>VXBA01001494.1:2059934-2322806 GCA_013399895.1 Serilophus lunatus
CCCACCTTGCAATGGCCTCTCTGGAGAAGATGCTCCCCGGGCCGGCCGCGCTGCTCTGCTGCCTCTGCTCCCTGCTGCTCCCCGGTAAGTGCTACCTCCGGGGGGAGTGAGGGGGAGCAATATATATGTTATATGTCTGTCTGCAATACGGGCGGGAGGTTTGCACTCATCTCCCCCACCCTGTGCAGCCCCTGCCCCTCTGTGCCCGGCTGGGACCCCGTGTCACAGCCATCTCCTCCCCTGGTTCTCTGTGCCCCCCCCGCCAAGCGAAATGGGTGAAGATTAGAGTTTATTCCTGGCTTAATAAAATGACAGCTTGTGCTGGCGAGCGCTTGCAGAGGGTTGTGTGCCGGGGCAGGGGGACACATGGGGCGAGGGGGCTTCGGCCCCTCCCCAGCCCTCCCTGCCCCTTGTCTCCTTAATGCAGAGCTGCTTTAGCAGGAGGATCAGGGGCTTTATCCGCTATTATCCACTCGCTTATCCCCCAGACCTGCGCCCAGACACTTTCTCAGTCAATGCTGAGTTGCTGGGCAAGGTCTGCCGAGGTGGCATCATTTTGGGATGTGGGAATTGGAGTGCAGCCGCTGCCATCCTTTTTCTTTCTGATCCCCCACCCGTGGGTTTTGGAGCCCCCGCTGCCTGCATCCACTTGGCCTGAGTTGCATCCAAATCACTGTCGTGCCGTGGCCGAGCTGTGGTGACATCCCGGCCTGCCCTGGTGACAGCCCTGGGGTCGCCAGCACCTGCTGCTGGGAGCTTTTATGGGCCAGCGAGGCCAAAAAGGGGTCACTCATACTGAGGGACATGGCTTCCATGAATGATTTTTATGGATGTTTTCCATTTAAACCCAAACCCCACAGATGCCCCAGCCAAAGCCGCTTTCCCCAGCAGCTGGCTTGGCCAAGCAGAAAGTGGGGGACTGCTTGCACTTTTGGGGGGGCTACCCGGATCCCTCCTGCCAGCCTGGCTGTGGCCTCAGGCTCGGAGTGTCCTGGGGGGTGTGCTGCCCAGCTCAAACAATCCCCGCAGGAGCCGGAGGGGATGCCTGGGCTGTGCCCGGCTCCATGTCGCACCGGCAGCCCATGGCCAAGGCGTTTGGGGGGCTCGGGCAGGGCTTTGTCGGCATCTGCAGCCCCCGAGGGTCTTTGAGGAGCTCGGGGAGCTGCTCACCTGCAGTGGTGAAAGAAGGAGGGAGGATGTTGGGATCATTGCAAGGAGCCGGCAGGGGGTTTCCACCCTGTAAATTCTGACCCAAGCAGAGATGCTCTAGGATGCAGAGCCACAACTTTACATCCTTTGAGGAAGCAGATACTTCCCCCCTGTACCCCAAGAATGAGTGTTTCCTGGGATATTGCCCGGGCAGGATTTGCTGGCAGAGCTCCCCTCCTCTTTAGGACCGCCGGGTCAGGAGTCTGCAGTCAGGAGTCTGGCAGCCAGTGGGGAAGTCGGATCTCCCGCTCCCCAATTTGCCTGGATAAGATCCAAGTGTCTGGGTCGGGTGTGCTGCCGAGGGCTGCTGTCGGCCGTGGGAAATATCCCCGTGCAAGGCACGATCCATCAGGAGCTGCCTCTGGTGCGGAGGTTGACTGTGGTCCCTTGCTCCCCATCCCCTCCTGCGCATTTCTGAGCCCCCCAGTTGCTGCTGGGACACCACGAGCCTGGCGGGTCAGGCCTCAGGTTTAGGCTGGGGCAGAATCTGACCCCTGGGCTGGGGAATGCGATGGGAGGGGGGTCCCCGTGGCATCAGTACCGATGTGAAGTGGGTGAGGGTGGCCTGTGCCAGGGCTGGCCGTGCTGCCGTGGGAGGATGCCTGTGCTGGTGGAGGGAGAAGCCTCTGCCAGGAGTTTTTAGGTTCTTTTCAGGATGCGCAGCTGCCCTCGCTGCCGCCGCTTTGGCCTTTCGTGGACAAATAAAAGGTCTTGGAGGGAGCCGGAAAAAGAGGCTGAGAGCTCCTAATTCTCCAGCGTTTCTTACAAATCGCTCAGGCTGGCGGTGGGGTCAGCCGGCGGTGAAGCAGCACCCTGCTCTCCTGCTTGGAGTATTTTATTCCCTTTTCCCTTGTTTTTCATTTAAGAGCAGCCTCTTCGTGCCAACCTCGCTCCTGCTGCGCTCCCCAGCCGGCCCCGGGAGCCGCTTGGCTGAGGCCCCAGATCAGCTGCTTCCAGAAAGGGGTTTTTTTTTGGCATCTCTGGGGTGGGATGGCCCAAGGGTGGCCCCAAGGGCTTGCAGGACGGATGGAGGGATGGACACACGGACCCCTGGGCCGTGGTGCTGTGGGGGATGCTGGTGGTATCTGCTCAGCTGTTGTGCTGCAAAGCTGTTGGGACCTGTTGGGATGTGTCACGGGGGGATTTACCAACCAGTTTGTGGAATGACTTCTGCTGTCTGTGGGGTTGAGCCCGGGCTCCTGCATCTTCTCTGTGCTCGCTGCTGAGCCTTGTCCCTGCAGTGTGCCTCAGTTTCCCCCCTCTCAAAGGCAGTGTTTGCTTGGAGGCAGAGGTCCAGGGCTGCAGTGGTCCAGGGGTGCTGGAGTTACTCAGCTGGAATTATTCAGCAGGGAAGGCTTGGAGTTGTGCACACAGCCCCTGACATCTCCATCCCACTGCTGATGGGGATGGGGCTGTGCCACTACCCCTGTATATCCCATTGCTTGCTCCCACCACAGACAAGTCCCAGGTGTGGGGCTGGCAGTGAAGGATGGTAGTGCGGTCCATGGCTCCATCCCTGGGGAGGTCTTCAGCTAGTGCACCCCAAACCTGAGAGGGGGATACACACCAACCCCCATCCCCATTTCATCTGAGCATCTCCCAGCTCAGGGGTTTTCACACCAGCAGGTGGAGATATGCCATAGCTTGCTTTTGAACTGAGAACATACACCCGATGTTTGCTCATTTAACACCCGAATTGGGAATGTACACTGGGAACATACACCTGGTGTTTGCTCCCTTAATAGCCCCCACCCTGGTCAGGCCAATGGAGTCAGAGCAGCTGAGCATCTCTGGCTCCATCCAGGAGCAGAGAAGGGGCAATAGGATCTTTCCTCACCCTGGCAGGTGGGAGTACAGGATCCTGCCTCTGGGCTGGGTTAAACCTGGCACAAGTCTTTTCTTTAGTGCCACAGAAAAGAGGAACATGGAAGGACACTTCTTTTAACTCCAGAGCCTTCTTGCGTGACCCCAGGGCCCACTCCCTCTTCCTCCAGCCCCAATGCCTTAAATCCCAGCAGGATGCTTGTCCTGGGACATGAGGGTGTGAAGTTGGACACTCCACTGGGAAATTGTCTTGTCTTTTCCCTGTTTGTCCTCTTGGTGTTACTGAGGAAAGGAAAAAGGATGAAGGATGCTATTGGCAGCATGCTGGAAATCCTCATGAGTGTTTATTTTGGTGAGCATCAGTTGCAGGACTTGGTTCTAGGAATTTCAGAGTGCTTGGATACCCTTGTCCAGACCTGTCCTTCTGTGTGTACATGTGGTTGTGTGTGCATGATGCTTCATCACTGGGGGAAACTGAGGCAGGGTATGGGGTGGCAGCAACCCTCTGGCTGGGAATTGCTCAGCAATTTTTGGAAACCTCGCTATTTTGTTTCTTTAAGTGCTACTATTTAAATCACTCCACCATGACTGGCTGCTAAGGTCCCTCTGTCAGCTTCTCTGCATCCTATAAAAGAGGAAGAAAGGAAAAAACTAACACAGCTGGGTATCCCTGGGGAGCATCCTCAAAATTCCACGAGCACAGCCCAGCTGCATCCCATCCCATGGAGGTAGTCATGGCAGGATGTGGCATCATCCTGGGGAGATAATGAGTGAGGGAAAGGGTGCTTAGACGGCATAATATGATTTTTTTGGCTGCTGGAATTGCCTGGCCAGAATAGCCCATGATGGGCGTGTGGAGGAGTCTCTGAGCTGCTGGGTGTTCCCCTCCCGCGTGGCGCCTGTCGCTGCGCGAGCATCCCATCCATCTGGAAAAGGTCACTCTTGCTAATCTAATCAGAATCTTTTATTATTAAATATATGGCTCTACTAATGAGTACCCCCCCAAGGCAGCGAGGGAGGTGGCAGCTCCTGGGTGGGACATGCTGTGACAGGACTGGGGACCCCAGTGGTGACTGTGGGATGGGGTCACCCAGGGAGTTGGTCCATGTGCAATGGCAGAAAGAGAAATGGCTCAAGGGTGTGAAGTGAGGCGGGTCCTGGTGCCCCTTGCCAAGAGGAGAGGAGGTTAGAGCTCACTTTCCTTGCAAACTGGGAGACACAGGGCCCTTCAGCCACATTTGATGGCCCTGCAGTCCCCACCCTGGGGAGGCACTGGCCTTGCTCATGGATTTATGGGCTGTCACCTCTCCCACAAAGATCCTGGGTTTGGGATGCAGAGGTTGTTCCTCAGGTTGTGGCTCTCCTAAGGATCACTCCATTTTCTCCCAGCTGTTGCCTGAACTGTTGTTGCTCCCAGCAGGGTCCATGCCCCTCACCCTGCCTGGATGCTGAGCCTCTCACTGCTGCTCTGGCCTCCTGGGAGGATCATCAGCAAGGCAATTTACAATCTTCTGATGAAGGCACTGTCTCCTGCTGGCGAGCATTTTCCCATCACTTGGACAGTATTTGCCACCCTTAATTTTTCACTAGCCCTGGAAAAAGCCCGGGTAGGTGCTGCTGGGATGGCTGTGCCCCTGCTCATGGTGCTGCCACCTCTCAGCCCCTGCAAGAGTTATCAGGCCAGGTGTGCCGTGATGAAATGCGCTGGGCTCTTCCCCCAAACTGGCAAAATGTGAGAATTTGAATTTATTTTTCTTTAAGGAAAAGCTGTGTTTTTCCTCTGGAAGATAAATAAGATTGAGAATGCAATACCTGCTGCTGCCAGCTTGGTGCGGCTGCTGGATGTGCTTCTCTCCTGGTGCCAGCAAGAAGGGGGGGGATGCATTCCATCCATGTGTGTTTCATGCTGGATGGCAAAGTCTTGAGCTGGCACCTGTTCCCAGTGCTCCTTTTGGGGCTGCTGGGAATCTGGGATTGATGTTGGACCCCAGCCCTGGTTGCTGAGGCCCGAGGTGGGTCATTTTGTGCTCCTTGGGTGCCTCTGGAATGGAATCTGGCTCCAAACACAGCCTGACACATGTCACTAGGGGGAAATAAATTAATGAGTGTCTCATCAGTCTGAAACGTGTTGCTTGGCACAGCCTGGGTTGGTGGTGGTGGTGGGGGTGCAGCCTGAGGGGCATATTCAATGTTCAGATTTGGAGGGTCCTGGGAGGATGTTCCTGGCCATGGTGGGAGGGAATGGAGAGGGGACAGGGGTGATCTGAGAGGAGCACATGGCTTTGGGAGTGTCATTGCATTACCTCTGCCCCAACACTGGGGACTTCTCCCTTGGGAGCTGCTGTCCCTGTCCCTCCTTCTCCAGGCCACCCTTCAGAGCACTCTCCTGCCAGTCCTCCCACTTTTGACTCCCTAGGGGCATTATTTTAGGAAGCCATCTGTGTCCACCTGCTGCTGGGAGGCTGCTCCCAGCATGGTGAGAACCCTGCATGGTGAGGGACCCAGCCCAGCACATGCTGGGGACTCAGGGGCTGCCTGCTTTATCCCAAGGTAGCTCCTCTCCCACTGCCTTTTCAAGCCTCTGGGCATTCCTGTGGACATTCAAAGACAGCCACTTCCTTGTCCTTTTTTACCCCCCTCCCCTTTTAATTAATTTCTTCATTTTTCTTTCTCCTCTGTAAAGGCCTTCTCTTCCCCGTCCCCCAGCCTGTCCCTTGCCATGATTTGTGGAAATTGCTCTAAAGTAGCTGCCGTGTAAAAGCCTTGCTGGCTCTGGGAATTTATGGCAGGCTGTGCCTCTGCACAGCACATCCCATTTAGACCATATTTATTTATTCCTTTAGGTCCCTTGCTTTTTTTTTTTTCTTTTTTTGTTTATTCCCTCTTATTAATTTCCTGGGAGGAGCTCAGACCTCAGCACCGCAGCCTGTTGTGGCACTGGGATGGGTCCCCTTTGCTGCTGGTCCCAAAATACAGGCTGTGTGCTGGCCGTGGACTCAGTCCCACCAGTGTTATCCTACCTTATTGCTCCTGCTCATGGAGAAGCCAGGCTGGAACTTTGGAAGGGGGACCTAAAAGAAAGGAGAATGTAGCAGTGCCCACCAGGCATAAACACAAACGACCCTGTATGAGACACCAGAGAATCCACTCTTGAGCCAGCATTGCTGCTCACAGGAAGACTTGATACACTTTTCCTGGCTAGCACTCACTTGATTCCTACCCCAGGCTGATTTTGGGAAGCCTGGACCAGTTTAACCTCCTGGTCCTCAGTACCATGGGGATTCCCAGCCTTGTCACCCCATCACTGCTGAGTCCATTGCAAAGCTGAGGGCCTGGAACACCCCTGCATCCTGTCCTTCCACAGCCACAGCTGGGGTGTCTCACTGCTATGCACCAGGGAAAGGTAATTTCATGTTTGTAATAATTATTCACTTAATTGAGTTCCAATTACCTGAGACTGGAGATGGAGGCTCTCGGTGCATCAGAGTGAAAGGAGAGCTTGTTGTCTTTTATGTTGCCAAAAACAATTTTCAAGGCTCTGGCTGCAGGTAACATCTCAGAGGTTTTCACAAAGGGCCCACCTGCATTTTCTAATTTTGGCTTGTACTTTATTACTGGCTTTTTTTTTTTTTTCCCCCTGGGAGTGTGGAGTGGAGAGGGGCTTGTGTTGGGGCTGAGTGAATTTTGGGTGAAGGTGGAGGCGTGGAGGCTTCTGTTTCCTGTGTTGGACCACTGATGAAATCCTGCTGGCCTTTTCATCCCAAGGTTGGGAATCACAGTGGCTGGTGTACACTGAAACCCCTCCAAAGGGGTCCCAAGCTGGGCTGGAAGCCAGTGTGGCTCTTTCTACTAGGGATGGTAACACCCTTCATCCCTCCCTGTGTATTTAGGGAGGGTTTTATCACCATGTCAGCTCAAGTCACTGCTTTATGGATAAGTCTTCTGGCTTGCTCCAAGGTGGGACCACCATGGAAGCCCAGGGATGGCCTGGCAGGGTCTGGGGGAGCTGGGGTCTCACATCACTGGTATTTCACTGAGCCCCCCATGCTGCCTGTTATCATTATAAGAGGTTTTAGCCCTCCTAGCATGACCATAAACCTTTTCTCCCTCTTCTCCAGTGGTTTTCCTGTATGGTCTTCCCCTCATAAGTGGGGATATACTATCAGGAGCCCCCCGCTGTGCTGGCAGGATAAGCCAGGATTAAAATCCCCCCTGGAGTGTGGTTAAAGCGATCCCTATGGCAGACAGCTGGGGCTGGGGCTAAGCTGGAGCTCAGCACTGGCTATCAGTTCTGGATCAGGGGAAGAGGAGGAGGGTCTTCAGTCTCAGGAGAACAGGTGGGAGCAGGGATGGCTCTGGCAATGCTGCAGTGGGGGCAGGATGGAGGGGCTGAGCCGTGCTCCCCCCGTGCCCCGTTTTCTGAGGATTCAGGACAGCAAGGGAAAGCGAATGAGCTGGTGCTCCCTTCCAGCCATAGCTACATCCAGTCTGTCCTTTGGTCTCTTTCCTTATGTTTCCGTCAGTCTGTCTGACCCCAGCATCCCTGAGCCGGAGGTATGGGTCAGGAGAGGGGACAGTGGTGACTGAAATCCCATGATGTGGCCCTGCTGAGCAGGGCAGGGGCTTTTGGTGCTGCTTTTTGCAGCAGGGAGACCCCTTGGCCTGGAAAGGGTCATCTGGATTTTAAGGCAGGTCTGGAGGGTGCTGACACTGTCCCCGTGTGCCCTCCTGGGCGGGGCAGAACAGCTCAGCCCATCTGGCTGGTGCAGGGCACATCTGGCTGGGCAGATGTGGGGGCTCAACAAGGGGGTCACCAGCAGTTGTGTGTTTACATCTCTCTTTCTCCCCCCCTCTCCCTGCCATGGGGTGCAGGTCAACCTGGCTTCCTGTGAGCTGCTGTGGGATGGGAAGGCTGGGACACATGGCAGGCCTGTCCCATCCTGCTGTGGGGCTGGGGTGGCTGCTCAGCCCAGGTCTGAGAAGCCCCCAGGCCTGTCGGAGTCTGGCCAGGCATGGAGATCTGCTTTTTGGCTTGCAGAGCTGAGCTGTGAGGGTGGAAGGACCATATGGTTCCCTCTGTGCCGGCCTAATAAACCCGGAATGCAGGTCAGGTACTGCAAATCCTGTTAACCACAGCAATGGGGCTGCAGAGCAGGGCTTAACCCTTCTGTCCCCTGAAACCCAGCCAGAGAGGGGACATGAGAGACACTCTCTCCTGGGATTGGCTTGAAACCAGGGCAGGGGCTGGGGAAAATGGTGTGGGGACTAGAGGCTCTCGAGCTGTGTTACATGTCTGTCCATCCTTCCTGTCTCCTTCCATCTATCTCTTGAGCTCTTCCCTTCCCTTCCCTTCCCGCTCCCAAGCCATTGCACTATTCTTCTATTCATACAGTCTTCCATCCACCACCTCTTCTCCCTGATCCTACAGCTGTTCTCTTGCTGTCCAGCTATTTCTGATCCACCTCTCTCCTTCTATCCATCCACACACCTTCCATTCTCTACTGCTTTATTCTTACCCACCCTTTTTTCCTTGCTATCTAGCCAGCAGCTGCATCCATGCCTCCATGAATCTCCTGCCTCCCTTCTCCTTCCATCACCACCCTCTGTCCCTCTGTGGTGCAGAGGCTTGGGCTGGGCTGGGCTGTAATTCCTCCATCCTGGCACTCACCCCAGACTGGGTTAGACCCTCTCCCGGCAGGATGAGTTTATGGCCAAGGAACGGAGGCGCCGGCCCTGTCCTGCTCCCGGCAGCATATTATAGCATCATTTAAATGCATTTTGTCTGTGGAAGGAAATAGCTTCTCTGGGTGCCGGCAATCTGCTGGCGCTGAACTAATCGTGGCCATCCCATTAATCTCCATCCCAGCTTGTCCCAGGCCCTTCCCCCTGTCTGGCATGGCCAGGGTGCTGGGCTCGGTGACAGGGCCACCCCTGGGTGTCTCCATCCCAGCAGGGTTTGGCACCACGGTGCCTTATCTGAGTTGAGCAGGGTGCCCAGCACGTGTTTGAGTGGGGCTTTCCTCACCCCCACAAGGCACAACCTTTATTTGCCAATTTGCAAGGAGGAAGGGGCTGGTTGCTGAGGGCTTCTGCCATGAGCTGGGGCTGGAGGGCCAAATTGCAGCCAGTGCAGTGTGTGACAGTGGGTGTCCCTCACAGCAGGCACTGGGTGCTCACTGCAGAGGCACAGAGGTTCTCCTGTCCCCCACTCAAGGGACAGGTGGCATTTTGCACCACCTCAAGGGTAGGTTTTGATCGGAGCCATGCTGGGCATTGAGTTGGGTGGGTTTTGTGTGGGTTTTCTTTGGAAATGACCTTCCCTAAACTCCAGAGATTTTTCAGGGATGAAATGCTCTTTCAACTAGTGGGTTGAAAAAAGCCCCATTCCCTGCTGTCTGTGCCTCAGTTGGTCCTGCTGGTACCTCACCAAAGTGGCCCTACCTATGTCACTCCAGCCAGAGGATTCTTTTGCACAAATAATCTCATGCCTTGGAAAAAAATCCCCTTTTCTAGTTGTTTGGGATGGCAGGGAGGATGAAAACCTTCATGTTTCGCATCAGGAAACAACCTCTCTGAGTCAGAGCAGCAGAAAAGCCCTCAGTGCAGAACCCCCTTCCTGAGCAGAGGGGCTCCCATGTTTGCTTTCCAGGGCTCAGCGCCTCTCCTGCAGCTCCTGGCTCTCTGGGAGACGGGAAAACAGATCGGGCAAGCGGGACAGAGCCGCAGGGGCTGGAGCTGTGCCCGCGGTGGTGGCGACACGGTGGCCTCGAGGGTGGTGCCGGCAGCGCGTGCCCAGCATTCACACAGCCCTGGGGAATTCTCTACCTGGCTCTTGGACAACTTCCATCCCAGGCGGTGTAGCTGTGGATGCCGCCTGTCCCGTATTGAGTGCTAATCCCTTTATGAGCCCTCTAAGCTGCTTAACTCCCCTGTGCCCCGCAGCAAAGAGTTCCCCGGGTGGGCTGGGGGTTCCCGCATCCCCTTCAGACCTGGAGAGTTCGGCTGAAGCCATTCTCCCGGCTGGAAAAAGCCTCAGAGTGCTGGTACGCTCTAAAGCCCCCCGTCAGGAAGGGGGCTGAGTCACCGCCGGGAGCCGAGCCGCCACATCCGCACCTTTCCCCGCCGTTTGACACGGGTAATTTGGGCTCTGCCGCTCGGGAGCCGCTTGGGAGCGGTTGCAATCAGCGTTGGGAAGGGGGATTGCGGGGGGCTGGCGGCGAGCCGAGGGGAGTGGGGGGGACCCAGGCCTCCTGGGAATTTCTGGCAGCCGATGGAGAATGCAAAGACCTTGAGATGTCTTCCAGGCTCCTGCAGCTGCCAGCACAGCGCGTGCCGTCAGCCGGCTCCGCACCAGCCGCCTTTCGCAGCGTCTGCCTCAGCAGGAACATTTCCATGGGCTTTCTCTCCGCTTGCTGGCTGTGCCAGTGGGGTAACTGACTCCCTCCGAGGGGCTCGGGCACCTCTGACCCTTGGAAGTGCTTGCCTGGCACTGGCTGCCTGCTCTGCCAGGGTGGAGTTGCTCTTTCAAGACAAAGCGATCTGAATGAAGGACAAAAAGGGATTTCCTAAGGGCCATCAGACCTGGGTGCTGCTGGGGTTTGCACAAGGTGGCACCAACATCATCTGCATCCCTTTTCCACCAGGTCATGTCCATGTCTGGAAAAATTTGGTCTGGGCCAGCTTTGTCAAAGGGGACAGCACTGTGTGAGTGGCACCCCTGGGTGGGTGATGGGTGACAGAGTGTGACACCACCCTTACAGGCAGCCTGTGGGGTCAGAACAGGTCTGGAGTTTGATTTAGCCATGTCTGCATGTGATCTGGGAAGTAAAAGTAGGAGGAAAGCCTTAATGATAGATATATGGTGAGACCTGCCAGCCAAAAATTAGCCCCGAACCTGACTTTTGTTAACAAGCCTCTGGAAAAACTCTATCCTTTTCTCTCCATGTTTGGCAATAGGGATGAAACCGGTTATGCCCTGTTTCTGCAAGTGGATCTGTGCCTTGGCATGGGTGCTGGGGTGGGTGGCCAGCGTTTCGGGCTCCCCAGGGGCAGCACAAGGCTGGGTGTGCTTCAACACACCCTGGCCAGCCTTGGGCAGCTCCTGAGCTGGACACCCCACCCCACGCTGAAGGTGGGTTTGCTGAGGCTGGTGCCACCCGATGGGAAGCACAATCATGGTCGAGGTCCTGGGGAGGTTGTCTGCATTTTTGGTTTGCAGGACAGAAACCCAGCCAGGCTCTTGGTGCCCTTGTGAGAGGTCTGAGGGCTGAAGCTCCAGCTCTTTCTTGCTGCAGGGCTGGACCCCTCTCGCCTGGGTCTGTTTTCCCTGCTCAGGAGCTGTTCGGGAGGGGGATGCCCCACACTAACCCACGCTCTCCATCCCTTTCACAGCCTACGCCAAGGGGCCAGCACCCAGCCCTGAGCCTGCTGAGCCCCCTGGTGCCATGCTGCTGCCTGTGAGCTACCGCCTGTCTAACACCCGCTTGGCCTTCTTCCTCAAGGAGGTGGGAGCCAGCCCGGTGGGCAATGGCAGTGCCCCACTGCAGCGTTCCGAGCCCTTTGTCGTCTTCCAGACCAAGGAGCTGCCTGTTCTCAATGTCACCCTGGGGCCCTTCAGCACGGGGCTGGTGCTGCCCAAGGAACACCTGCAGCCCTCCAGCACCCTGGAGGTCCCCGACCGCCTCACCGTCAACTGGAAGGTGCGCGCCTTCATCATCCAGCCCCGGCTGGTGGCCAGCCAGCCCGTGGTGCAAGTGCTCTTCTACGTGGCCGGCCGGGATTGGGATGACTTTGATGTGACCGACCGGCTGCCCTGCGTGCGGCTCCACGCCTTCCGCGACGCCCGGGAGATCAAGAGCTCGTGTCGGCTGCGGGGCAGCCTGGCCATGTGCCTGGTGCAAGCAGAGCTGCCCCACGCCTGGTTCGGCCCCTCAGCTGTGCCGCTGGGCAGGAGGAAGAGCCCTGAGAGCCTGGAGGTGCCAGGGGAGAGCCAGCAAGCTGAGCTGTACTACACCCTGCACGCCCCTGACGGGGCTGGCCAGTGCCTTGGGGAGATGGTCCCTCGCCGCGGGGCCGGGGGGGCCAGGACTGAGGGTCCCACGCAGCACCCGCTGCTGCGCATCGGCAGCGTCAGCCTCCTGCAGCCCCCCCCCGGGCAGCCCATGCAGGAGCATCGGCTGGATGGAAACATCTTTATCCGCCTGCCTGACAAACCCCTCAAGCCCGGTGAGGTGCTGAGCATCCTCCTCTATCTGATGTCCAACTCCACGGTGGAGCACTTCACACTCAGGTGAGGCCCAGGAGCAGCTGCCTTTCCAGGGAGTGGTTGTTTGATCTAGGCTGGAGGGAGGGGATGGGGAGGGTGTATGGCATTTATGGGACCTGCCGGGTGCTGCAGCGGGTCTAGCAGTATTTTGGGAAGGTGAAGAAGGCCCAGGGATCAGCGGGTATGTGCTTTTGGAGGTTTGGGGCTTTGGAGTGGGAGCTTCTTAGAGGGAATAGCTGCCCATCCAGGGTTTCTGTCTTTGCACTGGCACTATGGACTGCTGCATTTGTTGTCCCAGTGTTCCCAGTTGCACTGGAATTCTGCCAGCAGATGTGGATTTGTTCACAGCCACTTTGTGGACAAGATATGATATGACATGGGGCAGCTGCAGAGTGAGGGGAGGCTGCCTGTGTCTGCCTTATCTGCCCCAGAACCAGATAGGAGCAGAATAAGGATATGGGTGCTGAGCATCCCAGTGTGGGGAGGGGACTCTCTCTTGCTGCATGTCCCTAAATATAGGGGTACAAGCCATGGCTAATTCTCTTCAAAGGGCATTTGCAAGTGTCCCTGGGGCAGCAGCGAGCCCCTGGCATGGAGGATACTCTAGGCTCTCCTGTCCTTCACCCTGGAAATGCCCAGTCCCACAGGGGCATTACTGCCCTGAAAGCAGCACTGGGGCTGGGGCACCAAAATCCTGCTGGAGGGGTGATGTGGGGAACAAACAGCCCCATGGCTGTTGCTTCCAGCTTGGGTAATGTTTCTCACAGTCAGAAGGGATCAGGGCAAAAACTCCTCCTAACTATGACAGGATATCTAGGGGGATCCAGGGATCCCTGGGGTGAGGGTCCAGCCCTAACCATTGCTCTCTGCAGGGTGAAGGCCAAGAAAGGTGTCAACCTGCTCAGCACCAAGTCAAGGAGTGGGCAGTGGCTGGTGAGCTCGGAGCTGCTGACGGGTGGCAAACACTCCACTGCCACTGTCGACGTGTCCAGGGTGGACGGTGCTGGGCCCAGGTAGGGGATTCACCTCTGGGGGTGCTGGGGAAATTGCTGGGATTTGGGCTGGAGTGGTTCTCCCTTTGCCCCCCACTCACATGGGTGCAGTGCCACATGGGTGCTGGCAGGGGAAACTGAGCCAAAAAATTGGAATGCAAAACTGGGGGGCACTGAAGGGGGATGAACAATTTTAGGGTCAAACCCTCAGCTCAGCTGAGGTTGGGGCAGGTCCTGCACCAACATGGGAAGCAGCTTAACCTTATGTGTGGTTTCTGGCTGGCATGGTGCAGGTAGCTGCATCCCTAGCTCTGAGCTGGGATCCCTTGTCTGTGTTGGGTGCTGGTTGGCCTGTGGCATGGATTTTAAGGCTGAATCTTGAAGCCATGGAAGATTCCCCAGTTTAGGGTGGAAGCACTTGAATTTTTTAATCAGTTTTAATAGTCAGTTCTTTGCTGACTATCCTGGTGTCTCTTCTGGGAAGGAAGGGGAGCAGATCCCAGGCAAAGTCACATCTGTACCCCAAGATGATGGATGAGTGTCATAGGGGGACCATGAACCAAGCCAGCACCTGAGATGAGCAGTTTTGCCATGCTCAACACAAAGCCCATTCCTGAAGCTTTGAGAAAGGCTCGGGTCAGTTGAGGAGAGTCTGGGGGATATAAATGGGAATGATCTGAAGGAGAGAGGACCCCCAAAGCCAAGTTGAAAACCCAGAGGCTGCTCAACCTGGAGAAAGGGAGATATGGGACCAGCAGCAGGTGTTGGACAAGGGCATGGGATTGACACGGGGGTCAAAAAGAGCAGAAAAGATTCTGAACTTCTGGTAAACAGTTGTTCCTATGGTCTCTCTATCACTGTGTCTTTGGGAAAAAGGACCTAAGTGTCTCCAGCTGCTGGCTTAAAGCTTGGTCTGCTGAAACTGTTCCTGTCCTCTGTGATGGAATTCTCTCCCTATCTCTGTACCCCACCCCAAAACTGAGTGAACCTGGGGACAAGCTCTTTCAGAAGGATCCTCATCTCTGACTGCTTTGAACGTGATATCAATGGCTCTCTGCAGAACCCCTCCGAAGACCTATCTGGAGGCAGGATTCTCCTTTACCTCACACCACTGCTTCCAGATGCAAACTGCAATGACAGCATTTGAGCCTGTGGCTCCGTGGCTGATATTGGAATGTCTCCAGGGCGACAAGCCCCCTGTCTTCTGCTTACCCACCCCATCATGCCTGCACAGCACATGGATACTAGAGCTGCTGGCAGTGAGATCCTCTCCCCCTTCCCCCCTCTCCTGCTACCACCACTGCTTCAAATCAGCCTGCAAAGGTTAGAGACGGAGGAGGAATTTAAAGTGATTACAATCACCTTTTAGACAAACAACTCCATCAAATATTAACGGAATGGAGAGTATGAATGACTCAAAGCTGTGTTGCCCTCCGGGCTGTGCAAACAGAGGAGTTTGTTTCCACTGGGGCTCCGGGGGCTTTTGGCAGCACTGGCTATGCAGGGAGAGGGGGAGAATCCTGAGCTTTGGGGCAGTAATGGGCAGTTTTGGATGCTTGTACCCCAGCGGCTGCATCCTGAATTCCCCCAGTCTGGCAAGCCTAGCTCTTGTCTCTGCTGTGGCTGATAGTAGATAATTCTTGGGGAAGGCAGAAGATGGGGGCTGGCCCTGTCAGGGCTCCTGGGATGCCTCGGGGCAAGGAGTCCCAGCACTGGAGCATCTCTGGCATAAAACTGCAGCTCTGCTTTGACTCTGAGCCTGGCTCTTCCCAGTTGTGTTTAGTACTGTGTTGGAAGATGCAGGGAGCAGGCAAATCCCCTTCTTCAGATCAGGCGGCCTTTGGCTATTCCCCTTGACCCCTCTGCCTGCCTTGGGGGCACAGCAGGACCCCACCAGCCCTTGTGCACCAGCTGCACTGCAAAGCCCATCATCGCTGCTGCAGGATGAGGGATCAGGGCTTGCCATGACCTGCCTGGAGCAGCTCCAGCTTCTTGCTCTCCTCTTTCTCTTCTACCTTTCACTCATTAGATATTGATCAGAGAGAAACCCAACTGTATCCTGCATCCTCAGATCGATGGGACTTTCTTAGTGGCTACTGTGCTGCGAGATGAGATTGGAGCCAGTCCTGGCTTCCCCTTCCACAGCGATTTCACTTTTCCTCTGTCTCCTCCCACCCTGCTCTGGGGGGCTTTTACCAGTGTTGTGGTTTGTGGGGGCTCTAGAGTGTTCGCCAGGGATGCCCTATTTTTGGGGAGCAATGCAAAAGTTTGTGTTGTGGAGGTTGAACCCCAAGTTCCCTCAATGGATTTGCAGATTGGAGGCAGAGGTGGCAGTGCCGCAGGTTCATGTCTGTGAAGTTTGCTCGTAGGAATGGGGTGTAAGAATGATTTATGCTGTGACCATCAGATTGTGTCCAAGCCATGATGCAGAGGGACAGCAGTTTGTCCCCTTAAACTGGCACTATGTGCAGGGTCTGGCAGTGCATCGTCTCCATCCCATCCTGCCTCAGGGATCCCCCAGAGTTCAATCCCTGCCTGTTAGCTTCATGTCCTGCTGTCTTCAGCAGTGGCATTAGTTTGTGTGTGTTTGAGCTGATTGTCTTAAGCCCTGCTGGTTCCATCTACCCTCCCTGCATCTGCACTGTCTTATCTGCTGTCTGTGGTTGAACTTCTTTATCCCATGCCTCAGTTTCTCCATGTGATCCCTCTGGAAGGGATTGTAAAGTCAATGGCTTGGGCTGGACTCTTCTGTAGGGACTTACTTGACATCCCTGAGCACACTGAATGTGGGACACTGACCTGCAGGAGATGAGTGTGGAGGCAGGAGCAGCCCAGGGCAGTAAATCCAGTGACACTGCTGGGAAGACAGAGTCAGGGAGGCGAGTACAGTACCTACAGCCACCCACTGTCCCCTGGGGCTGTGGCCACATGCTCACACTGTGATAATATATCACCCAGCAGCCCCTGGGGAGCTGACAAGGTTTTTCTCCTGCTTCAGAGAGACAATGAAAAACATTTCTCCCTCCCATGGGAATCTGCAGGCTCCCATTGGAGCAGCCTCTGTCAGAGGTGGGGGTCAGGGCTGCTGGGTTTGGAAGCCAGCATCCTAGTAGCACCAATAAGACACCACAGTACCCCCTTGGCAGGCATGGGGACACCAAGGAAACCCACAGAGGGTACTGGGGGCTGCTCGTCGGTGATCCTGGGGGGTCTGTGGGGCTTGGGGCACTCAGGTCACTGTGTCCCCTCCTGTCCCCCTATCCAGGGATGAGGACTCCTCCTCGGAGATCATGCAGCTGGATTTTGAGATGGAGAACTTCACCAGCCAGTCGGTGACACGCCGCATTATGTGGCACATTGACTACCGGGGCCGCAACCCCCCACCCGACCTGGAGAAGGTGGTGACGGAGCTGACAGTCATCCAGAGGGACATCAGGGCCATTGTGCCTCTGGCCATGGTGAGCAGGTTCCTGCCCTCTGCTTGGTTATCTGGTCAAGGGATTGGGTCCCCTGAGAGATCTCCCACTCTTCCATGTGTCCTGTAGCACATCCATACTTCCCACCGCCCACACTACTCTGCCCCAGGATTGGAGCAGGAGAGGGGCCAGCTGGGATCTGACCCCAAGAGGACAGGTTACCCTCTAATGTGATGGCCCCTTTTGCATCCCATCCCTAGGACACGGAAATCATCAACACAGCCATCCTGACAGGGCGGACAGTGGCCATCCCTGTGAAGGTCATTGCCATCGAGCTGAGTGGCATCATCGTGGATGTCTCGGCTATGGTGGAGTGCAAGTCCAACAACGAAGACATCATCAAGGTGGGTGTGGGCGGGGGGCTCTTGTGACCCTTTGTGGGGCTAAACTTTGTCCAGGAGTGCTGACCCCAACAGTGGCCTGGACCGGAGCTCGATGAGATGGGGGGTAGTGACTGAGCTGATGCGCCACACAAGCCCTGCCATCCCAAGCAATATCCCCTTGCTGGCTTCAGTCCATGCAGGCTTCTCCCTGGGATCTGTTGGGACAAGACACTTTGTCAGTGTCCTCGGAGAGGCCACAGGATGCTCTGGCGCTGCTCAGGCTGGCACCAGGCAGCTGCAATAACTGTGGGTTATCACAGCACTTAGTGCTGATAAGGGGAAGTAATGTCACCTCACAATGTAAGCTGCACATTCCCATCAGGACCTGTACTCAGGCCTCTGGATGACATTTATTTCCCATTTGGATCAGATGCTGTGCTGAGGGCTGTCCCCAGCAAGGTGTGGGGGGGCTGAGCCAGGTGTTTGGAGACGATTAAGGAAAAAGGGAACTGAGGGAGAGGAGCCAGATGGACTACATGGGAGAGGTGCTGGTGAGGCCAATGCAAAACTGCAGCAGCAGGAGTGAGTGCCCCCGCACCACCCCTCACCACCGAGGCAGCAGTTGGTCCCTCAAATCCTTCAATTTTTTCATCCCCAGACCCATTCATCCATATACATTTTTCTATCCCTGAATGTATCCATCTACCCACCTGCCCGTGTCACTCTTGCCACCATTTCCATCCATCCACCCCCAGACAGCACTACCTTCTCCCAAACACCTCCCACCCCTCTCCCTGCATGCACCCTTCCTATGTTCCCACTGTGTTGGGCAGAGACAGGGAGTCATGCTGGGGTTCTGGGCTCTGCCATGTCTCCCAGACCACAACTTCTTCTCCCCTGTGTCAGCAGCCACCAGCAGCTCTCCCAGCTGAGCCAGGGTGATGGGCAGAGCCCTGTCCCCACTGGGACTTGCTGTCCCCAGCAGTCTGTGGATGTCGGTGGGTGGGTGACAGCCAGTGTCACAAACTGTTTACCCAAGTTCTTGACTAAAACTCCGATCTGTGCGATTTACAGCACCAGGTCTAATTTATGGAGACCAGTCCTCCACAGTGTGATAAAACACTGGAGCAATAATACACTTCAGGATGGACTCCAAGACACTTAAACTGTTTAATGTGCTGCCTTTCTACTCATAAATCTATTTACACACTGTCCCCAGACCTGGAGGGAGCAGACACATGCACAGGAACCAGGATGAATAATGCAGGGAGCAGCCCTCCGGCCCCAGCTCACCTCCCGCTCGGAGCCCCGTGCAATTTCTTCCTGAATTATTTTTTGTTTGTGTTGGAGCTTCATTTCCGAGGGAGCTCTCAGTTACCTGCTGAGATTGGGGAGTATGATTATGGTGTCAGGGCTATAAACCTGTTACATAAATCAAAGCTTACAGAGTGGGATGTGCTATCTGTTACTGTAAATAATTTAACATGAGGGAGGGCTGGAGAGCTGCTTCTCCCCACGCCGACTGTGGCTCTGTGGTGATTGCTCTCATGTGTAAGATGGAGGGAATCTGTCCTGGACCTGGTGTGGACACAGCTGTGAAGGTTCCAGGGCCACCTGTGAAGGATGGTGGGAGAGCACGAGTGGGAGTTGTCATCCTCCTCCCCTTCTGTGGTGACATGGGGTGACGAAGGTGCCCATTCTCAGCCCTGATGGAAGGACATCATCACTCAAGGTGGTGTAGAAATAACCCCCCTTGCCTGCCCATGTGGTGACCTTGGGGGCTGTGTAGGTGTTGAGGGACACACAGGGAATGGAAGAGTCAGCTCTGCTGCCAGTGACTTCAATGGGAGATGCTCAGCCTCACCCGTGTGTGAACCTTCTTAGAAGCCCAACATCCACATCCCCTGGAGGACCCACCAGGAGCAGGTCAGCTCAGTGGGACTGAACCTGGGCTCTGGCCACCCACAGCCACTGCCAGGACCCTTGGTCAACATGGGGTGCCACCAGCTGTGGTGGCTCTTCCCACTCCTGAGGGCCTTGGAGAACATGTGTCCCCCTGATCCATGCTTGAGGCTGTGCCAAGCAGGGAGCTCCTGTCCACAGAAGGAGAGCCAGTGGTGCCTTGGCTCAGAGCCCAGGCAGACCTCAGCCTCTTGCTTCCCTTGCTGCAAATCCAGGAAGTTTCTCTGAACAAGCGTGGGCTTCATTTGAAAGCTAATCTGCAGTCATTCCATCATCAGGACAGGCCTGATGTGCAGGGATTTTTTGTTGTTGTAGTTTCAGCCCCCTCAGTTGCAGAACAAGTGGTCCCCAGAAGAAGATGCTGGGGGTTTTATTAGCCAAGGTAGTGCAAACAGCAGCCCATTGTGTTTATTGTGATAAATGGCACAATATCCAGAGCATCCTTTGCTGGAGGATTCACCCGGGAGCTCATCTTTATTCAGACACTGCCTCACCAGAGATGAGATTGTCTTTTCAGACTTGCTGAGCTGGTATCTCTGATAGGAAGACAGGGAATAAACTCTCCTGCATTGCACTTCCCTCCTGTGCCCAGGGAGCAGGATGCCTCAGGAACACAGGTCCTGATCTCTGCAGACTCCACCTGCCCAAGGGAACTGCAGACACCTTGTGGTGGTCCTGCAGATGAAACTTGAGCTGTTGTAACAGTCAGGCCCTGCTGTGGGCTCAGAAATGCAAAGTTCCTGCATCTGGTTGACCACAGAATAGATGGGGACAGGACAGGGATGCTGTCACCTCTGCTGTCAGCTACCATGCAGTGTGGCCCCAACCCCTCATCAGCCATCAGAGAATCCATGTGGGAGAACAGCTTGTTGGAAATCAGCCCTTCTGTGCTGTTGAGATGCTCAGTGCATTTGAGAATGACCGCACTGCTGGCTGAGCAAACAAGTTCTGGTTTTCCCTGGCATTAAACAACTCAGATGCAATCCCTGATAGTGTAGGGAGATGGAAGGGGGTCAGGGTTGGGCACGGGGCCACCACAGATGAGAGGTTTGAGTCCCCTTCACCTGGTTGTCTTCTGCCCCTGTTGATGGGAAGGAGCTGTTGACTGGTGACCTGGACTGAAACACTGGGTGATGCTGCTGTCGTGTCCTCTGAGCTCCTTAATTGGCTCAATTGGTCAGTAATGAGTGATCCCCTGCAGTTTATATTTGTTTTATAGTGAATTTAACTAATAGCATTTGCATAAGTGGGAACTGAAAGAGAAAGAGCGAGAAGACAAACACAAGGATTCAGATGGACTGCAGGGAGTTCTGGGGTGAGCAGGAGGGGCAGGGACAGGGTACCAGTGGGTACAGGCACGTGGCTCGTCTGTGCTTGTTTCCTGTGCCCGCTGGGCAGGGGTGGAGGAGATTTTGGGGCAAATGCCCAGGATTGGCAATTTGCAACCTCTCTGAAGCACCCATGGGTGCCTTTACCTTGGGTGTGGGAAAAAGCACAATTCAGTGCAGAGGCCAAAGAGAAACTGATGCACCAAGTGGAGGTGGGAGTAGGGGAAAGCTGGCAGGATGACCTGGGTGAGGGGATACTTTGCATTATGGACACGGTGTGTGGGGGTCTGTGCCTCTAAGCAGGGATCCTGGGGAGAGGAGAGTGTCACTGCTCCTGGGGCCACCTTTAACTGAGTACATGCCAGGTGAAATTCTGCTCCTCCAGCACTTCCCATCCTCTGGCACCCTGCTGCCAGGATCTCCGGCTGTGTCTGCCGGGCCATTGCACCCCCTCACCCTTCCTTCTCCCCCAGGTTTCCAGCAGCTGCGACTATGTCTTCGTCAGCGGGAAGGAATCGCGGGGCTCCATGAGCGCCCGGGTCACCTTCACCTACGAGCACCTCTCAGCCCCACTGGAGATGACAGTGTGGGTGCCTAAACTGCCGCTGCACATCGAGCTCTCAGACGCCCGGTTGAGCCAAGTGAAGGGCTGGAGGGTGCCCATCCTGCCGGACAGGAGGTGGGTGCTGCAAAGCCACCACGCACAGGGTCTGTCCAGCCTGGAGGAGGCAAGGTGGAGGTGGTGGTCGTGGGCTTATTGCCTCATTGAGCTACATAATGAGGGGGTTTTAAAGCTGGTGGAGCCAGAGTCATTTCAGGGGTCCTCAGTGGAAAGGTGAGAGCCCATGGACACAGGTTGCATGTTTGTATGGAAGGAGGAAAATTTCCCAGTGAGGTTGGGTAAGTGCTGGATCAGCTGGTGGGGAACGTCACTCCTTGGCAATGGTCAACACTTCCCTGGATGAAACTGGGGACAGCCGAGCTCCAAGGTTAGCCCTTCTTTGAGGTCTGAGACCTCCAGGTGTCCATCCCAAGCAGAAATATCTTGTCCTCTCAGATGTTTACGGGTTGGAGAGTCTGGGGACCCTGTTACCATATGCTGCTAAAGCCCTTGACCGCTTCATAGACAATGGGCATCTTTTGACCAGGAGCTACCATTTTCTTTGGTGACATTGCATTTTTCCCTGCTCAGCCACCCCTCTCCTTTCCTGGGGGTGGGCTGAAGAGCTGTGGCAGTGGGGAGCTTGGCAGCACTGCCCACCCACTGCCCCATTCCCACAGGTCAGTGCGGGACAGCGAGCACGAGGAGGATGAGGAGGAGCGGAAGCAGAGCCGGGGCTGTGCCCTGCAGTACCAACATTCCACACTGCAGGTCTTCACCCAGTTCCACACCACGGCGGCAGAGGGCACAGAGCAGGTGGTCACCATGCTGGGACCTGACTGGCTGGTGGAGGTCACCGACCTGGTCAGTGACTTCATGCGTGTGGACGACCCGCGAGTGGCCCACATGGTGGACAGTGTCACGCTGGCTGGGAGGGAGCCAGGCACCACGCTCTTCAAGGTACCCCTGGCCACCTTTCCCCACTCCTGCCAGCTTGACTGGGGGTGACAGGCGGTGACAGGCACCTCTGTCCTCTGCAGGTTGTGTCCCCGCTTGTGGAGGCGGTGCTGGGTGAGACACTGGTGACGGTGGCAGAGGAGAAGGTCAGCATCACAGACCTGAAGGCCCAGGTGGTCTCCAGCCTCTCACTATCCCTCCACCCCAGCCCTGGCAACAGCCACACCATCATTGCCCGGACATCTGTGCAGCAGACCCTCAGCTTCTTCAAGCAGGTGAGGCCAGGGGGTCCATTCAGTCTGGGGGGATCTGCTGGGGAACTTGGGGTAGGACGAGGGCTTCATCTGCAACCCCCTCCCCCCAAATCCTGCCTGCACTCATCTCAGGCTCCTACAGCACCCACGGTCCTCCAGGCACCCTTGTGACTGCAAAGCACCCCATAAAACATCACATAGACCTGTGATCCAACCCTGCCCAGCCTGGGGACAGGACACAACCATGGGGACAAAGTGGAAGGGATGAAATCCTATAGATTTCCTAGCCCAGCTCTGGTAGCCACAACTGGCACCTCTGGGGGTGGGATTTGGGGTGATCCTGGGCATGGGAAATGTGAAGGGAAGAACAGGCTAAAGAGATTTTAACAAGTAATGGTTGGAAGGAACAAGATGGATAATGGAGGGGTAGAGGGTGAATTGGAGGAAGAGAGGGATGGACAGAAGGTGCAGGTGGGACTGGCATCCTGCTGGGCAACCGGTGCCTGTGTTGGTCCCGCAGGAAGCGCTCCTGAGCCTGTGGATTTCCTACAGCGATGGCACCACGGCCCCCCTCTCCCTCTATGACCCCAAGGACTACAACCTGGTGGTGAGCAGCCTGGACGAGAAGGTGGTCTCGGTGACCCAGGACCGGGCGTTCCCCTTGGTGGTGGCAGAGAGCGAGGGTGCTGGGGAGCTGCTCCGGGCAGAGCTGGTCATCTGCGAGAGCTGCCAGAAGACCAAGCGCAAGAGCGTCCTCTTCACAGCCTTGGCCACTGTCAGGGTCCACTTCGGGTCCGAGGAGGACCCGACCTATGACTATGACCATGTGCCCAGCAAGCCAGGGCTGGGGGAGACGGGAGGCAGTACCACCCTGCGGGCAGAGGTGGAGAGGAAAGCGGACCCGAGCGAGGACAGTAGGATGTCCAGCGCGTCTCATCCCACCGAGGACTTCCCCACCATCCCCACTGGCTTCGTCCAGGTGACCCGGGGGCTGACGGACCTGGAGATAGGCATGTACGCCCTCCTGGGTGTCTTCTGCCTGGCCATCTTGGTCTTCCTCATCAACTGCATTGTCTTTGTGCTGAAATACCGGCACAAACGCATCCCGCCTGAAGGCCAGACCAACATGGACCATTCCCACCACTGGGTCTTCCTGGGCAATGGGCAGCCCTTGCGGGCTCACAATGACCTCTCCCCACAGCCCGACAGCCCAGGGAACCCCCTGGAAAATGTCCAGACCTGCTGCCATGGGGACCACCACAGCAGCGGGAGCTCGCAGACCAGCGTGCAGAGCCAAGTCCATGGCCGAGGGGATGGTTCCTCAGGGGGCTCCACACGGGACCAGAGCGAGGACCCTCTCAACTCACCCACTTCCAAACGGAAGCGGGTGAAGTTCACCACCTTTGCCACAATGCCCTCTGATGAGCTGGCCTACAACTCCATCCCCATCGCCGATGAGGAGGACTTGGAGTGGGTCTGCCAGGACATGGGGCTGCAAGACCCTGAAGAGCTTCACAACTACATCCGCAGAATCAAAGAGATTGCTTAACGCAGGGGCAGAGGGGATGGGGCGGGAGGGAGGGGGCTGCCACGCTGTGCCACGCCGTGCCATGCTGCACCACACCACGCCACACCACGTCAGCTGCTTCCCTGGGGCCAGAGATCCAAATTTGGCTCTTGCGCTTTCCCTATTCTGCACATCTCACGTCTTCACCCCATCGGAGGCACCCCTAGGAGCCTTTTTCTTTTCTTGCCCTTTACCAACTGGTTTTCCCAGGGGAGGCAGCAGCACACATGTGGTCCCCCAACCTTCTTGCCCGTGGCAAGGGAGACGAGCAGAGGGCAGAGATGGATGGGGTCAAAGCCTCAGTGCATGCGTGTCCCGTGGCAAATGGGTGGGATGGTGCTGTGGGCCTGCTGTGGAAGAGGGAAGATGTCCTGCTCCTGCCAGGAGCCCAGCAGCGAGGTGGAGGGTGGGGGTTTCCTGAAGGCCACCCCCTGCCTTTGCTGCACTCGGTTGCACAAATTTGGAGGTGAGTGCCAGTTCAGGGATTTGCTACCCTGTGGTGTTTGGGTTGTTTGGGGGATCCCCTCCCACCCAGAGCCCACTGGCCCATGCTGTGGGTGATGCTGGGGTGGGACAGGAGGGGAGGGTGGCTGATGGGGGGCTCAAGCCCAATGGCCATGGGTCTGGGGCATTACTATCCCCATTGCCTGCTGTGTCTCAGCCCCAAAAGCCAGGCTTGTCCCACTCCCCTGCTGCCTGGGAAGGGCAGGAGAGTTCAAGGGTGGCCAGCAAGTTTGCTACCCATGAGCCTGCCTGCCCTGCCTGCCCCTCTGTTCCCAGCAGTGGGGCCAGTGCTGGGCCCCCCCACCTGACAGCCCTCTTGGGACCTCCAGGACAAGCTACTGGTTTCTGTCCCCTCAGTGCTGGAATGTGTGTCCAGGACTGGAAGGTGGTGTGGGGGTTTCCCACTGCACCTGCAGGACCAAGTCTGAGTGGGGACACCCACAGCCAGACCTGGCCTGAGCCTCCCAGTTCCAGCCCAGTTCCCCCAGTGCCAGCCCAGTAGGGATGCCTGGAGCCAGGCTCAGCCTCTGTGGTGCCTTCTGAATGCCATAACCCAATGCTTCCTCAGTCACCCTGCGCTGGTGGCAGCTCCCAGCCCCTCTGGCTCACCTGAGAGGCCTCCCCAGATCAGGGCCATCCCATCTCCCAGCTCAGAGCATCCTCGGCCAGGTCGCCCCTATGGGGACCCCCAGGTACCAGGGCTGTGGGGCTGGGAGTCCAGGGCTGTGCAGGTGTCTCCATGGGCACCCATATGTGGGGACAGGGGCCCCCTGGCATCACCCAGTGGAGGGGGAGGTGGAAGCTGGCAGTGGATTATTTCTGGATTGGAAGTTACCCACCACTGTGTCTATTTTTTTCTTTTTTTTTTTTTTTTTTTCTTAAATAATAGACCAGAAAACTAAAAAATGAAACAAAAAGCCTAAAAATGAAGCAAAAATCCTAAACCAAGTGGCACTGTAGCACTGTGGTGGGCCCTATCTCTGCTGTGGTGCCTGAGGTGGGGGCTTCCAGTGATTTTGGGGTCAGCCCTGGTGTATGTGGGATCTGCTGGGGACACACACACACTGCCACGGTCCTGGGGGCACTGCACTGTGACCCCTCACCTGAGCTCTGAACACTTTGGGGTCACAGCTGTGGATCGGGGGCTTCCCCTCCCAGATTCTCCTCTCTTGGGCAGCCTGATGAAAGGTGGGTGGGCAGGGACCAGTGATGCAGCCTCATCCTCAGTTTTTCTCCCCCATGCCTCAGTTTCCCTGGAAGTGTGTCACAGCCTGGGTGGTGTGAAGTGTTTTAAAAGCCTCTTGTAAAGAGTTCATCAACTTTGGGTTATGAAAATTTCTCCCCTGAGTGGCCTTAAAACTTTGCTGATAGCTCTATGCTGATTTTATATATACATACATATATATATATATACATATGTATGTGTGGGGGAATTGAGATGTGCTCAGGGGCCAGGCAGGTGCCATTAGTTGGTTTTACTGTGCCCTGTTATCTGAAGGACCCAGGTCTGGTTGAATGAGCTGCTGAGCTGATAGTGGCTCCGAGCAGTAAAATTAATACAGCCAACTTCCTTGCTTGAAACTGCCAAACCTCCTCGTTCAATTAACATACATGAATNGACAGCACCTGACTCCTGGTCCATGGAGCTGTGAAGGTGGAGGTGAGGGAACAGGGATGGATCCACAGGTAGCTTGGCCAGGCTCAGCGTGGGGTGTCCCTGCAGCTGAGCCACTCCCAGGCTCTGCCCCCCTTCTTCTGGCTGCTCACCCACCACCACCTCTCGGCTGTAGCCAGGCCTAAGGTCTGACACCAAACATCAGCAGCTGTTTTCCAGCCCATCACTTCCCATTTCAGCTGATGGATCCACCTTGTGTCTCTGAGAGCCCTTGGGAAGGCAGCACCCACGGGCCAGGGGAACCCCTGCTGTTTGCAGGGGCTGCTGATGCTCTTGTGCCCCTGAACCCCCAGCTTGTGCCCTACAGCAGCACTGCACCCACAGGCACCTCCATCCAGGCACTTCCCCAATTACTGCCTCCCCTCTGATCTGGGTGAGGGGCAGCAGGAGGGGCAAGAGACCTGCTCAGAGTGGCTTTGCTTTTGAACAAAAAGAGCAAACCCTTCTCTGCAGCTGTATAAGTATCTATTTATTGATATCTATATGTATATATTTATACTTCATACATATGTATGTATTTATACTTTATACATATATATGCATCTTTAATATGAATGTGTGCATATATATATATTCTTATATATATCTCTCTATCTATAAAGGATGTATATTTGTAGTCCCTATATGGGGTGTGTGGATGCCCATACAGTCACTCATAAATACACACACACTTGCCCCTGAGCATTGCCCTGCACCTCAGCCCTCAAACGGTTCCTCTGGGCATTAGGAGCGTCAGGGAAGCAGCTCATCACCGATTTATTTGGGCTTTTGATGACCTTGAAGCCTGTCAGCAAACACACCAGCAGGCAGCAGGCAAAACACTGGGGACAAACCCCAGGAAAACTGGAACACTCTGAAGACTGGTGGGGTCTGATGTCCCTTCCCCAGTTCCTTCTTCACTCGTACTACTACCATCTTATTTTTTTCCCATAGGAATGATCCAGTGGGGACATAAAAAAAAAAAAGACCCCAGAGAGCAGCTGGAGATGGGATGATGGAGGCTCCAGCCCACCCTTGTGCTGGGGGCTGGTGGCAACCACTGGGACAGGCCACCAGCCACCTGTGGCAATTCAAAACCAGAACCTTCCCCCTTTATTGCTTCAGATCCCATTAAATAATCCCCCACCAAACAGCCAAGTGTCAGTGAAAGAAAAAAAAAAGCAGAAAATAATTAAAAAGCAGCCTCTCTCCCAGCTCCCCTCAGTGCTCTCTCTGTTTATTCCCACTGCCTTTTCCCTGTTTAGCGGTTCACTATCTGTTCCCAGCAGGCAGGGACATATTTGCATTTTAATTTGGTGTTGAGGCTGCACAAGCCACCTGTGAGGAGGAGGCAGAGCTGGAGCCTCGCACCCCTGCGCCCCGATGCCCCTCACCTCCCAGAGGGAAGCTTGGTCCCTCCAGTCCTGCCTTAAAAATTCCTTTAAAAATGATACTCTTAAAAATCCTGAAAAACCTCATAAAATATCAATGTCCTCATGCAACAGAGAGAGCAGGGATCAAAGGAGAGTGAAAAACAGGAATTATCTTCACTGAGGTCAGCACCTTCCCTTCTCCATCCACCCCATCATCTCCCCCATGATTTCCTGGTGTCTGGGATTTTCTCTCCCTAACACATCCTTGTTGTGCTCACTCTGGGATGCCTCCAGCCACTTTCCCTCAACGTACAGCCCTGTCCCCAAGACGGGATTGTCCGTGGTCAGGGACCACAAAACCCAAGGGGCTGTGGGGGACCCAGCTGCGTTTCCACTGCTGTGATACTGCCTCCATCCCATCCTGCATCTGGAGTTGTCCCACATGACAGGGGATGGAGGGATATTCCCGACAGCGTGGGAGAATTGTTTTCCGAGAATACAAATGGTAAGAACAGGCTCTTCACAGTCATCTTCGACTGTCCCAGAAAAGTTTAATTAAGGCAGGACCCTCGCGCTGCCACTCCCTCGCTGTTGACATTAAGGGGGCAGGATTTGCGCAGCAGCCGGAACATAATTACTTTGGTAATTGCACGATTATTTCTGGGGGCTCGCGGCTGCGTTTTCTGCCTGGCTCAGCGAAGAGCCCTCCCTAGGGAAACAGCCGGGATGCTCTCGTCTCCACACCAGCTGGGGCTGAGGATGGGCTTCCTGAGTGGCTCTAGGGAGCGGAAATAGGAAAACCCATCAGATCTCAAACTTTTGGGGCTCCTCCTCTGCGCCGGGAGGCTGTTCCCCTCCTTCCAACTGTAGATCCTTCTGTGCTGCCTAAATACTCCCCTGGCCATGGCTACTGGTGTAGGGAGAGGAGCTGGAGCTGGATGGGAACCCCAGCTAGCAGCCCTGGGGTAGGGAATGAGCTGCAGGTCTCCCAATCACACAGGGGCACCCAGGAGTCTCCACAAGATTTTAGGTTCCTGCCATGAATTTCCACCCATTTTCTAGAAATCTCCCAGCATTTTCCAGGGATGGTTGGACTGGAGATCCTCTGGAAGGTTTTTCAGGGCTGGCTGGGAATTTACGCTGCTCTTCAGGATTCCCCTGGGTTTGCCAGGACTTCTGGGGCCTTTACGGGGTTTCCTTGGTCTGGTGGAAGGTGTAACTGCAGGGGCTTAGAGTGTGATGAGCTTGAAGGTCCCTTCCAAGTCAAACCAGTCTGTGATTCCATGATTCGGGGCAGATAGCCATGCTCCCTGCTCCCGCAGACCTGCTCTGGACTTTCATTCCAGTGAAGGTATTCTCACGATGGCATCAGGAGCTACAGATCCCTTTAACCACCGCTGCATCTTAAATGAGCTTCCCGGCTTCCCGTAAAGTAACCGGCTCATTTTCAGTTCACCGACTCAGCACTGGGGAGGGGGGAATCATTTCCCGTAGTTCGCACCTGCCCTCCCATGGGATCTTGCCAGCACAGGGCAGTGCCGGTGGGTGACCCGGTGTCCTCACGTGGGTCCGATGCCAGGTGAGACCACCCTGCCCGAGGATGCCGTGTCCCCCTCTCCCAGCTCTGCTCTGCAGTGGATGCACTATCCCGCAGCAATGGGATCGCTCCCTGCAGAGGGTGCAGTGAGAGCCCAGATTTGCTAAATCCAGCTATTCCTGGCTGAGCCAGGCAGGGCAGGCAGCAGATGCTGCTGGCTGTCCTGGCAGCACGGCCAAAGAAAAGCCCCAATTTTGTTAGTTCGTGGATTTAAAGGTCACGGGGAGCAGCTTGTCTGACCTCCCGTGACACGGCTCAGCGAATGGCACCCAATTACCCTTCTGTTGGGCTCGGCATTATGTCCCATTAAAGGTTCCTCTTGGACATGATTGAAAACCAGGCTGTGAGGGTTGTACGGGGCCACAGCCCTTCAGTCTTCCTGTGGGAGAAAGCATTTCCCAAATATCTGGCTTTGGAGGGACAGCTGAGCTCCTGGGGTCTGCTCACGTCTGGGGCCACAGTGCTGAGTGGTTTTTGGTGCCGGTCCAAGGAAAATAAAGCCTTTTGGCCATGCAGGGAAAAAATAATGGATCTTCATTCCCCATAAATTAGTGGGTTTACAACTTCTTTTTATTGCCACTCTATTCATTGGGAATCTAAGGAACTGCTCTGTAGGATGGAGACCTCCATGGTGGGAGAAACCAGCTCAGCCTTGAGAAAAAATGGCTTTAACTGGAAAGACTAGACTGGGGAGGGAAACAGCACCTCTGTCCTGATCCAGCACGACAGGGACAGGATGCAGAGCTCCAGGCCCTCAACGCCCTCCTGGGTGGCCCTGTGACATGGCTTCACCCATCTGTGCCTCAGTTTACCTTGACACTAATATGTCCTTGGCCTGTGGGTAGGTGGGCTCAGGGCTGCAGTTTCAGATGCAGCCTAATTAGTGTAACAATAATTCATTGCTCAGTAATTAATCACAGCCAATTTTCACACCCTCCCTGTCCCATCCCTGTCCCTGTATTTACAGGGCTTAGTTCTGTCCTTAGCAAGGTGCCATTTAGGACAGTTAAATCTATATCCACTTCACAGCAAATAAAATCCTCCAGACTTCCACCCAGCTCCAGCTCTGTTCCTGCTGCTGACCAGGGAATTGATGTCCCAGCACACCAGGACACTTTTGCCCGCCCTGACCTTGCAGGAGTTCAAGCCTTTTGGCTCCATGTCCCTGTTGAATACAGCGGGTGCCCAAGCCAGGACCGTGCATGGAATAATTGGAGGCAGCATAGATCACCCTAACGACGCAAATCCAATTAGCCAAGGGTTAAGCACTCCACTGATGAAAACCAAGGGTTCAAACTGCTGAGCCAGCAGAAGCTCTGCGCTGATCAATGCCATGTAAATAATATTGCTGGTTCCTGGGAGCCCATCGCTTTCTGTCTCAACAGTGAAATACATTTTGTCTGGCAGGACCCCACTGAGCAGATTAATAAGCATTGTCCTGGTTTAGGTCGGGGGGGGCGGGGCACATGGAGACACCGCCTTTCCTGGCTCTCCCACGCACACAGTTAAGAAAAATGAGGAATAATTGCTGCTCACGTCGTGCTGGTGGCTGCTGTCAAATGGCCCTGGGATTACTTAGGGAATGAGGAGGATTCTCTGAGTTGTGTCTGCAGTGAAGGGGGAAGAAATGCTCTGACTGTATCAGTGTAACCCAACCACTGGTTTATGGAGCTGGATGAGTTGGGACACACAGAGAAGCACCCAGTGAGAGCTGGCCCCAGCTCACCTGCATCCACCATCACCTCTGCAAGGTCCACGAGCTGGTCTGAGTCATTGATTCTCTAGAGGTTACTAAGGGTTGTGCCTCTTCTCCACATGCCCACCCATTCACCCCTCATATTGCTGATCCTAATTCCTCCTGATTCATCCCAACCACAGAGGTTCAGAACCATTAAAAAGCAGAGGTATTTCCAGGGAGAATCACTGCATTCCCCTAAACTCCCTCTCTCCATCCCAGATGCCTACAGAGACCTGCTGAATCACAGAATGGTTTGGGTTGGAAAGAACATTAAAACTCATCTCCTTCCAAACCCCTGCCATGGGCAGGGACACCTTCCACTATCCTGAGTTGCTCCAAATCCTGTTCAACCTGGCCTTGGACACTTCCAGGGATGGAGCAGCCACAGCTTCTCTGGGCAACTTGTGTCAGGGCTTCACCACCCTCACAGGGAAGAATTTCTTCCCAATATCCCATCTAACCCTGCCCTCTGGCAGTTTGAGATCACTAGATATCACTCTCCTCCGTGACATTCAGCCTCAAAGGGTTATTGCTTCCAAAGAGTGATGCACAGAACTGGGCAGTGGCAGAGATGCTGCTGGGGCTGGGGAAGCATCATCTTGGCTGTTGTGATGGGCATTTTGCATCCCAGGAGTTTGCTCTGAGTCCCTTGGATTTGTCCCTACGTAACCTGATCTCTTATAGCTGAAGCACTGAGATATTCCAGAAGAAAAAGGATCGAAAAAGCATATTTAAAAATAAAAATATTTCCTTTTGACATGTTTTCTTGGCTTGCAGTAAGCTGCTTCAATCTTTTGATCTGAAGTTTCTTTCCCCTGACATGTCCTTTGATTATATTTATTTATTTATTGCCTTAAAAAGCTGGAAATCAACCCAAGCCCATTTGAGTTTGACTGGAAGAGAGCAGGAGCACAGCTGATATTTCTGGAAAGTGTGTTTTATTTTTTTGTGAACCACTCCAGAACTAGGAAAAAGAAAAAGCCCAAATAAATCTGCCGTTGGCATAACTGAGGAGATATTGAGTGTGTGGAGGTCTCCAGGGGTGTTGGCCTTGAATCATCTCTACCAACAGCTGGAGATGCCAAAACACCTCTGCAAAAAGCTTGAGGGGAGCTGGGGGGGTGCAGAATCAGGACCCCAGGATGGCAGAAAGAAGATGGAGCAGCACCTCTGAAGTCAGAAGGAAGGCCTCCAGCGTGGAAACGATCCCATCTGAGGGAGGTTTCAAGGATTTGGGCTCTCAGCTGGCTCAGAAGGATGTAGCTCAGAGTCCTGCAGCCTGGGGAAAGCCGCCTGTCCTGGCTTGTGATGCAACAACTTTTGTTACTGAGTTCTTCCCCTTCTCCCCAGGAAAACTGGGCTTTAAGGACCTCTACAACTCACAAGCTTAAGTTTTTAAGAGGTATTTCCTTTGGCCTCTTTGCTGTGATCACCCTGGGCACTGCTGTTGGTACCCACCTAGATCAGGCTGTGTGTGCTTGGGTGGGTAAGAGCCCATATGAGGAGCACTGCAGGTCACCTCCATTTCAACCAGGACAAGCAGAAAGCATTAGAGGTGTGAGAGAAACGCTGGAGGTGTGAGAGAGAGAAACCAGAGCTTTCTGAAAGCAGCATCAACAAGTTCAGTGCCATTTCACTGGGAAACATAATTTCTGGTCCCACCACAGCTACAACATCACTGTGCTGGGTCTGTACACTGTGAATGCAAAAAGGGCACAGGCACCTTCCTGCATGTCTCTGCCCCCAAAGAGCAGCTTCCAAACCCTCTTGAAAGCAGTTGAATCATTTCATTAGTGTGTTTTTAAAGCTGTCATTACCAGGGCTCTCAGGTAGTTGTTTTATAACCAGTTTATTTTTCTCTCCACACTCAAAATGTCCACAATTTGTTTCAAATCACTTCAGTGCACACATTTGCTAGGTCCTCTCTCTATTACCTGATTTTGTATTTAGGCTTTTTGTTGTAGGTTATGATCAGGAGGGAGTTCTCCATCCATTAGTGTGGAAGCAAAGTGTCTCTGGGGCAGCTTCCTTGGGTTCTTATGATTTGATTCCAGCTAATGGTTGTGGTTGAAAAAATACAGGTATCCTAAAACCCACCCTCTTTGTGCTTTTGTGGGTTATGAAGGTAGTGGAAACCTCTGGCTGAAAACTACAGCCCCCACCTCAGCGCTGGGATGTTTTATCCTCACCCTCAATGGCCCTGCAAATTGCTTTTTGCCTGATGTGGTTGGGGAATGTTTTGTTTCAAAGCTCACTGATGCAGAGATGGCAAATTTCCCCTGTAATTAGGTTGGGATTTCCTTTTCCTTTCCCCTCAAAATCCACAATGTTTCAAAAAGGAGTGTTGTTTTTTTCTGGAGGACATGGCAGAAGACACTGGGGGGAAAATGGAATCCAAGGCTGCAAACCTTCCTCCTGAGCAGAGAGAGAAGAAACTTTTGAACCCAAGCTGACAAAGAACTTACAGCACTGGTGTGTGAGGGCTGTGTTATGCTTTCCACAAGTGCCCATGGCCATGATTGTGCTTGTTGCCAGTCAGTGGTGGAGAAATCTAGCTCCTTCACAAGTTCTGACCCTCAGGACACTCCTTGGGTCTCCAGCCCAAGCTCATGCCAGAATAAATCCTAATAAAAGGAGCAAAGACCCTCTTCTTAATCCTGGACAGCAACATGCCAACCCCTTCCAAGACCTCCACAGGCCTCAGAGATGTGGAATGCAATGTGGAATGGATCCAGGCTGGCTGTGGGGAGCTCCAGCCATTTTTCTTTCTTATTTTCTCTCTCCTTCCCCATTTTCCCCCCACTCCCAGCAGCATGTGATCTATAGCAAGATAACAGCTTCAATTGCTCCAAATTGCTTATTGAGGACTCTGTGGTAAATCAATGATTTTAAATGGGATCACAGAATAGCAATCCCAACAACAGTGGAATAAAAAAAACAAATGGAGCTGGTTGGCAGCAAGGAGAGGGAAGGGCTGGGCTGAGTGCCTTCAGCTCTGCTGCTGGTGATGGGCACCAGAGCTGCAGTGTGGATCCACCCAATCCATTTGGGAGCTAGTCTGGGTAAAGCCAAGTGAGGGGTGAGTTTCTAAAGGGCTGAGTGGGCTCCCTCTGCTCATTTGTCACAGGTGCTGGAAGTAAAATTTGGATCAGCTCTTCAGCATCATACCTGGAACAGGATCCACAATGCTGGATCCCCAGAACTCCTACAGTAAAGTCCTGAGTTTCCTACACAGAGCAGGGAAACTGAGGCATGGGTGCGTGGACCTGCCAAGCTCTCTGGCCACAAATTGGGCTAAAATTCCCCAACAGAGCACACAGGTCCCTGCTCCTGCTCCACCTCCAGCTTGTTTGCAGACAAGGCCATATTCCCACTCATCCCCTCCAAATTTAATTCCTGGGGGTAAATACCTCCATTCCTCTCAGAACAAACAGCCTGTTGGTTGCTATCGAAGAACATGAGTTATCATGTCCTTAAACAGCCATTCTCTTGCTTTTAAGTGCTTAGGTTCACACAGTCAGTTAGTGAGAGTAAAAACGCTGTCACTTAGCAACCTCCCCAGTTTGGAGGAGGCAAAGGGAGGTGGGGAGGGGGGATTTTGTCTTTCTTCTGCTGGAATTTCCAACTTGGCTCAGTCCTGAAATTTCTGCTTCTGTGAGACAAGACAAAATGAAGACGCAGGCAAACAAAACCACCATTAGCCATGTCAGCAAGTGGATGAATGAGCTCTCTTCCTTTCAAGATTTTCTCTCCCCATTGATTAATGAATTTCATTTACCACATTAACAACTCCACCTTCACCTGCACAGCCAAGGCAACAAGTGGCTCTGCCTCAGTGTTGGTTAAATTGGGATGCAATGGATGGAGGGATGAACAGAGGAATGAACAGAGGGACTTGTCCCACCTGGCAGAAAACAAACCAGCTTGGTGGGCACATCTTGTGTCTTCCAGGTGTGGGATGAAAGGACACCTATGAAATCACGTGACAAGTTTTCTGTTGCTGTCTGTGGTAATTTCCTATCTCTGCCAAATCTGGCACCCAAATCTGGAGCATTTCAACCCATGTAGGCCATTTTAAAATGACTGGAAGAGGGAGAGTTGGCTGCAATGTCAAAACCCAAGAGCAGGCCCTGGAGAAGGTAGTGGTAGTTCTGAGGCTGTGTGGGTGAATTAACTTCAATCAGCTGCAGGGTAGGATAATAAAATAGATTATAAAAAGCATTTAGAGATTCTTGCATGGGCACGGGATGAGTTTAGGATGGGTTTCACCCAAGGGAAGAAAAACTGGATGATGTTCAAGATCTTTGGCTCTGGGATGAGGTGTTCCATGAGATTCAGGTTAAAAGTGAGTGCAGATGGATGTCCCCAGGAGTCAAGGATTTGGCTATCATTGCAGCCCCCAGGTGGGACACTTTCTACATCCCTCCTGCCTGAGAGATGACACTAACCTAACCCAGATGACACTACAATGCTGGCCTCAGGCACGGGACTTTCTGGAGGTACCAACCTGAGCAGCCCAGGAGTCCATGAGAAGAGATGGAGGAGAGGGATGATGATGCTTTGTCAGGACGTGCATAGACCAGGGACAACAGGGATCCATCCCCTTTTCATGAACTGGACGTAGGAACAAGAACCAGGTAAGCAGAAACGATGCAGAAACCACCTGATTTGCAGGGTGCAGGACAAACAGGGAGCACTGCAGGCCAGTGATCTCACTGGCAAGGGATTCCATTACTTCTACTCCCCCTGCTCAAGTCCCCTTTGGGTTTCTGGCTGTGGGTCCCACTCCCCAGTGGAAGATGGATCAGGATCTGAAACACAACCCCCAGTCTGCTTTAATAAACCACTTATTGTATCTAGTGAGCAAAATGCCACCGCCCTTGCACATAGAGCTGGGACAGGGCCACCGCCGAGCACCACTGGTGTCTATTGTGCAGCTGCTAAAGAACCTTCCTAATAATTAATTGTTGGTGATTTTGGAGGCGAGAACTTGCCCATTACGCACAATATGCAATTAGCTCTATTTAAAAAGCTCGCTGCAGGGCTGGATTCAGCAAACTTGGCTCACCTCAAAGAGCAGTTAAGCGCATGCTTAACTTTAAGCAGGTCCTTTTGTCTCACGGACTTCAGACTAAGCATATGCCTAACTCTGGTGCTTATTCTGCACTTGATTTAAATCTAACTCAGTTGCAGACTGACAGAAAGCCGTCAGCTCATGCTGGTAGCATGTGGAGTTCTCAGCGTGGGCAAGCACGTGTCTCCTTGCGCAGCTCCACAACCTGATTTGCACTTTTCCTTATCTCCAGGGTGGGTTTTCCCCCTCACAACCTGACTCTGGACCTTAAAGAGGTGATTGGAGGGTTTGAAGGGGTAGCAGATACCAGAGAGCATCCTTGAGAAGAGCTGCATCCGTAGCCAATTTTGTTCCCAGAAGGAAGCTCGAGGATGGGAGGATTTAAGGACCAGCAAATGTCACGGTTCCTGCCGAGGCTGTAAGTTTTGCTGGTGTTTAAACAGGCTCCTTGCCCATGAGAATGAGCAGGATAGGTCCCATCACAGGTCCCTGCAAATCATGAGGGGAAAAGCCCTTTCTGCCAGCCCTTGAGCTGCCACCCATGTCTGGGAAAATTGAGCAAAGTCTCTTCTCACTTTGCTGCTCTCCCCGTCTGTAAATACTTGGAGATAGCAGCCATAAAAGTACCTTAGAGAGAAGGCAGCAGTAAAATTACATCAAGCCTAGAGGCTTAAACTGATTGAAGGATACATTTTCCAAGCTGATACAGCTAATGCAGCAGAAGAGTCTGGTGCACTGAACAGCTCTGGAATTTGATAGTTTTTTGCCCTTCTAAATGGCCAGACAGCTGGGAAAACCCCCCACAAACATTTCGGGAACGTTTTCAGAGCAAATGCAGTGGTGAGGGGAATGTGGTAGCCAGAGGCAAAAGTCTCGTAGATTTTCAATGCAAACAGTCCTTGCTGAAAAAAAAAATTAGGGATAGTGCTAATCCTGGTGTGCTGCCACCGCCTGTGCTGCCTTTTGGCCCTTTCGGAGGATCAGGATTGATGGCTGTGACGGCGAGCCCTTTGACTTTTCCTGCCCACCCCGGTCGCTGCCGGGGGCACAAGGGGACTGACCTGCCCTGGCACTGACACCAGGGATCGATCCCGGCTATTGCCATTGCCGGCAGCAGGGAAGGGACAGCGGGGAGGGGAGGGACGGATGGCTTTGCTCTGCAGCGGGGATTTCCCCCGGGAACATCAGTAAATGCGTCAAAAAGATCAGTGCCATTGTTCCTGTTGCACTTTCTCTGTGCTTGGGCAGTGAGTGGGAGGGAGGGGACAGGGCAGGGGGGCATTTTGATCCCAGTGAAGGCCAGAATCTTGAGTTATTCGTGTAGTAAACCCTCCAGATCTTCTCACCTCCCCAGCTACAGGAATCTCTCTATCCAGGGAATGAAACATCCACTTCCCCACAGAGATGACAGGCAGGAGGGAGGGGGGTGCAGCCTCCCATTTTGTGTCTGATGGACCCAACCTCCTCCAGAGACCCTCCTTCTTCCCCAGCCTTCACAAGGATGCAGCAGAAGGGTGTGTGAGCTCCTTTGTTCTCCAGTAGATGGGCTTGGGTGTAAAAGCCACCCATGTGCCTGCCCTGCCCCATCCCCAGATGCGGGAGGAAAGGGGATGCACGAAGAGACCAGGATCAAAGGGCAAAATTGCCTCTTTTGGTTGCAAAGGGCGATTTCAAATAGTTTCTCCTTATCCCGTGGTGTTACCTTCAGGGAGAAGGAAGTGACTGGGGAAGAAACCCCCAGCCCTGGCACCAGGGTGGGATAATACCAAGAACTGCTCACTCCAGGTGACAATGCAAAGTCCCAAAGAGAGCTGGTGGGGTGATGATGGCAGCTCACTGCTCTCCAGCTCGTTTTTGGGTTCATAATGAAGCTCAAGGTTATGCTGGACTTGAACAAACACCACAGACACGGCAATATGCTAATAAATGCTGATTTAAATTTGATGGAAGCCAGGAAGAATTATCCCAGAATGTATTAATTAGTGTGATTATGAGGTGTTTGAAATACGAAAATGCAAAGCAGAGGCTACAAGGAGGAAAGGTATGTAAGGCGGGAGAGCCTTTGAAGCTCTTCCCAGAGGGATGTGCCTGGATTCCTGCACTGAAGCCAGGCTCTCCCCGGGACTCGCTGCAGCCCCTTCCCCATGACCCCCCCGAGGCAAAGCCCCGGCCACACTCCCACCTCAAAGCCCTGATCCACCCGCAGCCCCACACTCCATTTATCAAGGTTCAGTGGGGCTGCGAGAGCAGAAATTGCCGTCCCAGCTCTTCTTCCCAAGCGATTCAGCACCACAAAACTCCGCTTTGCTCTAAATAGAGAGGCAGCTCCCGCAATCCTTCCCTTCCCTCCCAAACGCCTCCTCCGGAGCAGCTCTGGTCGGCTGCCGGCGGGGCAGGCACGTGTTTCCCCTGAAGGGGAATAGGTTTTCAAAGTGAATCTTAAATCAGCAAACTGACGGGCAGCCCTGCCTGATTTCCTTCTTGCTCTCTTCGTTATTGATGTTATTTTACCCCCAATATTCCGAGCTGCCATTTCCTCCACCATCCTCCCCCTTCTGCAATTCCCCAAATCGCACAACAGTATCGAACTCATTTTTCAAACACCAATCCGGGGCTGGTGCTTCCTCTCTACTGCAGGAATATTCCCGGTGCTTTTCCCAGAGGATGGCAGCTCACGGGGGAGAAGGGGAAGATGCAGCTCTGTCGTCGAGACCGTGAGCATCACTCTGGGGTGGAGCAAACCTGGGCTCCCCCTGCACAGGGCCAGCACGGGCTGCGTGACCGGGTGCAATACCCCAGACTGTTTTAAAAGAACATTCCCCGAACTCCTTCGATGCAGATCTGAGCAAGGAGACAATGCTCAGCAGAGCCCATATGCCTCAAAGGGCCACCTGGCCCTTCACTAAAGGTTCCATGAGCATCCCAAAGCTGATCTCTGCCTCTTTTGCTCTTTCTGCAGAGTGACAATGACATTGGGGCAGTTTGCTACTAAGAAATGCTGCAGGACAGGGCTTTGTCTGAGATCTCACCTCTGTTCAGTGCTGATCTGTGCCCTACTCACCATTCCCACTCCCAGATGGACAAAGGGATCCACACCTGTCTGGAGGAGGGCAGGAAGCATAAACGGATGAACTGTGGTGCTTTTCTGGGGGCAGTTACACAATCCAACCTGAACAATTTCCCTCTGCTGGGATGGCACAAATCTCTCTGCTCTTACGTTTTCCCTATATCCAATCTAAACGTCCCTTGGTACAACTTCAGGCCATTTCCTCCTGTCCTATCACTTGTTACCTGGGAGAAAAGACTGACTCTACCCTCTCCTCCCACTCTCCCCGTGAAAGCCCAGGACTCAGCTGAGAACATTAAGAGCCTCCCAGCTCCAGCTGCCCTGCTTGTGGTGCTAAACACTCAGCCATAGCCTGAGCTGTCATAGCTTCAGATTGAAGTGTAGGGAGGAACACCCTGAAGCCACTTCTCTGGATCTGTCACAAGGCAGGAGTTTAGCTGATGGGCAATAATTCATCACACAGCAGTTTGTCCTGTCACATCTTCCCCTGCTGTCCTACAGAGGAGAGCTGAGGTTGGTGACCCCACATCCCACTTCACACAAGTCCCATCCCAGAGAAGTTCAACAAGAAACAGATAAAATCCCCCCAAACTTTACCAGCCCATTCAGAAGGGAAAGAATTTGATTCAAAGTGACTGCTCCTTTGGAAATTTCCTCCTGCTGAAGGAGAAACACAAACAAAACCCCTTTTTCTCTGGGAAAAAGCAAACAGGGAACCCAAGCTCAGATCAGAAGGGAGAGCTGTAATGGGAGCAGACACCATCCCTGCCACGGCTGCACTGACCGCTGACAAATCATTTCAGGTCAGTGCAGAACAACAGAGGCTCCTCTCAGAGCTGGACAGGCTGTGATGGAAAAGCAACACACCGATTAATTTGGGTGTTTCTAATTAGGGCAGCAAAGCTGGGCTCAGCTCGCTGCAGGGCTGAGCCTGGGGCTGGGCTGTACCAGCTGCCAGCCCACCCTGAGGTGCGAACCCTTCCCTGTCTGCACGTGCCACCCATGAGGTCCTGGCACATAGTGGCTTTGGCTGCTGCTGCTTTGGGGTTGATGGAGTGGAGAAACACCTTTGCTACCCAGGTCACCCCATCTGCTCTGGTCAGGTTGTTCTGGAGCTCGAGAAGGACCAGGACAGTGAGTGGGGAGGTGCCTTTATCCTCTGGAGCAGCAGCAACAGCAAAATTCACGTCCAGGTAGGACATGTCTGTCTCGCCCCTTGCCAGGGGTGATGGGGCTGGGAGAAAGTTTCCAGTGTTTGGATCTCTCTGCAAGAAGAGCTGGACACGTGGAAGCATGTAAGATGGCTGTGGGCATGAGTGCCTGCCCACAGATTCCCTGCCCAGGTGTGTGCAGAGAAGAGTGATGAAGGGATGAAGGCCCTCAGGACCCTCAAGCCCTTGTCACCACCTCTTTCTGGGTTCTGAGTATCTTGGGGCAGTTCAGCCCTGGAGGAAGGTGCAATGGATGATGCAAGTTGAGGAAAAAAGAGAGTGTCAGCGCATGGAAATGCTGGAATGATGGCTGAGCTTTGGCATCCCATCACCTCCCACAGCTGACCACAGTAACTCCGGATTGGGCAACCAGGAGGCTTTTCCCCTTCAGAACAAACCTGGTGCAACACTGTCCCCACACCAGGAGGCTGAGCAGGAGTGGGAGCAGAGCCTGGGGTGTAAATGGAAACCCCAGCAACACCCAGGGACTGAGCCCTGCAGCACTGGGGTGCTGCGCTCTCAGCTGCACCCAGCTCCCATCTCATGGGTGATTCCCTTGGGCTCAGCTAAAAGTCACTGCAGGGCATTTATGGGGAGCAGGAGGAGAGGCCAGGAAGGTCTGAGGTGTTCATCCCAGGCAAGTTGGGGTGCCTAGGAAGCCTGCTCTGAGTAGATGCTCAGATGGGGGCACGCAGCTAGTGGAGGGAAGGGCTGCAGCTGGAGAACCCAGTAATCTATCAGGCAGGCTCTGCAGCAAGACTTTAATAGACTTATCTTTACCACAATAATGTATTTTATTTTTCCAGTACCCATTCATTATTCACACACTTATTTCCCCACGGATTATGTATGCTGCCTGAGCTCTGTGCTCCTGCCTCATTTTCACAATGTCGGCTCTGGTACCTACTTATTTTTACAGCATTGTCACCTGCAAACAGGTTTCGATTTAATCGCCAAAACTAATAATATGGCTCAGTGGAGATGTCAGGGGCAGGATGCTCGTTCCCTTCCGAAGTCCCTCGTCTGAAAAAGACCAGATGTTGGTACTGAAGCGTCCTGCGTGTGATGAGTTTGGAGCCTCTCAGATCACCCCCTGCACGGATCCTCCACCTTGTGGATGCAGCAGCCAAAGCCTAGAGATGGAGTTTGCTGGAGGAAAAGTGGAGGATATAACATGCACCAACATTACTGCTTCATCCTGGGTTTAAGAAGGACTTTAAAAGACCCCAAAAGCCACCTCCTGCTCAGTCACTGGGCTCAATGCACAGCAAAATTTTTTGATTCGTGCCGAGCTACACAGACCTTGAATATTTTTAAATCACTCAGACCTGGGATGACCCACAGCACAAGGGGAAGAAGTATGAAGTAGCTGCTCATTAGTCAGGGACATCTGTGAAGCAGATGAGTGCTGGTGTAGTGGGATGAGGAACATCTGCTTGGAGGCATGGAGCTCTGTTTGCAGGGCTTCTGCACCTTGGCAGCCCAATTTCCAGCATTTCTGGATTTCCAGCTTCTTGGCATGTTAAAGAGAAGAGCAGTGCCTTACAGTGGGTTTATGGTGAATGCAATGCTCACCCACAGTTGCCAAGGGCACATGGGCTCATCCACTGGTGCACACAGAGCCATCACACTGTGCCTTCCCCCTGCACGGCCACACACACTGCAACACCAACCCCCCTAACACACTGGAAATCCACTTTTGAGCTGGATCTTGGCTGGTTTTGGCATTCTGGTGCTTTGTGGAGGAGGATGATTTGATTTCATTGCTTTCCTTCCCTGCTTACTTCACACCAGAGGAAGTGAGGGATCAGGTTTTTTGCCTTTCTGTGTCAGGGGGAAGCAGCATAAACAACTTCTGCAAGCTGTGAAATGTTCTGAAAGGAAGAGATCCTTCTGTTTTTTTTTTTCCCCAGGTGGCTTCTGGAGTTCAGATTAGTTGCACCTTGGGTTCAGGGCTGGATCTTCAGGCAGCAGAGGGGAGCTCGGCACCTTCATCCCAACCAGATCCCTTCCCCATCTGCTCAGCTTCAGCCTTGCAACTCCTCCAGTGAGGATGGGTTGGGGAAAGCAAAACTCTCAAGCACTCAGGGAGATTTTTCCTTGGAGCTGTTTTGTCAGTCCTTCCTTGGGGGCCGAGCAGCCCATAAGTGGTGTCTTCCACAGTAAAAGTAATCTTTGGCTGTATTCAGTTTTGGGAGGCAGACTCACCATTTCAGTGCTGGGCTCTGGGAAGCAAACAACAGCCCTTCCACGCAGGGAAGAAAGCCCAAGCCTGGGTGTCTCAGGTGCAGATGATGGGCCACCCATGGCACTCCCTAGGCAGCAAGAACTTTCTGTCCTGGAACTTCTCGCCTGGGGGGAATCTTCGTTGTTGTTCACAATCAGGAGCCCAGTGCTGAAACTGCGAGTCTGCCTCTCAAAACTGAATATGGAGATGCCCAACAAACTGGCTTGTGACTCCTCAAAATAGAGGTGCTCCCAGTCACTGGAAACACTGAATTCTGCGACACACAGAGGTTATTTTGGAGGAAAAAAGAAGAGATTATCCTATCGTTAAACCTTTGTAAACCCCCAGTGTGAAATCCTGAGGCAGAGGACATTTTCCATTGCAATGCTCACCATGGTCTTCCAGCTCAGCAGAGAATTCAGGGCTTGGTTTGGTTGAGGAGCTTTTCTTGTGATGCCAGGACAGGTCATTTCTTGTGGGCTTCTGCAGGGTTAGGTTATCAGCACTGTTCCAAGGCCATGGCAAGCATTCCCAGGGGGAGTGATCCCTGGATGGTGCTGTGGGCTGGAGAGCTGCTGTGGTGGCTGCATCCCAGCCATCCCTCAGTGATGCCAGGATGAATGTGCTGAGCTGCAGAAAAACAAAAATGGATATTTTGGTTTCTGTAAGCCTGGTTTCCTGAGAAAAAGAGGTTTAAGCAATTGCCCTCCTTGTGTTTGAGACAGCCGTGTGTCTTCCCTCCTGGAAGGAGGCAACTGGAACCAAATTTGACAGTAATAATAGGAATCTAAGAGAATTATGTTCTGACAGGCTTGGTGAGGATCCACATTCTGACAGAGGAGTGAAAGACATAATTAATGGCCCCACTGAGGAAAAGGCCGTGCTGTGAGTGTGTCCTCACCAGACATCAGAGACTCTCCAGGCAATTAAGAGCATTCCCAGGGGGGAAAGCCTTGGGCAAAACTGGTATGAACCAGCAGCAGCAAGGAAACCCCAGCTGGCAGTGGTACTCTGGGGTTTGCTGGGACAATCCAGCAGAGGAAGCTCGTCCCATTTGGGACATCACCCCATTGCTCTCCTGTGTGGAATCCCTCCATGGCTGGGCACTCAGCAGCCTTCCCACCCACCTGGTCCCCTCCTGTCCCACTCTCCCAGCTGTGGATGGGAGGAAGAAGAAGCTGCACCCGGACACAAGGAGCCTGTGGGCAGGCACAGTCCTGATTGCCTGGATCTTTCCCTCCATCCTTACCCTCCACCAAGGCATCTCAGCATGTGCTGCCCTAATTTTCCCCAGCAAGGAGACAGTCTCCACGTACTTGGAGGACTGACGTGCTTGTCCTGCCATTTCCACTTAGCTCTGGGCAGGCATGGGAATGTGCTGTACATATCTTTAATCTTAAAATATCACTTGTTACACCCAGAATCCAAGTGAATGTTGCTATTGCAGCAGAGGAAACACCAATTTGAATCCTCAGGAGATTTAATAGAAAGGCTTGTTTCAAACCTAAACTTTAATCTTCCTGACATCTTTTGTTTCCCTTCTAAAAAAAGAAAAATGTCTTAAACAGAAAATGCAAAAGTTCCTGTTTCTATTGAGTTTATAGCAAAGCGAGTTCCCCACAAACCATCGATCCAGGGCTCAGTTGGACCAGGGTGGGATTGAACATCTTTTCCCAGAGGGATTTTTTTTTTTCACCTGCCTCAGCTGGAAGGAAAGGCTTTGTTTGCCTCCAAGATTAAAAGTTCCTTTTCTGTTCATATCCCTTATTTCAATATTTGGAAACAACACAGTTTTGCAGCTATGTTTTGTCTCCTTTCCATTTCCTTCCCTCTGATAGGAAATCATTTGCTCAAGAGGTCCCCAGGCAGCTCCAAAAACTCTGTTTTGGGACCTAATTCCCTCTTTACTGGGGTGAGGGATCAAGGGGCTCTTGGGATTTTCCTTCAACAACTGGTTTCTTCTGAAAGCACCAGAGAAGTGTTGAAGCTGTGCATGGATGGTAATTATATGTGAATATTTTTTGCCCAAAAAAGACTGGAAAATAAACCCCACAATAACCTGCTCTGTATGACCACTGTGATACCAACCAACCCCCTGTGCTCCCCAGCACATCTTTGTGAGTGGATGAAACCCCACACCAGCACTTCCCCTTCTTTGATAAATGCAATGAATCCCCAAAACCCAAGAGGTTTGCAAGGAAAAGGAAATAAAATAAATAAACCCAAATCTCAGTGCTGGGAGAGAGGCAGAGCCCATGGAGGCTGGCACAGCAGAGGAATGGGTGGGAATAAAATAATGAAATAAAAGCAGAAGGAATCAATGTAAGGGGAATTATTTAAGACGTAGAAGAAAGCTGTTAAAAAAAGGGGGGGAGAAATCAACCCTCTCTTGGGGGGGGGGGAATAAAAATGTTCGAGCAAAAGTAGGCCATTTGCTAAACAATAAAAGGGATGAAGCAGATGATGAGTCTAAAATGGCTGAGATGCTGAACTGCTTTTAAAAATCTGCCTTTATCAAGAGAAATGTGGAAAAGTGGTTTGGACAATTAGGAAGTAACAAAGGCCTCATAAAAATAGCTCCGGGGGGAAGAGAAACACTCAGGAAATGGGAGTGTGGCAGCAGCGCTGCAGAGCGCATTAAGGGATTAACTGAGGGAGGGGCTGGGACCAACTGGGATGGATGGGGACAGGGGTACAGGGCTGCCCCCTCCTGTCACAGCACCAGGAGCTCTTCAGTGTGCCGCCAGCACGGACTCACGGCTTTGGGAAGCCTTGGAAGAGGGGAAGGAATGAGAGGCTGAGGAAGATACCGTCAGATAAATCGGAGCGTTGCCTCTTCTCTGCCTTTTAATAGCGGAGCCAAATTAAAGACAGCAAAGCAAATTCTCTCTGGGTATCAGGATGTGATATCGCTTCCCAGGGGTGAAATGGACGGATGATAGAATTAAATTAAGAAAGAGGAAGTTAAAATTGAATATCTGAAAGGAAACGCTGCTCGGAGTAATTCTGTGCTCAGCTGGGGCTCAGTGTCCCAGGGAGTGATTGCAGATAATGTCCGACAGCACCTGGATCTCAGCATCCTGACAGCATTTCAATCACATAGTGGGAGCTGCTCTGAGGAGCAGGAACTGGTGCTAGACACTGCCCAAGGGTGGCTTGGAGCCCACCATGCGATGGGGGAGGCCCCAGGGATGGGGGTGGGGGGAAAGAGCAAAGTCACTGGGCAGAGTAGATTTTCCTGGTGGTTTTTTCTGCATTACAGTCACCTGGACTCTCTCTTTTCATGGTAGGAGCAGGAAGGGATGATTTAGGACCCTGAGAGACCTGATGCACATGATCAGACAGGACATCTTGCTCATGTTTCCTCCCCAGTTTCCCACAGGGATCAGGTGGAGAAGATGCCACCACCTTCCTACTTCTCTTTCCTATCACTCTGTACAGCCCAGTAAAACAAAACTACCCTAAACAGGTCGGCCCAAAATCCAGCCTTTTCTCAAACTCAGCCTCTGACCATGCTCAAAGAGGATAAATGGAGCACGACAGCATCCTGCTGCTCCTGTAGCTCCTCTCTCCACCACCCAGTGCATGGGATGCCCCAGCCCTCCAGTGCAAGTCCTTTCTTTGGTAGTTCCAGGCTGGAGAGTGGGATGGCTCCCATGCCACAGACAGTGGAGAGGAGGCAGTGGGTGGGAGGAGTATTTCTCTCCTGGACCAAGAACAGCCTGGGGCTGGTGTAAATCTGGCCGCTCCCAGGGGTCACATCCCGAGCTCTGGCTCAGCTGGGCTCTGCTCATCACTGCTGTCCCCACCAGCCCCATCCTCTTCCTCTGGCCAGCCCCTCCACCTCTCATGGGGAGCAAATGCCCTATCCCAAACCCTGTTGCTGGAAACCAGTGCAGGAAAGCACCTGGGCAGCCTCTTTGCACACGGAGAAAACAACTAAAGGGAGGGGAAAAAATCCAACAAAACCAGCATAGAAAAAGCTCAGAATAAGGCAATTTGGAAAGCCAGCATGCCCAAGTTTTCAGAAATATTTTTAGCATCAAGTTTTGAGCTAAAGGAAACAGCTGTATGAACTCTGGCAGCAGGAGAGACAGGAGGTGGGAGCCAACACCCTCATATTTTCATTCCACTTTTCCTTAAACCACCCTGAGTCATGCAATTGGCAGCTCCCCCTTCATCTGAAACGAGAGCATCCCCTAAAAAAGCCTGTCCCCTCCGCAGTGCCAGAAGGCTGGCAGAAATAGGGCTCTGCTGCTGCAGTTCCAAATGTGCTCACCAACATCCAGGAGCCTTCCCTGGTCCTCAAACCCCCAGCTGAGATGCCAGGGCAGCTGGTGGGCAGGACAGGTCCTCTACTAACAGTCAGAAAGTCCATCAGGGAGGTGAGCTAAGGCTCATTTCTTGAAAGAACCATAGTGAGTGGGTTTTTTTGGCCAGAAAACTGCAGATCTCCCACCAGATCTGTACAGAGGAAGAGACCACCTCCATATCGCATGAGTTAGGAAACGAGGAGGTATGAATGGTGAACCAGGAAAGACAGCCTGGGTTCTATCAGCTCCAGAAAGGCAAAAAATTAGAAAGGGAATCTTTCTGGCATGTCTGTGAGCTGAGGTACTGGGCTCAGGTTGTCTCTGGCACTGAGCTCTGAATCCATCAGTCTGAGCTGAGCCCATCTGCAGCTCCAAGATCAACGGAGAGAGAAAAAGAAGCTTCTCCGTGTCCCAGAACAACTGATGGGAGGATTGTTCCTGTGCCACCTTGATGCCAGCACTGTGCAACACCACAAGAAGCAAACAGGATCCCAAGCTGTGATCCGGGGACACGATTCCTTGGATGCAGATGCAACCCTTGGTGAAAAAGAGAGCTGCTAGCCACGAGCCATGAAGTCAGGCTGGTGTCTGCTACCACATGCCACTGCTCCGTGAACTAAAAATTTTTTTCTTCAAGTCAAGCAGAACACAATTGGCTAAAAAGCAAAAATTAAGGAACTCTGCAAGTGAAATGTTTGCACTGAGATGACAGAATATTAAGGTTGGCCTGAAAGAGTCTTTGCATGTCGGGGGGAGAGTCCTGTCTGAGACATGGAGATGCTGAGCTGAATTTTTGACATCCAAGGGAGCCAACAGTGCTTTCTACTCAAAATTAGGCATTTGGCCATAGAGAGGGTTGGCTCCTGGGGACATGGATACTGGGAGCAGCTTCAGCATGGGAAAACTCAATAGATTATAGAGCCAGAAATAAAAATTCTGCCTATCCAACCTCCTTGATTGGTCTTGAGCGGACACAGATGGAGAGCTCAGCCTGTTCATGTACCAGGTTGGAGGGAAGGTCTTTGCTGTTTCAGCTGCATCACCCATGTAGGAAAAAGTCAGCCAATTCTTGGCTTGAGTTTTGCTCAGGGAAAGAGGTGCATCACCTCATCCCAGGAAAAAGTCTTTGGCATTCACTTGCTGGAAGTGCCTTGGAAGATACGAGCGTGAAAGACCAAGACAACTGGTCTCTGTCGACAGAAACCATCCAACTGGAACAGGCTTTTAGCCAAGGAAAGCTTCCCAAACATGAAGCGCTGGCGTCTACACTGTCAGAAGCGATGTTGTAAATGGGCCTTGGATGTACTATCACCTTGTAATGCTGCACGAAGAGCTTGGTGGATCAAGTGGAAAAATGATGACTTTTCAGAAGAAATAATATACTGAAGATGGGAACAAAAGCAGTAGGTCAGAATGATGTGAACCCACTGCTTTCCCTGAGCTGTGCAAAAAGGGTATTTTTTTCCCAAGCAAAGCTGGCTCTGCCAGAGATTGGGGCAATAAAGTCACATTTCCTGCAGTACTGAGGCACACAGGACTTTTTTGAAAGTTTATGAGCAGTCAAGGAAGGTAAAGCCTTGATCCATCGCCTCCCCAGATCCTCATTTTGCTCATATTTATTAACTTGTTTTTTCACTGCTACTCACTCATCACAGTTACAAGCTCCAGCCCTTTTTTCCCAAACAACAGCAAAAACCACAACAGAATACATTTTGCCTTCCAGGGCTGCAAAGAAAGCACAAAGAAATTGTTCTTGTGCCTCAGATCTGGGAAGAGGTGAAAAGGAGAGCAGGAAATGTGATGGTGATCGATGAGAAAAGGGTCCCTGCTGAGTGGTGAGAGTGCCCAGGGCTGTACTGGGGACAGGGTTGGCCTGGGGTGGGAAAGTAGAGGGCAGCTGAGACCTTTGTTGGTAGCCATGGTTGGGCCAGCTCAGAGGGAAGTGGGATCCATGACACTGCAGAGCCTGAGTGCTGCCAGTCTGGGACAAGACACAAGGTCACTCCGAGAGTTAGGGAGCTGTATCCATCCCCCAGGCATTCAGTGACCCCAGGAGTCTGAGTTCTTTGGGAACATGAGCAAAGCCATGCCCCATGTCTATGGAGGGACATGCCAGCCATGACGCTAATGACTGAGTCACCTAATTACGCCCTTCATTTGCACAGTTGATGGATTTTATCTCAGTAACTGCATTTTCTTGGAGCATCAGCTCTTTGGAAATCAGGTCCAGCCCCACCCTGAAGCACCAGTGAGAGGGTATTGTCATCCCCTTAGAAGGTCCAAGTTGCTGTGGAGGGACTGAAGGGGGTTGGATGTTTGCTTAATTAGTCTTCTCTCCACTCTTCATTTCCCAGGAGCCTCCCGTTCCTCTCCTGTGATGCTGTGCTGAGACCAAGGAAGCCATCCCAGGGCAAAACAAAAATAGCTGGATTCTCCTAAAGCATGTGATGTTGTTAGGCAGGACAAGGCCTTCACGGAGATCAGATTTTTTTTCTAAAGTCAGAAAAATAGGGATGGAAGTGTGTGGCAAGTCAAGGTCTCCATGCACATCTTTTCCCCAGAAAGTCTCCCCAAACTCATCAATAAAAGCCAAGTTTGTGGCTGTAATTAGAAGAGAGGGAAAAAAGATTCTTGCTTTGCATAATATTTCTTTTGGAGTTTGATTTTCCTGGGAGAAAATGGAGCCTTTTTGGGTGGTTTGGGATCATGTCTCAGGTCTGCAGCTCTGGGAGAGGGATGTCTCCTGCTCTCCAAGTAGAGATGGGAATGATGCTGAGAGGAGCTGTGTGCAAGGACTATGAATGAAGGTGAGGCTGAGGCATCCCAGTGCTGTGTACCTGCTGTCTGTGCACCAGTCTGCACCTGATGGGCACAACAAGGTGTCTGACTGGTCTCCTGCCACTACTACTTTCCTATTTCCTATGAAATTTGACCAGCCAGGAGTAGCTCATGTCTGGTCCTTTGCTCATTTAAACAGAGGCTGAAGGCAAACAAAAGTGACATGTCACTTCCTTCCATGTGCCAGTGAATTGAAACTCAACCCTTGTACTTTCCTCTCATTGGACCTTTTTGAATGAGGACTTGAAAAATACTTTTTAATTTCCTTCGGTGCAGCTGAGGAAGGTGGGGATAGGGGGCTGTGGGATGACTCCTGCCTTTGTAGGTTTTTTCAAAGTGAGCTCCATTGCCTTATGTGAAAGGGACATGCAGGAAGAGTTGGTTTTTGCCTTGGGAAAAAAGTGTTCTTTAAAAAAATTCCTTGAATTGAAAAAAAAAAAAGAGAACTGGACATCTTCAGAATTCAGCAGGATGGCCCAGGAGCTCTAAAAAAAAATCAATAAGAATAAGATAGTAGAGTTGGTGCTAACAGACTGTAAAGTGGGATGTGAAGGGTCGAAGAGGGTCTTTCAGACCCAGCTGGAGATTTAGGATATTTTGACATCCCCTCTCATTCTGGCAGGTACCAAAAAGGAATCAGAAAGAAGCTGACTCCTCACTGATAGGAAAATTCTCCTTTCAGCCAGAACTGGGAACTGGAGTCTGCTTGAGAGTGTGGAAGATTAACGTGATGCAAAAAAGTGACCTGAAAAATCCCAAATCAAAGCAGTATTTCACGGCAGTTTCCCACCAGCTCCATAAGCACACACATGTGGGAGAGACTCATGGCCCCAACCCAATGCACCAAGATTTCCAAGAGTTACACAACCGGGGAGAGCAAATGGAGATGTCAGCCCTTCTCCTGCACCATCCATCACATGGAAGGTGGCAGGAGGAGCCTCCCACATTGCCCCAGCCTGGCAGATGCCGACAGGCTTCCAACATCGCTCCTCCACCCATCCCTCCCACACCATATGGCTCTCACAGGCTGGGTCCCAGGAGGCTCTTCCCAACAGCTGCTCTGCTAATGACTCCTTATTAATTGCAGGAGTCTGGAAGGGCACCAGTGATGTCCCTCTTGAAGGTGAACATTTCAGGGATAGATTTGGCTTCAAATCTTCACCTTTACAAACAGCCCAGGTTGCCTCCACACTGGAAGAGATGGTTTGACCTGTGTTGGACAGCTGGTGGGTGATGTGTGTGTCATTTCCAAGCTTTCTGAGCCTCCTGTATCTGGGATGCCAACACCCCACAAAGACTGGAGCCAGCCTGCAGAAGGCTTGTCTCTGTGTCTTCTCCTTCCCTACTACCGTCCCGCATCCCTTGCTGTGAGAGAGCACACAATGCAAACTGATGGGATATTTACTTCCCTGAGCTCTTGGCTCCATCCCAGCTCACATAAAACCTTCTCTCCCTGGGCAGCTCTTCCCTTGCTTGCAGAGCTGTAGAGACAGGAACTGGGATGGGGATTCATTTGCTTTCCAGGAGCTGTGTGGGTGATGGATCCCAGTGAGAGCAGCACTGGCTGTGCCCAGGACAAAGCAGAGAGAAACCATCACAGAATGGCAAAAAGGGCCATTCAAAAAGCTTTGGATCTCAGCTGGTCCTGGAAGATCCCAAGTGAAAAGCCTGAACACTGGTGCTGTGCCCAGCAAGGCCCAGGCAGCCCAAACTCATTCCAGGCTCATGTATTCTGGAAAAGAGGTACTGGAAGCCACCCTGCTCCCATACTGGTTCAGTCCTGAAGCAGCTGGGAAGGGGGACAAACGTTGCCAAGTCCTAAAAAAGCCCAGCCTAACTCCTGAGGGATGATGTGTATCTCCAGCACTGGTAGTTCTGCAAGCCTGGTATTTTTGAGATCCAAGGGGTTTTTTTTTAGAAACATGGTTAGGAGCACGTTCTCAAAGCTCACAGGACTGCCTGATCAGGCAGGGGGAGAAGGAATGGTGGCTGGACCAACACCAGGGACCCAATCACCCCTCCTCAAGCCTTGGAGAGATATGAGAGGATCTCCAGAGCAGGTACCACCAGCCTGGACCAGGTTGGACGCACAGCATTTGGAGTATCCTTTTGAGAGCCCTTGTCCTCCTGGCAGCCTCCCCAGGTGGTGGGGTCACCCCTGGAGCCCCTGTCCCCTATCTCTGGTACTGCTCAGCCACACTGAGCCATGTGTAGGTATGTGGTGAACATGTGTCTCACTGAGAAGCACAAACATATGGTGACTCTGTTCCTGGAGGCACCAAAAGCCACAGCCATTAATCTCTATAATTTTAGCCACAAAGCCTCCAACAACTGTTTCTTCCCCCCCCCCCCCCGCAGAACAGACATGAAAAAACTTTGTAAAAATTAGCATTCCTGAAACATCAGAACAATCTGACAGAGACTGGAGGAATGGAGAGCAATTAAGCAACTAATTGCTAACGATCCGTGTTTCTCTGATGGGTGATGGGGGCTCTGTGCAGGAGGAGTGTGGCCAGTGAATCAAGCTGCTGGTTGAAGGGGCTGGATGGCTCCTCTGGAGGGCCCCCATTCAGCTCCTGTAAATATACACCAGCCTGCTGTGTCCCAACACCTGCCTGGATGGGGAAGACCTGGATCTGTTCTGGATCCTGAAGTCACCTCCTGAGGCACAGCTGGAGGGGCCACACTGGCTCTGGGCATGGCCTGAGGCTCTCCCGATGGGCACAACACTCACCAATGTCCAGCCTAAATGGACAGTTCACCTTTATAACACGCCGCAGTGACATTTTCCCACTGCTGGAATGAGTCTCCTGGTGATGGCAAGGTGGGACAGGGAAGGTATCCCCTGTGCTCCAAAATCTGTATAATTCAGGATAAAAAGAGGGGTATCAGGACAAGATGAAGTCGATTCACTTTAGCAAAACCTGTTCCAGAATCTCCAGGATCTGCGAGAAGCAGCACCTTTCAAACCAGAGCTCAGTACCAGGAGAGACCTTGGCCCAGCCTTGACCCTGCTCAGTTCTCGCTGCTCTCCTCTCCAAGGGTTAAGGCAGAAACTGCACAGGCTGATAGAGTAAGAAATTTCACTTTGCTCCTATTTGTAGTTAAAAAAAGCACTAATTCATTCTAAATCTGCCTGAAAGAGCCTTAAGTGGTAATACACCGATAAGAAGACTTTATTTGGCTTAGCATTTAGAAAGTTTTATGTGTGTAAATGGGCGAGGATATCGCAAAGGCTCATTTTGTCTCTCTCTCCCTTTTAAAGTGTGGAGCCCTCTGGCCTCCCTTCTGCTGGCAGGGTTTATATATCCCAACCTTTTCTCCTTTTCCAGCAGGGGATTACTGCTTGATGCAGGACCAGCACCTTGTTTGGGTGATCCCTCCTTGCTCCATAGCCCCACAGCCTCCTCATGGCCCAAGGATTTCTCCACCCCATTGCTCCTGGGTGCTGCAGTCCCAGGCAGACCAGGAGCCATCTCTGAGCTTCTCTGGGGTTTTTTTTGTCTTTTGCTGGGGTACCACTCCAATAATCCTGGGGAAGAGACATCCCTATCCATATATTTTGACATCCTCATCCTCACCCTCACACAAGCAAAGGAGGAATTTTGCTCCCCATGGCACCAGGACCCTTTGTTCTCTGACCACTCAGTCGCTGGAGTTGGGGACATGATTCACTCATCCCTCTTGGTATGAGTCACCAAAGAGCCACCAGCTAGCAGCACCTTCCCCAGCCCACGTGTTGCTGCTTCTTCCAGCCCATTTCTTCCCATCTGAGCCACTGCCATGGCTGGCCTTCATGGAAAACTATTCCACAGGGAGATTTGTCCTCCTGATCTCTCCATTTACCTACATGGCCATTGGACAACATTCCCAGTGGCTAACAAGGCTCTTGTCAAAGGTTAGCATGGCTGTGAAGAGATGGATCATTAGGAGCAGGGAGATGGCAGCAGGAGAATAAACACTGTTGAGTAGTACTCAGGACATGGGAGATTTAGCAAATTTTGTAAAGGTCAGTTATCAAATAAATGAGACGAGAAATTCCAGCAAAATGCCCTTGCTCCATTGGGAATGTCTGACTGAGCACACAACTTGATGGACACTGTCATAGGCTGCCTTATTTCTATCAGTGTCTGGAGTTAATTTTTGCTCCATGAAAATGAACACATTGATGGGTTTCAAGTGTTACACCTTGAGGTCCTGGGCCAACAGCCAGGAATTGTTGCCTGGGCTCCATGTTTATTCCTGTGCAGCTGTTCAGGAGATTACAGCTGCAATGATTTGGAGTTAACCAGTGATGGTTAAATCAGTGTCAATGGGAGAGTCACTTATTCCAGTATTAAACAGCATTAACTGATGATTCCCAGCAAAGGGACAACAAGGAGATTTCAGCTTGGGTGAGCAGATCTGGCTGAAGACACCCAGAAAAGTGTCTAGAAGGAGCTGAGAGATTCCATTTTTGCTTTCAAAAGAAGATATTTCATTTCAGGACACTCAGCTCCCTTTAGATGATTTTTAAGTGAAATGTTTTAACTTCCTCTTAATGGATTTATTTTTTTTAATTGTCTGATATTAAAGAAAAAAAACAGTAGATAGGCCTGAAAATTATGTTTATTGAGGGAGAGTGCATAAAAAAACCCCTTTCCCACTGATCTGCAGTGATGTATTTTATGTTGGTGTGGTTTTTCCTTTCACATATTCCCAGATACCCCACACCTTGGAAGAACTGCTCTTTTGGGCTTACAATGAAAAACACAGACCAGCTGAGCTCAGCTTCACTTCTACAGCAACCCACAGCAAGCAGGGGAAGATGAGAGGGAGAATGAAGCTGGAGAGTCTGAAGTGGCCAAGGGGACAGGGTACAAGGCTTAGACCTTGTCCTGGTGATCCAGCCTGGGACAGGGCAGTCACCTGGGCTCAGGCTGTGGCTGGGTGTCAGCTGGACCTGCGAGATGCCACCAGGGAAGTCACACAGGAGAGACCACACGTGGGTCCAACAGCTTGAGGAGGAGAATTTCCACTGGATGTTCCTACCCTGCAAAGTTTGGGTCAAGCTCCCAGCGGACGCGGCGCCTTTTCAGTGCTCTGGAAGGGAACGTCCTTCCCAGCTTCCTTCAATAGCTGTATTGGGATTGCAGTCACGATGCCATGTGTCTCTTCTCCATCGGGCTTTGAGGGTCTGTCTCCCTTGGGATGAGCTGCCCACAGAGCAGGGAGCAGAGGCTTAACAAAGAAATGCAAAGCAGAGGTAACAGGACACAGTGAGGAGAGTTTCATTCCTGCCATGAACAATCTCTGACAGCCCAGGAGGAATTTGGATGATTTCAGTTTTGTTTTAGCATTATTCCTATTCCATTTAGCTAAATAAATAGAGGCTGGGTTTAAACTAATTTAATCGTGTGCATACAGCCAACTCACACAGCCTAAAGCAAATCAGAATGTTTTTGAACTGGGGTGGTTTGAGTTTAGAGGAAGAGTTTGCCACAAGATGAATTTCAGAGGGTTTCTTACCCTTTCCAAAAGGGACAGTGACAAACTGCTTCATGTGGGGAAACGAGAGGAAGTACTGAAAAACAGGGAAAAAAAAAAAAAGATTAAAAAAAGAGTAAGAAAAGGAGAGTTTTCAAGGAGATGCCTGAATTAACAGCAAAGTTTCATTTGTCCTGTGCTGGCTTTAGAGCCATTTCACTGCTGGATCTGTCTGCATTTGGGATTTAACAGTATCTTTCTAAAACAGCTCAAAATACAAGAGCAGACAGCTATTAAAATGACAATAATATGAAAATAGGTATTGTATAGATAACATAGCTCCTCTCATCCATCCCTCTGTGCCATCCCTCCTACCTCCCAGTATAACCATACAGGAGCAGAGCCTGCAGGTAATGAACCCCCTTGGGGTGGCACAGGAGGACGGGGGCCCCCTAGGAGCACGTGGCACCTCCACGGCTCTTCCCATCTGCTGAGATGATCCAATGGAGAGTTTCATTGGTTTACAACCAAACCTAATCCATCTGGATTAGAGACAGCAAAGATCTCCCCTGGAAGCATCGTTGTCCACTCAGTGTCCTACCCCTCCTCCAAACATTGGGAAACACCAGCCCTGCCCAGAGCAGCAAGAGAGAGCAGGACACAGAGCTTTGGCCTTTTGCCTTTTGCACGTGTGGCTGAACATCTGTGTTTGTGGCCATTCCCCTGCTTCCCTCTCCAAAGGCAGTAATTTGGCAAGAGAGGCAGTAATTCCCCCACTCCAAAGGCAGTAATTTCCCCTCAAGGGCTGGGGTTTGGCAGGGATGGAAGTGGCTGGTTTGTGTTCTGGGTGAGCAAACTGGCCATCCCAGGGAGCTTTGGAGGAGCTGCTGGGCTGTGATAATCCAGCAGGAGCTCCATTCCTTGCTATGCTGTTACTCACGTTTGTTTACTGCATGAAATAATTCATCTTTTCGGCTCTTGCTGGGGATTAATTAATGGTTATGGCTTCTGTGACCCTGTGATTAACTCATTTTCACGTAATTGCTTGAAGACAAAACGATGTATTAGTAGCTGTTCTCCTTCCCCATCTCCGCTTGCTGTGGCCTCCGGGGGGACTGAATAGTCAAAAAACCCTTGGATTTTCCCTCCCATTTTTATGCTTTTCAACTGCTTTTTTTGCACATTCCTTGTAGATCCAGAAGAAAAAAGTCAGTGCAAATTGGTGTTGAGAGCATGTTACAGCAGGGCTTTGGCTGGGCAGAGAGACCTTCACTGGGACCTCCATGACCAATGCTGACCAAATTTTGCTCTCTGAGGGTGACATTGAATAGGGAGAAAGTCTTGGCTTTGCCCTAAGGATTCTGCAACCTGGAGCGAGACCAGGGTGACACCTTTGCAGCCTCCTGATGAGACAGAGCATGGTGGCCACATGGTTTGGTGTCCTGCAAGACAGGTCACCTAGAGAACAGCAAGAATGAACCTTCCTCCTCCTTCATCACCAGGCAGCACTTTGGGCTTTGAGGCTGTGAAATCCTGGTGTGTGAGAGGTCACAGCACAGAGACACAATGTGTGGGTGGGATCCACCTCCCCTGGGACACAGCCTAAACCACCATCACTGGCAGAGGATTTAGTGCAGACTGACAGAAATCCTGTTGTCCCTTGTGGGCCTCAGAGGAAGGGAACTGCCATGGTCCTCCTCCCTACCAGGGAGCACAAAGCCCAGCTTTGGCTACCTTCCCTTCCCAAGGACCAGGAATGGCCAGCATGGAGAAGATGGGGAGCCTGGAGATCCACCACAAGGTGACCCTTTTCCCTGTCCCTCTGCCAAACCCAGGGCTGTGACCCCATCACACCTCCAGGTCAGAAATTGCTTTTCACCATTCAAAGTGAGGCTGGGACTTGTTCTTTGCCTAATCCAGACTCCTGCGGGAGCAGCTGCCTCACCTCCCTCCCCTCCCAAAACCCATTTCAATCTGAGATTATTGAGTTAAAACACTCGGCTGACAGAAATAATAAGCACTCAGCAGGCAGCCAGCAGCTCTGCTGGACTTCCCTCTGCCCACGCCCTTAATCTATTTTTCAGAGAGTCTTCAAGCAACTTAAGTCAGCCTTTCAAAGCCAAGAAGCTTTAAACTTGGATTTGGAGAGTTGTCCCTGCTTGTCCTCGGCTTGCAGCTCTGCTCCTTCCCTGGCTCCAGCAGAACACGGGATAGGGCAGGAGGGAAGAGCTGTGATTCCTTGTCCGGGGAGATGGGATGGTTGGAGAGGGAAAAACAGAGGTGAGGCTGTGAGAGATACCAGTGCTGGCAAGGTAGACATGGAAAAGTGTGACTATGGGGATTATGGTGCTAAATCCAGGTTTCCTGCATGGAAAGTTGGCAGACTGTAGGAAAAGAACCCTGACATGCAGCGCTGCCTCGGGATCTGCCTCCAAGCAGAAAAATCAGATTCCATGACATAGAGAGACTCCTCTCCATCCTCTGATGGGAGTGAGAAACATTGGAAAAGTGGCTTCCATCTATGCACTGCCCACCCTGTGTGAGCCCAGCAGGAATGAGAAATAAGTTCAAATCAAGTAATTATTTCCTTAATTTCTCTCAAGCTTCAAATGTCTCAAATTGCCAATGGGTTTTTTGGGTGTTGGGTTTGTTTTGTCTTTTTTGTCTCTTCTCTTTCATGTTATTCCTCCTTTCCCTCTTTACTGGTTCTAATTGTGTCATTAGTAATTAATGACTTTGGAGGGAGACATTTTCTTTTTAATTAAAGGAAAACAAGAGGAAAGCTGTAGCGACACTCAGGCATCTCTTGTCATGGACAGGATTTTCCTGAAGCAGTTTCTCTCTTTTCCAGCAAAAAGGGAAGGGGCTGGAAGCAGCCTGGGGACATTTTCTTTGCCGGTGTACTCCAGTCTGGAAAGATCACTCTCCCACCTCCTCATCCACAGCAAGGAGCTCAATTTTAACTCCAGGAAGACACACTCTAATGTGAATTCACATGAAGAAGGCAGGTTGGGCAGTGCAAATCTGCTCCAGAGGTGGCTTTTTTCCCACAGAGACCGTGGAGAAGACCTCAGGCTCAACCTGATTCCCTCCAGACCCCTGCAGAGCTTTGTAGAGGCTCATCTCATGGCTGGCCTGGAAGCTGAGGAGGGATCACAGCACTCTCTGGACCCCAGCAATGCTGTGTTGTCCCCACTGCCGGCTGGAGACCCTTTTCCCAGCCCCAGCCCCTGGCACACCCAGAGCATCACTTGCTGACCAGTCAGGACCCTCTCCCCACCTCCACTGGGAGCTGCCCAGTGGGAAAACTGCCCCTCCCATCTCCTCTGACAAATAGGTAATTATTCCTCCTGCTGATGCTGCTCCATCCGAGTCGATGCTGTGCTCCATTTGTCATTGCTTGTGAGAGCAGGAGGGGAGGCCATGAATGGAATTGATTGCTTTGGATTGCTTTGATGCTGGCTGGGCTGCATCAAATCACATATTATTCCTTTAGTGATGCTGGTGGGACAATCCTACACTGGGATCACTCCAGCAACACTTCAGCTACTGGGAGAACGGTCTGGTCCCAGAGAGGAGGGGGAGCCCAAATGGGAAGCAGTGCAGGTTTTGGAAGAGAACAGACAGCCACACCTTCACTGTGGATTTGCTGATGCTCTTCAAATTACTTCCAGCAGTTGGTAAAAGCGTTGAGGGGGGTTTTGGAGGAGCCTGTGGGAAGCCAAACGACTGGGAAGGAGGAAAAAGAAATGAAGCCCCACGTCTGTAGATGTAGTTCTGTAAAAGATACAGCAAAACGCAGTGGGAAAGGAGGGATAATTGGCCCTGAATTAGTGGCTGACGTTCAGGAAGCAGCTCCTGGGGCTCCTGCAAACAGTTGGGAGCAGACACCTGCCCAACAGTCAGGGGAATTAAGGGAAAAAGAATAAAAACCCCCCAAACCTAACACAAATGTCAAGGCAGTACAAAGGAATGAGCACGAAATAGCACAGGACATTTTCTAAGGCCATTATCTGAGATTCACAGTCCCTCTCAGTCCGTGGCCTCAGCTGTCTCCTTGGAAAAGCTTCGCTGAAAGGAGACGAGGGTGAGGAGAAGAGAAACAGCCACAGTTAGCAGGGGAACAGAGGGAGTGTTACAGCAGGGAGGGAAAGTCAGGGATGATCCTGAAGCCCAGCGGGAAGCCTGGAGTCAGCGGGAGCTGCAGGAGTTGTACCAGCCTGGAGGCTCTGGGGATGCTGAGCTTGGAGGGGAGCAGGGCTGAGCATCCACGTTTCTTGCTGGCTATGGGATAAAAGGAGGGATGTGAAGGGGGTAATATGCCATGGCTTGTGGGTGCAGGAGGGATGAGGAGATTCACTGCTCCAGCAATGAAAGAACAGGCTCAGAGGTGCAACAGGGAGGAGATGAGCAAGTCAGGGACAGCATTTTGTAGATCTGCACCATGCCCAGGGTGGGATGTGGGATGTGTCCTGGATCATGTTATTACAGCAAATGCATAAAGAAAAGTGAGGTTTTGTTATTCAAATATGCTGCCGTCTGCAGAGGACTCCCACCTTGGGAGCAAGTAAGCCTTGCTCTGGAGGCAGGCTTATTGTAGGGAAGAAAATCTGGGATCCTGAAGGATCCTGGGTCTTCCCAAGCTCTGACATTTTTTTCAATTGTCCCACCCTCAGCACTGGGATGGAGTGTCCTGCCAAAGTCTCCCTCTTTCCCTTCTAACAGAGCAATAATGTGGGAAAGGTAAGAAATCTGAGACACAATTCAAGGCAAGCTATGAGGAAAAATACCATTATTCACCCAGAGCTATGAGAAGGACAATCAACAGGATTGCACAGACCTCCACGTCCAGACTCCAGACATTCCATGTGCCCTTGGATGGAGATGGATCCCTCCAGTGACATCATACTGGTGACAGCCACTGCCCATCATGGCACCTCACACTCAAGACAAGTCCATCTCCTACCAGCTCCAGGAGGCTGCATCCTACCCCTGTTCCCCCCGCTTTCACTCCCCTCTTGCCTTTTTGCCCCGTTTTCATTTTTAAAACTCTCAGGGAACCTCACATTAGCTGCAGCTTGGAGAAAGTAATCAAGCTATTTCTAGGCAAAGAACTAATTTAATGCATGGATGACTTTAGCTCAAAAGAAGAAATAAGGACACTCAGGCATCCTAAGGGAGCAGAATAATAGGGTAATTTGCACAAGATGAGGAGAAAGGGGAAAAAAGGGCCACTACTTCTTTGCATAATCGTCTTTCTCAATCTTGTCTCCCCTGTTTGCTGGTCACCACCACCAAGTCTCCAGACACTGAATGTCCATACACACAGAGAGGGAAGAGCTGGGTTCTTCTCAGTGTGATTCCTGCTGTGGACCTTACAGGGGTGGGAAGAATTGGGTAAGGAACAAGATTTTGTGTCTCTTTGGGGTACAAGGAGGCTGAAAACACCCTCAGCCTGTGCCAGAGGCAAGAAGGCAGTGAAATTTCTAGTGCCTGAGAGAAAACTCCACTATTTCCAAACACCTAAAGGGAGGAAAGGCAAGGGAAGGGAAGGTGGGAAAGGCGGGGAGATGCCGCTCAAACTGTTTCCTTCTCACGGCAAAACTCTAATATTTAGAGCTGCCTGATTATATAGAATAAAAGAAATGTCAGCATGAAAATCATTTAGAGGTGAAAAATTGAAGCTTTCCCTTCCAGATGTGTGAAAACAAGGATGTTTTCACTTTACCAAAAAGCTCCGTGACATAATTTTCCTTTCTCTTCACCCTCTCAAGCAACACTTGATTGAAAGCACCTCTTTCTCGCAGGAAGTTTCCATTATGAGAAAACCACCTTTCCTGTCAATAAAACTGTTCCTGCTGAGGATTTCCCAGCAGTGTGCAAATCCATGGGGATGGTCAAGTGATGGGAATAACAAAGTCAGGATGGCAGAGGCATCCATGGCCACAAATCCGCACACTCAGTCTGGACCACAGGCTGGGAAGGGATGGGTCCATCCAGCTGGGACAGCAACCAGAGCATCCTGGATGCATAGCTGAAAGGACGCTCTCCCAGTTTTTCACCTCTATACTGGACTCAGCAAGTTCTGCCATGAAAGTGGATGATATTTCTTCCTTTCCTCCTGGATCAGGTCCCTCCCTAGAACAGGTTCCCTCCCTGCAGCATTTTGGTGAGGGTGAGGGAACTGCAGAGGAGCTGCAGTGAGGAGGAGCCCAGTCCCCTCCCTCTTCTCCTGCCCCCAGCCCCAAGGAAAATGGGATTCAGGCACAGACTCACTGTAGTCACCATCCTGCATCCCTGCCCAGCTCCAGCATGCTGCATGGACAGGGAGAAAAAAAAAATATAAGTAGGTCACAATCCCATTTGTCGGTTATTTTGCACTGGTGGAGTAACTGGAACCAGCAACTTAATGGATGGATCTCACTTGTGAAATTACCCAGCATAAAAACATATGTACCTGCAGGGCACAGAGGCTTGGTCACACTGGGAGAGGATATTTGATCCTGTCACCAGCCAAGAATGGAAGAAAAGAGTCTGTTCTTCTCCTCCTTCTTCCTGTTTTCCCCCTCTCCCTGGCCAGAGCTGTGTGCTGGCCCAGGGAGTGCTCTCTGGCTGTATTTCGCCTGCACTTGGCCTTGCTGAACCTCAGGACCCACATGGACCCACTTTTTGAGCTTGTCCATGTCCTGCTGGATGCATCTCATCCTTCAGGAGTGCCAATTGCACTGCTCAGCTTGGTGCCACTTCCAAACCTGCTCAGGGTGCTCTCAATCCCTGGGTTTGTGTAACTGGTGAAGACATCACACAGTACTGGTCCCAGTACAGATCTCTGCGGGGCTCTACTTATCATGGCTCTCCAACTGGACACTGAGCCATTGACCACTGTCCCTTGCACTGAGCCATATCCCTTGAATCATCCCAAGCTCTCTGGATGCCCACGCACAGGAGCATGTGGGTGCTGAAAAGAGGAACAACCTAGAAATTCACCCTTGGGTGGGCTTGGGAAGACTCCGTGGATGGAAAGTGGCAACACCAGGAAAGAATTGTAGCAACTTATTAGTAAAGGGCATCTAAGCCTCTAATTAGAATGTGCCTAATGACCTGGCTCCTTCGTCATTTTCACTATCAGACACAGTAATTTAAAGTGACAGGTACTTAGGCAAAGGCAAAATTAATTTCTCCTTTATAAAAAATTAAAGGAGAAGAGCGTGGATTCGGCTGTGCCCGCACCCACTGTCCCAACACAGGATTTGCTTAATTTTGTGTCACAGTGGAGCACACCTTGGTGAGGATGGGAGGAGGAGAAGGGATGAGCCACACAGAGCAGATGTTTCTTACCCTTAATCCCTGCAGGAAAGGCGCCCAGACGATGGAATCAGACTTCCACAGAGGGCCCACTCTGCTCTGGGTGATATTTGGGTGGCCAATATGTCCTGCAAAACCCAGACAGACACCAGCCATCAAGGGGGGAAAAAAGATCCACACTTCTCCTCCTAAAGCCTATTCCTATTTTCCCCCTTTTCATGGCAAATAGGCACCTGATGTTCTTCAGGTGCAGCCCTGTGTCCTCAGCACACACCCTGTCCCATCCCCAGAGCCACCTGCCCTTCTCTCCCCCTCCCCACCCCACTCATTTTCCACAAGCCCACTTCAGACACTCAAGCCTCTCAGCAAATTCATTTCCATTTCCCCAGGACACCCAAAAGTGGAAGATACCCAGAAAACAACATATTGTTCTCTCAGTAGTCCCTGTTTAGCATCCACAGGCAGCTCCTGTGTGCTCTCAGGGAACGTGGATCCATCCCTACATGAATCCCCTCGGCACCACCAGCCCTGTTCCCACCTGAGTAGCAAAGGGCTCTGAAGATCCACGACTTTGCTGTGTCCCAACCCATGGAAAAATGGTGCTGAGCCGTTCTCCAGGCACCTCCTGCAGTGGCCACTCCAAGCTCGGGAAGTCCTGGCTGGAGCTGTGCTCCCCATCCCTCTCCCTCAGCTAAACCAGAGGCTGTGGTGGATTTAGTGTTCAGCAGCAGCAGCCCACACCTCATCGTTCATGCCACATTGATTCTCAATTCCAGCCCTGTAGGTTATTTAATTGGGCAGATATCCCTTCAATTTTCTCCTCCAGCGATATTATTGATGGCTGAAGTCTATCTATTTCTTCGCACGGGGCTTCAAAAGGAGCCTGGTAGCAATTATAACAACAGTCAAACACTTTGCTTTTGATTGTACTTCACAGTCTCAAATCTCAAACAATCCATTAAGCCCATCTTGGAGGTATTAATTGTCCCAGGTTCAGTCCAGAGATAGCTTGTACTGCCCTTTGGGCTGGAATCATTGCTCTTCCCTTTCCATTTCTCTCCACCAAGTGCTTTTTGAGCTGTGAGCCAGACTGGAGGACCATGTCCCATGTAAATCTTCCAGCAGAGCTCACAGCACAGATCAGATCGTGGTCCTGGTCTCCAGGTCACCTAAATCACACCCACAGCATGGTGCTGAGCTGGGGCCTGACTGTTGGGGCAGCGCTAGGATGGGTCTCGTGGATAAATCAAGCCCCTGTGAGCCTGAACTGATTGTAGGCATGGGACAACCCTCTCAGTATAACCCCCACTGTGGCACTGGGCACACTGGAGGTGGTGAAGAGAGACAGTGGTGTGTCCCAGTAAGGCAGCAGAGATCCAGGACGGCCTGATTGCCCACTGTCCTCCTTCCCCACACCCTTCCTCACCAATGTCCAGCTGAAGTGTTGCGTGGGAATAATTTTTCCCGTGCATTCCCCAGACTACAGCCAACATTTGGGAGATACCTGGGCTCACCTGTGTGGGAAGGAGACCTAAACCCTCCTCCATGGGAGTCAGAGCCTTTGGGAAACTGGGTTATCAGGAGAAACTTCTGCTACTGAAGCAACTCCACTTCCTCCAGAAGGACCTCAAATCCAGCCAGAAGATTTTCTAGCTGAGGGGTGGGAGTCTTGGGAATCTCTCCTCCAGGCTGGTTTGCAAGGTATGTTATTTAGAGCTTGTTTTATTTTGTGCACGGAGAAAAGTTAAATGGGTTCCAGCTTCACTTGCAAACAATATGATCATGCTAAAGGAAAAGGAGCTCTCTTTCACCACAGAGGTCCCAGAGTGGCCGAGGCCCTTTTCCAGCCCTGGGAATACCCAGATGCTTCCCAAGGGTCCTCCTTCCTCTCTGATGCCTTTTTAGTCCTTCACTATCCAGTGCAGGGGCTAAAGCTGCCAGGAGCAACTTGGGACAGATCCCTTTGACTCCCTTGTTTCAGCTCTCCAGCACCTAGTGTTGTACAGGGGAGAAAATGTTTTATTTCAGGCTTTATCCTTTTTTTCCCAATTTTTGATGGATGTAGTCTCAACCTTTATACTATCTGAAAATGAATATTTTACTATACTATAAAAGCTGAAATTACATGAATTAATGATATTTAAATATTATACTGAATATTTGATTCATGGGGTGGAATAGTTGGTATTGGAAGGGAAGTTGGTGTTGTTGGGCAGACTCCTGCAAACCTGATCCATAGGTGCAACCCCAAACCAGCTCCCTTTTCATTTGTGCTTTTCCTCCTTTTTTTCCCGTATTTCCATGCAGAGGGTTGGAGAACAAGTTTGTGTCTCCAAGGTTTCAACCCAGTAGCTCTCATACAGCCATCCCACAAGCCCTGCAGACCTGTCTCCTCAACACCATAATGTCCACAAGGCCACATCCAGACTGAGCACCGCTCTGGGGCTGCCGTGGTGGCAGGTAAATGCTCGGGGACTCATGGAGAACATTCCTATTGCTGCTGCTAATTACTCCGGGGCTGATGGCCCCTCACTGTCTGTTAATTACACTCAGGTCAGAGCAGCGATTCTGCCCGTGTGAAAGCTGCACCAGTAATTTCATGTTTCAAATGAACTCCGGAGCACCCTGCAAGTCATTCTTTGTAGGAGAATAAAGTGTAATATGTATAATTAAATGCAGTGAGGGTGGTCTAACGAGCACACAGAGGAGCTAAGCAGGGATGGCTGCTCCTTTCGGACAGCTGGAGGGATTCCCTTTGCTGCTGGGATTTTGGGGAGTGAGTGAGCAGGTTTGCTGCTGCAGCAGTAAGACAGGAGCTGTGGTGGTGACACAAGCTGATGCTCAGACTGATGCCGGCCTTGGTGGGTTGTCCTGGTATCAACACATCCAAACCATACCATGCTGTGGAGTTACTGTGTGCAGGACAAGAGCAAGGGGAGGTGGTGACCCATTCCTCCTGCACACCAGCTCCATCCTTCGCTCCTCCAAATGCATCTGACCCACCTGTACAAGGTGCTGGTCCGTGTACCACCATCCACCTCATGCTGCCATCCAGACCCTGCTGAGAGCTGTCCCAGGAGCTGATGAGGGGCTGGTGAGCCAGGGAAGGCCTGGGCTGCAGAGAAGGAGGATGGGTAGCCCAGGACAACAGGAACCATAGGGTGACTCAAGACAGAGGCGTTTTTACAGGGAGCACAGCGTGAGAAGCTTGTACACCATCTGCTCCTGATGGCCCTGCATCCAGCAAACCAGTGCACTGATCTCTTTCCTACAAGCTAAAAATACTCCCCTTACCAAAAAATAATAATAAAAAAGAAAAAAAAAAAGAAAAAGAATGAAGACAGGGAAATGAGAGGAGTATAAACAAAGACTTCCACGGAGACCACAGGCTTTGTCATGCTCCTCCTGCTGCATCAGGTCCCTTCCCCCATTTGCACTGTCTCACATTTTAGGGCAGAAACATGGTATTACTGTTTTTCCATAGCTCTAGAAGCAGGACATTCCTGCACACACACATGCACACACCCCCAGCCTTGTGTACAGGCACTGTTAATGGAGCTGAGTCAAGCCACTGGTCTTCCTCCTCTCCTCAGAGATAAAGCTGAGGAGGAAGATGCAGCAGGTTGGAGGGGAGGGAGTGTCGGGGGTTGGTTTAGACAGAGCCCTATGGGGAGGGATGGGTTCAGCTGCCTCTGGCAGCTGCTCTGCCCCAGGAATCCCAGCAGCAGACCCAGCTCCACCACTGGAGCTGACCTGTGGCCACATCTGTCTCCGCCTTCCCTGGGGCACTCACTCACAAGCCATGACATTCCTAGCAGCAGGTCCTCAAACCTGGATGATTTTAACTTAACTGTGACCAACAGCCCCTGCAAACCCTTTTGGGACCATACTGGTGGCCGTGGGGTTGGGCAGCAGATGAGGACTCAGACACTCAGGTCTATTGCCATGAACTCAAGACAACCTGTGTTTCCCCTTTGAGACTCCACTCCCTTCCCCATCCTGTACTGATTTACAACCTGAACTCTCCAAAATAACACTGGCTAGTTTCAGGGCTGATGTGCAGCACAGAGACCCAACACACAGACCCACCCCAGGCCACAGCACTCACCACAGCTCAGCAGCTTGAGAAAATCCCATTTGCAGGAAGCACACAACAGCTCTAAGTGATGGAAATCCTCCTTCCTTGGGCAGAGAGAGCGAGAAGAAAGGGAAAGAAAGATGAAGAAAAGCTCTTTCTGGGGAAATTAAATTGGACTTCAAATTTACAGGGTCTTCATTTTGTTCTGGTGATAATGAATTAAGCCCTTGCTGGCAGTTATATTGCTACAGAAATAAGTACCGGTTAAAAGCACTTTTGGAAACTATGACTTTCATTTTAAAGCTGCCACAATTTACATTTAATCCATTCATTAATTCATTTATTTATGCTGCTCAGGTACAAACCTCACATCTTTCCTTTTCCAGGATTCACCAAGACATTGGTTTTAACCCCAAAATGGTTTCCATGTGGAGCTGAGGGTTGGCTTTCCCTGAGAGTTTTCCAAGGCATCATAAAGGGCCTTGCAGGAGCTCTGGCTTGGAAGTGCTCAACCAAACCTCCCTCATTCCCAGGACAAAAGACACCTGCACATTTAAAAAGGGGCTCAGTGTTGACCACCTTCAACAGCTCTGAATAAGAAGCCACAACTACCCGTCCTCCTAATGGCAGTTTGGATCAGACAATCCAGAAAACTGGCTTTTGCCTTTGCACAACAGGAGGAAAACCCCAGGGATCCTGCATTAATCCTTTGGCTCCCTCTCACTAAGGACCTTCCTCCTGACATGGAATAAGCATGTTTGTGGCCACAGAGCACTTTGAGCTGGAGGAACCAGACAGGAATTTCCAGTAACTGGAACTAGAAAGGCCCTCACAGCCCCTCCATGCCAGGTACAGTAAATCCCCCCACCCCTCACAGGGCAGGCACACAATGCTCCTGCAGGACATGGCTCCTGGGCTTATTTTGGCAGCCCCAATTCCATTTTCACGTGCCTCTGGTGTGACTTTGTGAGGCGTCTGCTCCTCAGCAGGTGTCTCGATGGCAGCTCCATTAGAGGCCCCGGAGCCACCGTGCTCCTGCCAGCAACAGGATCCCAAATGCTCCTGTAATTTACACGGCAGCTTTCATTACTTCCCTTCTCCAAAGACTTGTTCAATAAATTACTAGTTTATGAATTCTAAAGTGCTCTGCGGAGCCCTGAACAAAAGAGAAGGAAAAAAACTACAGCCCAGACCAGCTATAATAGCAGAGCTTTTCATCTTGGAAAGAAAGGCATTACTAAAGTGATATCCCCTCTCCCCACATGGATAAAGCTGCCTTCATGAGCCAGGGGACAGCAACACCCTCACTGGTACTGCAGGGCCCAGAAGGACCAGATAAACTCAGGGCATGGGAGCCCCTTGTTATTCAAAGTGCTACACAGAGAGCTGAGCCCCCCAAAAGCATGGGAGATGAAGGTAAAGTCTTAAGAAAAGCTTAAGCAAAGAGAAAAGTCCTGTTTTTTGGTGCTGGTCCAACCAGAACACCATAGCTTTGCTCACTCCTGTGGCTGGATTTCCTTCAGCAGCATAATCCTTGTTCATGACACACTGGGAATTGCAAGAGTGGAGTTCCCTCAGGATAGACCCTACACAGTGCCTTGCTGTCCTCCCTCAGGGCAGCAGGGACACCACAGAGGGACCGGGCAGGTCCCTTCAATCACATCTGAGTGCTGCAAGTGGCAGAGGGAGAGAGGAGAAGAAACAGGGACTGGTACGTTGATCAGAAGAACACGACGAGCGGGGCAGTGGAAAAGCTGCTGGATAGAGATGGATGGTGGCAGGGTGGAAGTTGTTGGAGATGCTGAAATGGGACTTTGGCCAGAGGTGTGATTTGCCCTTTTTTTAACCCCATCCTACCTCTGCCCCCAGCTTCGGTTTTCCTTCAGGTTCAAAAGCATATCCTGGGATGCCAAGCCAGGCCTGCATCCAGCAATACAGTAGCAGGAGGATCCATGGATGGATGTGATGGACACTGCCACTCATGAGCATAGCCCTCCTGCACAGCAGCCAGGAGTGGAGAAGGAAGGTGAGAAAGCTGCCAAGCAGAGAGAAACCCCTGCAGTGCTGCCTCTGGAGCACTTCCACTCCACCAGGCAGCAAACGGGGGGAAGAAGAAATAATAATAATAAAAAAAAAGAAAGAAAAGAAAAGAAATCAATAACCACCACCCGTGTCTCCGTCTGCCATTGATTTATGGCCCTGCTGAAAAGCCTTGTTGTCCACAATTATTGGGCAGTCAGCTCCTATTTGCCATGATTTCCTTGCCCCTCCTTTCCACCCACTTTCCCATCAGATCTCATCCTGCCACATGTAGCTCCCAGGGGTCTCAGAGGCTGGGTCCAGTCCCATGGCAGGATGGTGATTGCTTGTCAGACTCAGGTCTGATCCTCCAAGGGCCTGGGATGGCAACTGGAGTGCGGAAACGGGAGCTGGGATGTGGGTGCCTTGGACACAGAGCAGCAAGGGGGGAAAGAGCAGTCTGGTGGACTGCAACTAAAGCCAACCGGAAAATTAAATTTTGCCCAGAGCTGCTAAAAATTCAGCTTTATCTCAAAAGAACTCAAAAGCTGAGGACAAGAAGATTTCCTTCCTAGCCTTCTTGACAACCTTCCCAGCTCGATTTTGCTCTTTCGGGCATTTCTGTGATATGTCACACTGACCCAGGAGGTCAAATTGATCCAGCAACCAAGCCTTGTGCGAGCAGGAGCCTGCTGGATGAGTTCCTTGAGATATGCGTCTCATTATTCCAGTGTTTCCTCAGGAGAGGAAAAAAAGTCAATGTCAGAAGAAAATCAAGTGTCCTAAGAGTCAGCAATCTGGTGCCTCCATTTGCAGAGTTCAGCCCTGCCACCTCCACCACCCTACACTGAAATGAGGGCACCTCCGTGGGATTAAAGAGCACTGGCTAATTCCAGTCCCCTGCCTGGGCTGTGCCCACTGGCCTCCTGTCCACCTCCAGCTCTGGCTGAGATAAACTGCCCTGGAAACTGAGGAATTAATGTTGCCTTTCTGAGGTCAGGCTCAGCTCTGGCAAAGGGACCGTGCACAAGCAGACAGGGCTTGGAGCAACCTGGTTTAGTAGAAAGAGTCCCTTCCCAAGGCAGTGGGGTTGGAACGAGATGATTTTCAAGGTTCCTTCAAGCCAAACCATTCTGTAGTTCTATGTGAGGTATGTCAGCTCAGGACAAGCCCCCAGGACCGACCCCTTTGGCTGCTGGTTGCTCACATGCAAAGACTGCAATGCAGTGCAAGCAGTGATGGTCTTCTCCAGAGACCCACTGGAGACCAGTGCTATGGAGGAGAGGAAGGAAGAAGTGGTTTGAACAGCCACGTTGGGGTAATCCTCTTCACAGCAACCACAGGGAATGTGTAGATCAAGCTGTGACATTTTATGCACCAACCCTCCCCTTTGGGAGGCAAAGCAGCAATTCTGGCTGGGGCATTTCAGTCATTTACCCTATGAAAACCACTTCAGTAGCTATGATCCACAGGGAATCTGGAAAGCAAATGTTGCTTGCAGCCATAGAGCAGATAAAGCTGGATGTGAGAGCTGGCAGGCTGATGTTCACCTGAACCCATGAGGCAACAATTATTTAGATTTAGTTTTGGTGAGAAAGGGAGATATTATGGAAGGGCTGATTGCAGAAGTGAGCCCTGAATGGAATGCTTTGACCTAAATCAATGTGTGATTAAGTGAATGAACAAATGAGAATAAGCCTGCTACTGCAGATCTTGATTTCAAGCAGAGTGGACATCAAGAAACAAAAGGAATTTTTAGTGAAGTCAGCTAGAGAGAGGTCATGGACCAAATGTGCAGCATACTTGGAACTGCATCAAGTGAAAAGGTGTTAAGAGTTGCCAGAACTCCCAGGCATGAGGAAGAGAACTAAAAATAAAAGCTCACAAAGAAGAGTTTGTGAGGTAATGGGCTGAGCAGTCACTTGAATAAAGGTGATAGAAAGAAGAAGGGGCCCTACACAGGCAGGAAGAGAGGAGTCCTGGAATGGGAGGTCATGGGGGGCCACCAAGTTCTGAACAAAGTGGAAATTGCATCAAGTCAGTCAAACCTTGCAAAAAAAGGCACTGAAACAAATAGCTGGTTACGGAGCCTCAGAACCCCTCTGGCTCTGAGACAGAACGAGGGAAACGGGGAAAAAAAAAAAAAAGGATAACTCAGGGCATGTCCCAGCACTACTCCACCTCAGATTTCAACAAGGTTGCTCATGGAGGTAAGAGATACATGAGGATGTGGAATAGGGAAGTGGGAGACAGAAGCAATTCCCCAGAGTGGCAAAGAACAGGCACAAGGGAAAGCATTGCTGCCGGCAATTATTTTTATTACATCAAGATAAAGTATTATTGGTTTGGCGTATGGCACATGTGGGGGCTGTGTTTAAACACAGACACAAACCCATTAATCTGATCTCATAGAGGATGAGGCTTCACAGCAGATTCCAGCACAAGGCTAATTGAAAGTAAGTAAACAACATTACAAGGGCTTAGCAAGGGGAGATCACGCCAGAATAAGTGGATTATCTCATCCTCTTTGTCTGTGGGATCAACCCTTCTCATCCACCTGGACAGAACCTGGAGATGCAGCCTACAAACACTTCATGGGCTGGGACAGAGGAGGGACATGGAGGCATTAACAGCGAGGCAGGAAAGATGAGGAACTCCCCCAAGCTGAAATCAGACACTGTAGTGCAAAGGCAGCTTCAGAATATCTGCGGGTGGGAACCACTGTACAACCATGGGAGCACCAGAGGACCAGCAGCCCTATGTAGGAATCCCACTTTTATTTGATCATTAAAATAAAATTCTCTTCATCTGCCTAAGGCATACAGTGAGACCAAGACTGTTTAGCACTTTGAACAGAGCCCTCATTCCCCCGGGGAATGTGCAGATGGGATTGGTTGAAAAATAAGAAGATGGGATATTGTACTGCAAGACTCGAGTACCTTACAAGTAGAATGAAATTGTAGCATAACAAGGCATAAGGCCACGTACTTGGATTGAAATGATTCTTTTCTGTGCTCTTGCCAGTGCCTCAGAAAGAGGGTTAGGTTGAGGGGAGGAGGATTATGAGACAACTCTCCCACGTGGCTGTGAATGACACTGATGTGGCCTGGGAACACAGAGGGGAGTAACACATCCCACTTGTAGGTTATGGAGTAATACTGCTGTAGGGAGAGACACATCCTGGGATCTGGCCACTGACGTTCAGGAGAGCGGGAGACCACGAGGAAGGAGTCTGTTAGCAAAACAAAAGCCAAGAGGGAATATTACTGTCAGCTATAAATACATCAGGGTCTAAGTACACAGAAGGGAGAAAAGCTGTTGAAGCCAGAAGACAATGCTGGCACGAGGACAAATGGGCTGAAACTGGCTGTGAATAACTGCAGAAGGAAATGTCCAATTATTCCCGTGATCCAGCTTTGGCATTGCAATCTGGGAGACTTTGCCTGAGGAGCCAGCCCATGAAGGGGGCTGGGAGATACTATGTTCATGGCAGCAAAGGCTTCATCTTCCCTTTTGTCTGTACCAATTTGATCCCCACAGAGAGCCCATTGCCAACAGCCCTGCACTGGAATACATTTCATGGTCTGAGAATAGCTGTCCTTGGAGCAGCCAAAGCACCCAGAGATGCTGAGCAGTTTTGGATGATGCTCTATGGCCAGGGTTACCCAGTGGTGGAAGCAGCCAAGGAGCATATCCACAGCTGACATGGCACTATCAGAATAGGTGCTGCCACGGCGATTTCAGCCAGCTGGAAGGAGAACAAGTCAATGGTGTTTCCTGGCAATGCAAACACTCTCTGGATCACCCTGCTGACCCCAGGTACAGGGACCCTTAAGGGGGTTTGGTTCTTGCAGTGATGCTTCACTTATGAAGGGCTGAAGTGAGGAAGGGGATGCTGGGAGAACCTGGGATGTGATGGAGCAAGTGGCTTCCACTGGTGCTGCAGTGGCATCTCTCCAGAGATATTCCATCCATCCAAGAGCAGCATTGATCCCTCCCCAGACCTGGGTGTAGCTCCTCCTGTGGGCAGTGGGGAGGTGGCTTGGTCAATGTGGTGAAGTAATAACTTCAACACCCCCTAAGGTGACCCAGCTGATGCTTCAGGTTCTGTTCGTCAGGCAGCTCCAGACAGAATATACTGCAGCTTTCCCCCACCTCTGCCTCCTCCATCCCTGGTATCAAAAGAACAGCCCTCCTCCCCAAGTCCTCATGTACACTAGGCGCTGCAAAGTTTTCCACGAGAAGAGCCGAGGAAGAGCCAAGCAGTGAGCAAACCCATTAAATCTGATAATGAAGGCAATTGCAAGATGCATATCCTTCAGCACACAGCCTAATCTCCACTAGCTGAAATCCAAGCAGGAAGATCACTGAGGTAAGAGAAGTCAGCATTTGCAAAAGCCGCCTGAAGATCCAGACTATCCGAGATTGCCAAGAGAACAGATAAAAGCAGTCATTACAACCTGGCAATGTGTGTGATGAAAACAAAGATACAGCCAGGAGATCGGGACACAGGCATGGAAAAACCACCCGCAGCCTCTAGCAAAGTCTGTGCAATAGGTGTGAGCATCTGACAGAGTTAGAGGAGACCAGGAATATCTCCCAAAGTGGGACACAGGATGTAACTTTGCATCAACATGCACTAAGGTACAGGGTGTACAGAGCATGCAGCTGCAGAGCTGAGCAACATAGACTCCGAGGCCCTTTTGGCTCTGGTACAAGGCAAAATAATACGAATAAATATAGAAGGAGTGTGATAAAGCTTGCAGAGCTTTTACTGGGCTCAGCAGAAATGCAGGGAAACGTGGAGTTGAAAAGCCAGCTCAAGAAAAACTGCATCTCAAAAGAAACATGGAGAGGAAAAGAGGAGCTGCCATCACATGCAGCAGGAGGTGGAATCAGGACTAAATGCTGGTGACCAGGGGTGGGAGGTTTGGTGCAGCAATTAGCACCAGCACTGCCAAAACACTGTGCTGGCAAGTTTCAGGATCACTCTAGAGGACTGAAACCCTGACGGAGCAGGTTAGAGAGAGAAGCTGTGGCTGCCCATCTTACAAGTGTTCAAGGTGAGGTCGGACGGGGCTTGGAGCAACCTGTGATAGTGGAAGGTGTCCTTTCCCATAGCCAGGGGTGGAATGAGATGACCTTTAAGGTCCCTTGCAACCCAAGCCATTCTGTTACTCAGATTCACAAGGGGACCCAGCAGGTGCAGGGGACTCTGAGGGCATCCCAGGGCATCCTGAGCTGTCAAGGCTGAGCTGCCATTGTGGCCACAGAATCCACAAGTGACTGGGGCATTTCCTCCAGCTGTCAAAAGCCTGGCTCTGCTGGGCTGGCCTGGGGCTGCCAGGAAGAAGCTGCTATTGCAAGCCTTTGATTGCTGACTATTTCAAAACCCGCTGTGAAGAGGAGGAATTACTGACCAGACAACTGGCAAGCTTGTCCCAGCTCTGTCCCTTCCCCAAGTTCCTCCTCCCCTGGGAGCAAAAGGCTCATCCAGCTCTCGCCCTCACCCAACCCCTCTGCAGCCTGGAGCTTCTCTTGACTAACCTCACTCTGGATGTGCACATAGATGGGAAATCACAGATCCCAGTCCCCAGGGAAGCATCCCTGACATCTCCAGCTCCTTCTCTGCCAAGTCTGCTGAAGCTGATCTTAAAAGCTGCAAGTGGATCACAAGGCTGGTGCAGGAACTCTTGGTGCGGGGGCCTCTGAGGAACTGGAGCGGGAGGGAAGGCAGATGAATGCTTCAAGTTGGCAGTGAGCTATACAGAACCTTCTTCAGAGCAAATAATCAGGATGTATTGCACAACCCAAGTGACAGCCTCTTCCAGCTGTGAGAGACAGTGGAATAAAGGCGAGACAAGGACTGACCTCAGAGCCTGGATGGATATTGGATGGGGGAGGAAAGTGAGAGCAAGGCCAAGGCCAACACAGCCAAAAGTGCCAAGAGTTACAAAAACCAGCAGAAATGTTCAGTGTGGTCAGAGAAGTCACTGTCCCTTAAAGGAAAGCACAGATGGATTGGATTGAGGTGGTCCATAAGTGTGACGCATCAAGAAGAGCTGAGACCTCTGCTCATCCATACCCCCCCTGGGAGGGCCAGCCCACACGGACTGCTCTCACATGGAGGGATCCATGACCTGTGCACAGCTGGTTTTACCATTGGTTTTTACCCCAGATGCTTCACCCAGAGCACAGGCCAGGCAGATGAATCATGTCGTGATATCCAGGCACAACATTCCTGATGAATTAATCATGGCCAGCAGACACCGATGGAGACAAGGCACAGCCATGGAGCACCAGTGACACACCACACCCAGGATGGTGAACACCCCATTTCTGCAGATCCATTCCCTGGAGGCCCTGGGCAGGGTGTCACTGCTGCCAGGTACAAGTCACCTGCAAAATCAAGAAGCTGGAAAACCAGAGAGCTCCTGTGAGGAGCTTTTCCCAGGAGATTTCCCTCCAACAGCTACAGGCATGTGAGGCGAACTGGCAGAACAGGCAAGGAAAGGACTGCAACAACAGTGGCCAGTTCAGACCAGTTTTCCCCCAAAACCCACCCTACTAAGCCCTGGTAGGGTAAGGAATACCAGCTAAGGGAGGGGGGAAGCTTGCTTGGTGCCAGCAGAGATGCTCATCTCTGCCATTACCATCAGAAGGCAGGGTTTGATCCACAGACCACAGCATAGGGCAAGTCTCACCTCAAAGAATAAATTTTAAAAGGCACAAAGATACACGAGCACAATATAGCAATATTTTGAAGAGATGAGAAGGCAGCAACCCCCCATATGAGAGTGTGGCAGTGTAAATAGAGCAGCTCTGGATGCCAGGCTGGGAGGGGTTCATCTGTCAACCCCATCCCAGCTGGCTTAGACCAGAGTTTTAGGGACTGTCTCCAGGGGAGTACTGAGGGATCCAATTCAACCTGCATGGATGAGCAGCTGCATGGGAAAATCCAGAAAGGTCTTCAGGGAATCTGCTGTAAAGGGTCACCAGTCGTTGGACGGTTTTACTTTTTGTTTTGGGGTGTGTGTGTGAAAATCCACTTATATTTTATTTGCTTCAGAAATAGTTGGTTCTTTTTGTGGAGGTAAGCAGCTAAATTTGTTCAGGTTCTTCAGCTAATGAAGAAATAACCTGAATAATTAATTATTTGAAGATAAATAATTCATGGCCGGTTGTGATTCCAGTGTGGGAGCAGTGGGCTCAGAATGCTATTCAGTTATTTTCATCTTAAAAAAGAATAATGTATGTAACCACCCCAGCCAGCCTCTCCAAATCACGGCTGGGATGAGGGATGGGTGACTGTGGGGTACCAGCCCCTTTGTATCTCAGGGAAGGGGAACAGCTTGTTTCAGTGATCCTGTATAAAGCTCCAAAGAAAGCTGGGGGATGCTGATGGAGCCAAACATGTCAGGGCTGTCTCCCGGGTCAGCCATTCTCCTGAAGCCACCCCCAAAATCCCCCAAATCCCACATTTACACATCTCAGCTCCATCCCCCTCGCTCTCACCTCTTGCTTTTCACACCTTGCTCCAGGCCTGACCTGGCAGGTTGGAACAACTCACTTGACCTGCTCATCTGGATAATGAGCCATTAACTACAGTAACAGTGACGGTTATTACGGATAATGCTGATTGCAGCTAATGGACAGGCTCATCCTGGACTGCCCCCACAGTTTGGACCCGGGGCACCAACCATTTAGAAAGGGGTCACCAGGGACTCCCCTTGAGCAGAACCCCTGGGGACAGTGATCTGTGCTGACAGAGCCCTCTGACTACTCACCCTTTTAAAGGCTGATCCTTTGCCCTATGCAGGTACATATAAATAAACTGACTTTTCTTATTCCTGTAACACCAGCTTTGTGTGGCCCTGTCTGATCAAATGTTGGGATCATTTAATTCCATCACTGCCACTGGGGCCTTTCCCGCTCAATATTCGCCCCCTCCTCACCACCCCCTGCACAGCACACCAGTGATTCTACCTTTGCCTCAGCAAGTTATTAAATGACACTGAACCAAGAAAAGAATCCCTGGGAGACCCCAATGGAAACAAACATCCATTGATCCCTCTGTTATTACCTGCATTTTCAAGGCCATGAGTGAGCCCTCCATCAAATAAGGACCCTTTTAATTCCCCACAAGACACCTGAAGGAAACAAGAGGTCATGTGGTACCAAGTCAAAGGCCTTGAAGAAAACTTAACCCACCTAAATCCACCTTGTAGCCACGCAGTGGCCCCCAGACCACAGACCTACCCTTCTCCAAGGTATTCCCAGTGTCCACTCCTTCACCAGCAACATTTCTAATGGATTTTTCCCATGACTTTGCCTCGGGGTGACTAAATTTCTTGGCCGAGAGTTCAATAATAGTGGGTTCCCTCTGGCCCCCAGGGAGTGTCCCAGGTTTTGAAGATCTGGGTGGAAGAATTAGCAGTTTAGGGAACTGCCTTGCTATTTTAGGGTTCCATGCTCACGCTGACAAACATCAGATGCTCCCCAGCCTCCTGCCTTGAGAACAGTGGGTTTACTTGCCAGCCACAGCACTGTCTGCAGCAAATAAAGCCTCCTGCCTCCTTTATTCTGTATTTGGAATATCTATGGAGCATTCCTACCTATTCCACTCTTCTATTTTACAATTTTACCATCTGTCTCTAACAACAGAACCATTTCTGATGCAGAAATAAATTCCCTGCTCTATCTAAGTGCTTTCTTATTGTCTTTGACCCTTCTGGTCATTCATAGTCCATTAGTTTCTTTGATTTCTTCCAACTGCTGCTACCTGTATTTTTAGGTAACACATTCCTTTTTTTAGCATTTGCCAATACATTTGTTTCTGTTTTCTCCCTCCTCCCTACACCTGTGCACTATTGAGGCGAAAAACAAGGGAAAAAAAAACCCAGTCTCACAAAACTTGAAGTATAACACATTGTTTAGTGCTGTGTCTCACCGTGCTAGCAGACCCACACAGTAGGAAAGGGCTGTAATCAAATTACATATGTTTCTGCTTCAGGAAATCACAGGTTCTTCTTTTTATTATTTTATTTTTAATGTTCTTTTGACAGTGGGCCGAAGTTTGTTGTGGGTTGGGCTGTGGTGTGTGCCAGCACTGCACTGTGAAGTCATCCATTATTTCAGTTCAGCTGGGGGCTGTTTTGTTCTTCGAGGCACAAAGTGTTCCCAAAATCACCCCTCTTTCTACCCCCGACTCCTGAATCATCTCCTTAAAGCTCACAGACAGATGGTTCAGCAATTTATCCTGTTTGCCATTAAAACCTCACAGCATTTAAGCAGACTTTTACCCACTCCAATATTTTACATCCTTGTGTTCCTGAGGGTCAGCATCTGTGCCTCCACTCACACATTGAGGTCCTGCCCCTCACCGCCACCCCACCACTTTGCTGCCACAAGAGGGGTTTTAGACCTTCCTTTTAACACAGGGGGCATTCGGCTCATTCTGCCCCATCAACACCTCTCCTCACGGCCAGACAGGAAGAGCTACAGGCACTGTATTGACCTGGTCCTCATTTAAGCAACTGTAATTCTCCTTACGTGCATCCTTTCTGCTGGAGCCCAGTCCTTGAGCAAGGCTCAAACCTGCATGTCAGGAGCTCTGCTTAATAGAAACTCCCCCTTTAGTTAACTTGGAGCTTAAAACTTCTGCAAAATGGAGGCTGAGATACCTGGTCAGAGACATGGCAGGCTGGAGCTTGGACTTAGAGCAGAGGTTTATGAGGTGCAGGACCCTCACCTGTCACAGTTTCCTCTCTATCACTGCTCTGCAGAGGTGTGTGTCCACTGCACTTGTTCAAGCCCCACAAACCTGCCACACTCTGAGGTCACAGGCCAATTTCCTCCACCACCACAGCTCCAGCCCTGCACTCAGGGGACCCCACAGCCTTTTTGGACCTTGTTTCCCTCCCAATGGACCGGGAGGTTGGCAGGTGGGTACAGGAAGCCTGAGTACCCCAGTTAGCTGGGGTGGGAGATGGTGAAATACACCCAGGGTGGGTCAGGCAGATTTCACTGAGTCCTGCACTGGTGTCACTAGTGAGGTCTATGCATGACATCTTCATGTTACTCCTAATGACGCCTCTCCCTTGATAAAAGTCCTTATCTGGATCACCCTATTCACTTCGTAATCTGTTTTCTCCGAGGACATTCAGTGAAATCCCTTAATCACTCAGTAGATAAGAGCAGTTGCTTAGTTAGAAATTGCCTAAGGACTCCCAGGGTCCAGAGAGGAAGAAGAGCCCAAATTTTGTAGGGCTGCATCATGCAGGGATCTCTCTGCAGGTTACCAGGAGGTCACCCACACTCCTGACCCAACCTAGCACAGTTATATTTAACACCTCAGATACCTTTTCTAGCGGGAGACAGCTAAACTTTTTAGCCCCTCAGATGCAATAGCAGCAGCTTAGCAAACAACAGATTACCTGAACCTCCCATTTCCTCTCCAGCTGTCCCTAAAATCCTACAAATCCTTTCAGATCAAGAAGGCCCAGAGACTTTCCAAAGGTCTCAAGAAAATTGGGATGGAGCAGAGCACGCTCTGGGCTACCCCAGTTACCCCAGTTCCCAGCTATTCCATTTAAGCCCTGGACAGCCCCTCTAGGGGCTTCCAGATGTGAAAGCCACCAGTGACCCCATCAGGCCACTCGAGGGCTGCAGTACCTGCATAAGCCACCTCCTCTCCCTCCCTGCCCAGTGTTGTGCTTATTCCAGAGAAGAAAGTTAGAAGTTTCGGTGTTTGGGATTCCTTTTCTGTCCCTTATGTGATTGAAGTACCGGCTGAAAAAGAGGCACTTGAAAGCAACTTGAGTCTGGTTAAAGCTGGTTATCCATCTCAATTTGCATAATGATTATGCAAATAACGGTTTGCATAATGTTGCTATGATCTACAATCACTTTAGGGCTTTATTGCAGGGAAAGACCACGGAGAAGGCATTGAACAGCTGTCCAACCCCCAGCCGTGCTCGGACCCCACCAGGCACAAGTGTCACAAACTCTGACGGTTCTCCTCTCTCCACCGTTTCGGGTCCTCTGCAGGGGCTGAGCCTGACTTTGCCACTGCCCTAGGGTGAATTCAGGCTTCAGAAGGAGATGCAGGACTGCAGCAATTCTTGGCATTAATTCCTCAACTGAAACCAGAGGCGATTTTGCAGCTGCCTTGTTGCTCACAGCTTGTGCTAACACTGAGCTCTTCCACTCTCTGTTTACAAGCCCTCCAGAGAAATGGAGCCTTCCAGTGATCCCTCCTGAGGCAGAGGCCAGCCAAACCCTGTCAAAGGAGACCTCAGGCTCAAGCATGGAGCTGCAGGGAAAGTCCTGCTGAAGTGCCACCCTTGACCCCTGCCCCACACCAGCACTCACACTGAGGCAGGTCCAGACTCTCTCCTTATGCAGTAGGACAGAGCTGACTCCTAGGGTGCCTCCTAAGTCCTCTATGCACCATCTGTATGCCATGACCACCATGGGCTCCAGCACAGCACAGCCCCAAGGAATAGCATCCCACAGCTTTTTCAGTGTGGTGGGTCTGGCAGGAGCAAGCACTGAAACCATCTGAGGGGTAGAGGCTCCTCTGGATGCAGCTTTTCCCACTGGCAGGAGCACTGCAATCTCCAAGAAACCCAGTTAACAAAATTGTCCCCAGGCTATCCTAAATCAGCCAAGGAAAGTCTAAAAAAACCAAACCATCTTGCTCCAAAAACCACAAAAACTTTGCAAACCCTTCCCACCCAGAGGGCCAGGAGCAGAGCCACACCATCCAGGACCTCCCTGGGCCACTGCCCAGGCTTTTACACATGCCAAGAGCTATTTATGCTATACGAAGAGCTATTCTCCCACCATTACTGTTCAAAAAAACATTTGAAGGATGAAATGAGGCCCAGATTTATCCAGACCTATCCTGCACTGTTTTACAAGAGGTCCCAGCGCCAAGTGTGCTGTTGGGTCAATCTGTGGTGGCTCTGTGGGACATTGATGACCCTCATGGTGGTGATGATAGTCACCCTGGTAGCCAATTGATAGCACCATGTCCTTGTTCCAGTGCCAGAGCCAGACGCAGTTTTATCTCCTCATTTCCCAAGGTTACAAAAGCTATAGCAAATGCAGGGGGATGGTAGGCAGCATCCTGGAAAGAAATCAAAAAAATGGCACCAGAAAAAAGTGCTGCTCTTTAGCGATCAATCCAAAACCATGGGATCCAAACAAAAGCACAGTGTGAATTGGCCCTGCTCCACCTGAGCCTGAGCCGGACCTTCCCAGAAGAGCTGAGCTCTGAGAACATTCAGCAACAGCTTCTGGGGAGAAGTGAAGGGAGAAAGGAGGCTAATGGTGTCTCAGGGTCCCTCCCTGCCTCAGGCTTTCCTGAGGGAGACATGTATGGATCTAAACAACATGGATCAAAAAGAGGAGCAGCAAGGCAAAGCTCCCCAGCTCAGGATTATATTTGGATTGAAATCCCAACTCCAGGGAAAACTTAGTATTTCAAACTCAGTGGAGCAGCTCAAATGGGACTGTGGGGACCCACCTGTGGCCACCAGCTGAGACCTTCCCCAGATGCCCTTGAGGTGGGGGCCTATGTCGGCCTCTCTTCTGAAGGTTTCTCTGGCAGCCAGATCTGTGTCTACGTCCCCCCTTCCCCAGCAGATATCTGAGCAGACAGTGTGATGGATAGAGCTGTGGATGGAATGCCACTGTCACCATGAGGATCACCCAGCAGAAAGCCATGACTCCCTTCAACCCACACTTAGGAGGCAGTTGAAGTTTTGCTTTTCATAAAGGACATGATTCAGAACCAAAACAACTAAACCCAGCTCATTCCTGGCTGCAGCTCCCACCTTGGGCCAGCTCCTAGTCAGTAGTTTATGTGCTGGAGTGGTACATTGGGGTGTCAAACACTAAGTGACACACACAAGAGCTGGAAAACATGATGAAGATGTGCTGCCATGTTCCATGATGGGAAGTGGAGCCAAATGGCAGCTGGTGCTCATGTGCCACCTCTGCTCTGCACCCTTCCATGTCGTGGGGCTCACCTGTGTGTAATGGCTTTTTCAGTCTTCTCTAAATAGTTTGGTTTTCTCAGGTATGACAGAACCAGCTGACAGAGCTTTCCCATGCAGCCTGACCTCAGCATTGGCTGATAGATTTTTGGGGCTCAGTAATTCAGTAATGGTTTAGGATGTGCACAGATTTCCTAAACTCTCCCTGCAAGCAGCTCCCATAACCATAGTCACAGACCTGTCACATCCCATTGATCAGGGTGGGGTGGGACCTGTTTGGAATTCCCACACTCCTGGCAGCCTTGAGCCAGCCTGGAGAGAGGCAGCAGAATGGGAACTAATGATGATTTCTCTCCATGACACAAGAGACGGGATCCAGAGCCAAGTGGGAGACTGCAAGCCAGGCTGGGACCTGGGAGTTCAGTTCACTTGCCCTTCCCTTCTGTTTCTTTCTCATTTCTTGCTGTGGGGTCTCCAGTTCTATCCTGAATGTGAACTACACTCCATCAAGCCCATCCTTCTGCATCCCCACATCCCAGTTCTGTGTGTCATCAGGGACAACAATCAACACTGAGTCCTCTCTCCACCCCAATCCCTCCTAGCCCATCGGGCTCCTGTTTGCACACTGAGCTTGGCTCCTCTCTGCTACCAGCAGCATCTTCTGCCCACCCACCTCAGCAAGATCCTTGCCTTCAAAGCTGTCCAAACAGGGCTGCTGAGCTCCCAGCTTCCCTGACATGAAAAGCTTCACTTATTTACATTTTGCACAGTGCCAAGAAGCCATTGGGATGTGGAGGTTTGTTTTTCCCAAGAAGGCAGATCATGGGAGCATAAGTAAAAATTCCGCTGTAGGAATAGAAACCCAAGTAAAAGCAGGAGGAGAAAGCTGAGGTTGGAGACAGGAGCCTTCTCCCTTTCCTTGCTTTGTTTCTTTCCCTTAGTGGTGTCCTTCAGCCTTGATCTGCTTAATGTTTCCAACTATTCTGGTGGAGCTCACGGAGCGTCAGAGAGGGAAAACGGTGACAGCTCTCAGAGGTTAGGTTCAGCCTGTGGAAAATTGAGGTTATCAGGAAGATGTTTTATTCATTCTCCTGATCCTGAAGCTGTTGCAGGGTGGCTGAACCCTGCCAGGGGCTCTGGCTGGGAACACGCCAGGAGGAGGATGTGTTTTCTTCTCCTTGGCTGGGAGGTGCATCTTGCTTGGCTGATCATAGCAAGGCACCCTGTGGAGAGAGGTCATGCTGGGGAGCAGGGCAAGTGGCTGAAGAGCTGTCACTGGAGCTCCATGCAGCAAAACTGAATTGCAAACTAGCCTGATGGCTCCTGAGACTCCCTCAGGGAGGCACTGGGAACATAAAGTGGATCAGTTACATCCATCTCTTGAAAATGATCTTCTGGATCAATTCAGACGCCTGCTGCTGAAGGCAACCCGTTCATCTCTTGCATTAATGTATCAGTCTGGCTTAAAACTGTGTAGGCTGTTTCCTCCTTAATTCCTAAACCATCTCTACCTACATACTTCCTTACTTTGAGCTTAAATGTATTGGTGCCTAATTTCTACTGAGTGTTCCTCTGCACAGGTAGTCCTTTAACCTGAAGAGCATTTCTGCTACCCTGATGTATTCTTTGCCTCCTTTTTTAGCAGGCCAAGAAAGCCATTGTCTCATCAAATGGGTGCTACAGCAGCAACAGAGACCTTTCCTGCCCGTTGCCTGTTTGGATTTGCCTTCAGGAGAAGACCAGAAGAAGAACAAGTATTGCAGATAAATCTCAGCAGGGATTCAATCAGAGGCATTCGTCCTCCCTTCTCTACCCTGCTGTGCTGTCCTGTGATGCCACTCAAGCATTTCTAATATCTGAGCTGAGGTCAGGAACCAAATCATTCTGTTGTCTTTGGGATGGATCTCCTGTGAGCCACCACTGTGTGCAGCACTCCAAGCTGTCAGGTCCTCTTTAACAAGTTCCTCATGCATTTTCCACTCTCCCATTAGTCCCTGTCCTCATTAATAGTTTTCCATAATGCACTGTACCAGACACCTCACTGGAGCATGGAGAAAAGAGATCCACAGCATTTCCTTCTCCAGCACCAACTGAGACAAGCCTTACACCTCTTGTACTGTATTTCATGTCCTTTTCTATTTACCTCTGTGTTTTTAAAGACTCTTCCCCCCCAAATTTGTTCTCAAGTTTTGTATACCCTGAGGGCTGGACTAATACTGAGGTTGCTCAGATCATTTATGTTTCCATTTCTGAAACAGGGAGTGAAATCTGGGAAGAGCTTGGGTCAGGAAGCATAAAAGCTAGACCCATGCATTCTCTGGTTTGTGGGGAAAAGGCTGTGCTGAGTCACATCAATCCATTGTCCTTCACATCATGGCTGTGACAGTGGCCAAGAGCAGATGCCTGGAGGCTGATAACTGGGAGTCACCCAGTCCTGTTTCTCTTGTGTTCAGGGAGAAGAAAATCCTGACTCAGAAGTTATCTCTTCATTCCGGGTTTACCTCATCCTCAGTTAATTTGCCTGACCATTTTTGGGACTTGCTCACATTGCTCAGTGCAGGATGACAACTGTGCTGGGAGGTGAATCTGGTGGGAGTCACAGCAGCCTGGATGTGGGGAGTGGCTGGGCTAAGAAAGGGGTGGCTTTAGCCAGACATGGACCCTTTTCCATGGTGCGACTGGAACTGGCAGGATCCCTCTGAGCAAATCTTTAGCCAAGGAGAACAAACTCAATGACAACAAGGCTGGGCTGGGATACAAAAATGCTCCAGGCAGCTTTCCTGGAAAATGGAGAAGGGCTGTGGTGTGAACACTGAAAAAGAGCTTGTGCACAGTGCTGGTATCTGGTACCACATGCAGAGCTCAGCAGAGTTGCTGGTGCACTGGCTGTGCTGAATTTTTTGGTTGAAGACACTGTGATACAAATGCTTTCTGTCTTCAGAGATGTTGCACAGTCACACAAGCCCAGGTTATTAAGCAGTTTCTAGCAGGTGTTCTTGTCACCCTCCCATCCCTAGCAGCCACCCAGCCATGACAGCAAGAGCACGTACTACTGCTCTGAGTGTGGGGACAGCACAGAGGACCTGGCAGCAGAGGGAAAGGGGCTGGGGATGGGATGGAACCATCACATGAGAGGACACACAGGAAATTTTGGGAGAGGAGACCCATGACCCCACAGCATGAATCCCCAGAGATGCTGTTGTCCCTCAAAAAGGACCACATGAGCTAATGGGTGGCCTCTCCAAGAGAAAAAAGGTTGGCAGGCTGGTTGTGCTCTGAGTTTTGCTGGAGGAGATTCCTGCTTGCTACTCACTTCTCCACGGATGGCAGAGCCCAATCCAGGCCCTGAGCAAATTCCATCCTGCATCCCACCATGTTTTGGAGCATTTCCACCCTGGAAATGACAGTGATGAGATCCAAACTGTCCCCCTCCATTGTGCCCCACAGTGACAAGGTCAGCACAGCCTTGGCATGGCAGGATTTGTGTGGATGAAAAAGCCAAACCTCTTGGAATCCCTGGCCAGTCCAGGAGGTGGTGGGGAATTTAAGAGATGTTATCAGCATGCTTCTGGCTCACAGGCTTCTCTTCTCATCTCCCAGGATCTTCAACCGTCCCAGAAAATACACTGGGGCATTTGCTTCTCCTCTTTATTTTTCTCTCTGTCTGCTAAGTTTGGCTGAAAACAAAGAAAATACTATTGTTTTCATAAAAGTATTCCCCCAAATGAACACTTTCTATTTGGTTCCAGTTTTTGTAATATGTTGCTTTATTTTTTCTTGCTCTTCATAGGAGAGCTTCTCTATTTGGTTTTATTTCATATTAAATGGGAATCCTTTTTAATTAAAGGAAGAGGGAAAAGCCCTTCAGTCCCATTCAGCTCAAAGCAAATTGGTCCTTTTCTCTTTCAAGAAGCCTCAAGATGCAGTTTAGGGCTGGATTCATTTCATGAAGCAATCAGAAATTTTGGAGCAGCAGGATCAGTTCCACACCTTCTCTACAACTTCTCATTCCCCTTGGCTCCTATTCCCCCAAATTTTAAATCTCCATTCCATCAAAAAAGTTCCCATCACTTGAAAGCGCCAGCTTGTGCCCAAAACTGAACAAAAGCAAGAAAACAGGGTTGAAAACCTTCCAGCCCAGCACATAAAGCATCTCTTCCTTTCCCTGAGTGTGTGTTGCTCCCGCTGGATTTCTAGAAACAATGCAAACTGATTGTGGGGTGGGTAATAATAATAGTGTGCAAATGGAGCTGCAGAGAAGACCCCATTTTCTTTCTCCATAGCTAATTCCTGGTGTGGGAGTGTGGTGCTGGACCAGGGTGTGGAGCTCTGCAGGGCTTTTTGATGCAGTGCCTGGGGTGCTGGGGTGATGTGGTCATTGTGTTGGTGCCGACAGAGACACCCCATGCAAAGATATCCCACATCCAGCAGCTCCCAAAGCTGGAATTGGGGAGTTCCCTGAGCAGTTGTTCTGCAGCAGCCAGACTAACACGTGGTGGTTCCTAAGTGCTCTCCAAGGAGATGAAGTACCAGTAATTAATCTTGGGTGCTCAGATAACCCATTATTCAAGTGACACAAGTGGATGATGTGCTGGATTCAGGGAAATGACACAAGGAAGTGGCTGCTGGGGCAGCTTGTTGCCAGCTCTGGCAGAGGTTGGTGTCATGACACCCGGACGGGATGGTGACAGTCCTGTTCTATCCCCTGGTCCTACCCAGGCTGCATCCCCCAAGCATATGGGGAAGGCAAGGGAAAGGCAATTTTGACCTGGGAGCTCAACTGAGGTTAAAATAACCCACGGCCCCCCAGGCTCCTCAAATCCATGTCTTTCCCAGATGGATCCATCCGCTCCTGGGCCTAGGCTGCAGGAGGGATGCAGGCACCAGCCCTCATTAAAAGGCCTTTTCCATCTCTGATTTCTCTAATGCCACTGAGTAAGAGTATTGACATGTCAGAATGGTCTTTTATTATGATCCATTTGTGCCATTAATGTAATATCCTCTTCTTGGATTGCTTAGTTATGTATTAATACTGTAAGAAACTCGGCATTTCTTTTAGCTCTTCATTGTCTAAAATGAGTCCCAAACTCTCCATGTGACAGGATTTTGATGGATGGTCATATTTTTAGCTGTGATCGTGTCTCGATGCTCTGAAATTAGGGACATGTTTTAAAAATATGGTACCATGTGCATTTATCTTATTTTTCTTAATCTCTGTCTTACCAGTTATCATTCTGTTTTTATTGTAGAATCATTAGTGCTTGTTATAAGCCTGATGTATGTGTATGGCACCATTTATTTGCTGTTCTTAGCAGCACAAGGAATGGGAAAATAAAACATAAATATGGGGAAATGATCACTGGGTGTTCTATTTTATAATAGAGAACATTCCTAATGAATTGTCTTGCTGAGGCTGCTGGGCCATCATTATGTCCAGCCAGTCTTAAAGATCTGAAGAAAGATGCTGAGGACTCAGGAAAGAGTTACAGGTCTGAACCTGGAGGAAATTCTGTGCAGTGACAGACCAAAGGGATTTGACCTGTTTCATGTATCAAAGACATCAGGAGCTGTAAGTTAAAGTGACAAATACACTCTCTGGGAGGAAATATTAAAGGGTTTATTAAATTTCAGAGAAATGGGACTAAACAAAGTCACACCTGGAAATTTAGTCTGGACACTGCAGTCAGAAGCTGCCAGCACAGGGATTTAATAGAGCTCAGACTAAGGACTAATCCAGTGTGTCTGACTCTGGGGGACCCGGGAGTCCTGCAGCCTTTGATAGGATTTTCTCTACCAGCCAGAGAGTTTCCTTATTGCCAGCCCAGCAGCCTCAGTCCACCCCCATGCCTGTGTTCCTCTGGGACTACACAGATGAGTTATTTGCTCCTTTACACAATATGATGCCAGGGAAGAGGTGCATTAGCCCAACAAATTACAGGGTCTGGGAAAAATCTCTGGTTTGTGTTGTGTGGGTCAACTCCTTCATATAATGGTTTCAGCTGCCCTGAAAAGTGGTTGAAATTACAACTGTTCTGTTCCCCATTGCAAGGGACTTCATTGGTGTGAATCAGAGGATTATTTCCTTCTGACTTTATCAGGAGAAGTGATGGAAAAGCCATTGTCCCTCTGTGGAGTGAGGAGGAGCTGTCAGAGGATAGGGATCACCCTCAAACCCACATCAGAAATCAAAGAACAGAATGGTTTAGCTTGAAGGCACCTTAAAGACCATCTCATTCCACTCCCCCACCCTGGGAAGGGACACCTTCCACTAGACCAGGTTTCTCAAAGTCCGTTAAACTTGGCCTTGGAGACTTCCAGGGATGGGGCATCCCCAGTCCTCAGTCTCAAACCTCAGCAGTCTGGTCCAGCCATGGGGTCCTCAGCTGATGCCTCCCTCTGCCCCCACCTCTTGCCTTTGCCTGGACAAAAGAAAGGCAGAAAATGGACAAAAATGGTGCTGATTATGAGGAGGGGACCAGTCCAAACCACTGGGACACGAGGCTCCCCCTTCTCCACTCTCACTCAGCTCCATTCAGCTGACAAACGGGAGCTCTTCTCCTCTAGAAATTTGATGGATGATCCCAATTATATTCTTCCAGCACTGATTTAATGTAATGTTTTATTAATAGCAACAATCAGAGGAAAGCAAACAGCTTATTCTGTACACGCCATTCCCTCCCTTTCTGTCTTTACTTTCCCATGTTCCTACACACGCCAAATCCTTGATGATGTGGTATAGGAGGGGTCAGGAGGAGGAGGAGGAGTGTGGGGAGACATGAGCAGACAATTCAATGAGCAGGGCAATGGCTCATTAGCAGAGAATTAACATGATTGTGACAATATTTTCTTCACTCATTCTTTACGGATTACTTGAAGGAAACTGCAAATTGCTGGTTTGTTTCCTTGGATATTTAAAGACCATGTGGAAAGATGGGGGGAAATAGTCCTCAGTTTTGCATTACTGGTTTTAATAGCCTTTTGTTACAGAAGGAGTGGTGGGAGGAACATAATTAATCCATTAGAGCTGTTCCTGGCCGGCCGGGCACGGCACGGGCAGGGCTTGGTTCTGCACTGAGATCTTTGCTCAGGACCTTTTCCAGACCTGCACCCCCCCCAGTCAATCCCTGCTTCCCACACCCACCATTCTCCTTTCTCCCCCACAGAAAACTCCTCTGTCTGGCATTGCATCCCCATCCCTGTATAGGCAGCAGACAAGGGGATTTCCCTGGACAGAGTTTGTCGGATCATCAGCTCCATGATTTGCAGGATACACCTGCAGACTTGACAGGAAAGGATGATCTGGGGGCAAGTTTGAGCAAGCAACCAGTTTAAAAGAAGAAAAACCCAACAGAGGCCAAGGCATCCTCATGTCCAACCTTGCCAAGGCATCCTCATGTCCAACCTTGCCATGTGCCCACACTAAATCCAGCTTTCTGCCTCTCACTCCTTGAATCTTCCCTTCATTACTGGCTCTCCATCATGCCCCTGTTTACTTTTGTATTTGGAAGCCTGTTTGCATATTCATTCATTCCATATCTTGTTTTAATAGTAATGCAAAGCCCCCTGGGCCAACAGTGATAAAAAAAATGGACATGAGCTTTCCTGGGTTTGTTATTCCAGTCTTTGCTCCTGGCTTGAACATGGAATTTGAAGTTTTTTTCTATCAAAAGTGCTTTATATTATGGTTAAATGATTTCCCCTCAGAGAATCATTTGTCAGGCACATGATCTAACATCTCTCCCTCTTTCACAATCTCTTTTGGTGAATTCTTGAAGGAAGGGAGGCTAGGGGGGAGGAAAAGGGAGAGAAAGATTAAATGGAGCAGGTGTCACATTTATCTTATTTCCAGAGCAAATACAATCAACAAGTGGCAGGCTAAAACCAGACCCTAAACAAAACCTGCAAAATGTTCTCCAAATAAATGATTCTTGGCTCTCGTCTGTTTGTTTTTAATTTGCAGTCATCCTCAGAATACTTCTGCCAAGGAAAATCTGCTTTGGGAATGAGCTCATCGGAGCTGATTCCACAGGGGGAGGTTTCTGCTGCCGGGGTACCCCTGCAATGCCTCATCTCCATCCCCTTCCCTGCACAACCCTCATCCCAAGATAGCCCAGCATCCCCTCCTAAAACACAGCTCTGAGGATGCACAAAGCTGAACTTCAGCGTTAAAACCTCTACTCAGCACTGGCTCTCCACCAGCAGGGAGGGGGAGGAATCTCCAGATGCAAATCCTAAAATAAATCCTTTTTTTTCTTTTAATAGGATTCATTTCAGGATTTGAAGCCTCTTCACCCTTCATACTGACTTTACGAGGGTGATGTGGCTGCACTGGATGCTGTCTCCTGCACCCCAACACCAGTCCATGAACCTCCTCCTCCACTGATCCTATGGATGGGCACCTGCTGAGAGAGAAGTTATTTGGGCTTGGAGATTAAGAGCAGGTTTAGCTACACGGGTGCTGTGCCAGGGTGCTGAGACCCACAGGGATCTGGTGTTACAGACATTTCCTGGCTCCTGGGGGATGCAGGGAATCCTCAGTATGTGGGAGTGAGTGTGGAAAATCCCCATTAGCCTGCTCCTGCAGGAAAATGTGGCTCATCCAGCACGTGGGGTCCGAGCTGTGCATCCAGGGCTGGAGCAGAATGACAGCCCAGGGAATTATGAGCACAAGAATCATCAGTGCCATTTCCTTAGTGCACATTGGAAACTCCAGATGTACTCCAAGAAAAAAAGGGGAAAAAAACAAATTGTTTTTTCAATCGAAAATTGGAGATTTTAACAAAGAAAGGCTTTTATAAAAATTTTGCATTTTCTATGGAAAGGATAAAGAAAAAAAAATCAAAACACATTAACAGGAAAAGAAAACTACAAAAACTCTTCCCTGAGACAAAACATTTGACTCAGTACCAGAAAATGAAACTGCTTTTTCTCTACCTTGGACCACTGCAGTGTCTCAGTGAGTGTTGCTGTCTGCACCTTATTACGACATTTCCAGCTATGTGTCCCATTCCCAGCTGGGGTTGTCTCTGCCCTGACCTCCTGCTCTTTTATATATCTCTCTAATCCATCATAATGAACCATTTGATCTGATAAAAGCCTTGCCTCTCTCTCAAACCCTTGCCAAGCCTCTGCCTGGACCCTTTCTGGCTCCAGCACTCTTCCAAGGGCTCTCTGCTCCCTTGCAGCCACTGTGACATGTGTCTGTGTCCCTGGGTCCTGCTGGGGGCTCTGGAATAGGAGCTGCAGTGTCCCAGACCTCCAGGACAGGTTTGAGTGTCTGTGCTGGCACAGATTTTATGGCACACTGCAGGGGACAACTCACCTTGGCTGTGATGATGCCACTTGCATTACCAGGACATCTGGGACATGAGGCTCCAGCTCTGGATTGCTGAGAGACCAGATAAATTACTGGCCCCTGGCTGATCTGCTGGTGTGAAATATCCATAAATATACCCCAAGGGATTGATCTCTGCTGGTTTGCTTTGTATCATGTGGAGCAGAGCAGGAGACTGGTCCTGGACTTTCCCTCCTTCCCCATGACTTGCTGCATCCTGAAAAAATTTGTCTTCCAAAAAAGCAAGGCCAGGGACAGTTTTGATGTGAAGGCAAGGCTGGTGACACAGGATGGATTCTGGGCTTTTGAACAAGGCCTTCCCCAGCCAGAGCTGGAACATCAGGTTTCCATTTGTAATTGCAACCTACTGTGTGGATCAATGCAAACAGATCATCTGCTCACCGGGGTACAGGAGCCTTTTGATCTGCCCAAAGACTGGAAATTTTTAAGCTTATTTCAACTTTGGAAACAATCAGATGCTGCAGGAGATGGAAAGCTCAGTTTGTGTACAAACCCTGGCCTCTGTGCCATGTACATCTATCGCAGCTCTAGCTCTCTGGGAGCAGCTTGTTCTGCTCTGCCCCGAGGTCCCGGGGTCAGTTCCATCCTCTTTCCCAGCTGGCGGCTGCCACGTGTCACCAAGTTACACAGGCAGGGTCACAGGGACCAGCCAGGGCTCTGCAAGGCTGAGCAAGGGCTTGGAAAGGTTTTTGTACACTTTGTGTTACTAAAGCAGGTAGAATTCACCCTGGTCATCTCCCCTTCCCTGCTCTCCCCATCCTGCTCCCTTGGCATGTGAGACTGTACTAATTGGTGACAGGGACAATACAATCAGGCTGCCGAGGGCCATCGCTGGTGCTGGTCCCACAGGTGCTGGTTTTAATGTTCAGTGGCAGCAGGAGCAGCAGCTGCTGTGTTTTATTCATGTACCTTGCCTGGGGATGTAGGTTTTGGCCAAGAGCAGGGGAAAATTTAAAGGGATGAGGTGCCAAAATTCAGGTGCAGCATCTCAGCTGGGGCTTCACAGAGCTCTGGGCACTGGGCAGGGGATTTCTGGGCTGCCCTTCCCTGGGCTATAGGGTGGCAACAGCATGGTTTTCATATATCTCCCTGCTCCGCACTGTACTTTGGATGATCACCCCTCTGATGCTCGAGTCTGCTCCCCACCTTCTGGGGCCGTTCCCTTCCCCTGCGGCACCTGTAAGGGATGAGGACCTGGATTTGGTAGCTGAGAACACACAACTCATTTCATTGATCAATGACCCATGGAGAACAGGAGGGGAGAACGGGCCACTGGTGCTCTGATTCTGCTGACACCAGCAGAGCCACACAGCCCATAAACTGTGTGATTGTCTTTATGCGAGGTTCTTACTGAGAGAGGGGCCAGGACGAGATTAATTGCATGGAGGAGGAAGAGGAGGAAGGGACCCTAAATCCTGGGGAGCTACTAAAGGCAACCCTACTCCACCACCACTGACAGCTTCATCCCATCAGCTTCTACAGGTCCAGGTGTCTGTAGGATCCCCATCCTGAATCCACGTCCCATTTAAAGGTTTCCTTCCCTTTTTCTTCCTTTTCTTTCCATACTTCTGTCTTTCCATTTGTTGACACAGGTAAACGTGGCATCCATTCCTGCTGGAGAAGGGAGTTGAGACCTGGCTTCTGCTCCTTTCACTTTTTCCAGGGCTTTAGGGAGCTGTTCGGGCACAGTGGAAAAACCCTTGATTTATACTGCAAAGATTGACAGCCCTTTCCTGCTTTTCCTCCCCCTCCACACGGGCTCATACACCAGAACAGATATTTCATGCAGTTCCTGGTGGGTGGTTGGGGGTATATTTACTAGATCTGGTTAGGATACAACCCCCCCAAGAGCAGGATGTCCCAGCTCTGCCTCCAGGAAAGGGAAGGGCTCAGCTCTGCTGCAGACTCCAGCCCTCATTAAAGCTCCCCCGACAAGGCTATGTTTCTAAAGTCAAAATGTTCCTTGCAGAGGAGGGAGAGGCCTTAATAGGAGAGGCGGCAGGAGGAAGTAAAGTACTTTTATTGCAAAGGATGTTAATTGCTTGATGAACTCTTGTTGTACAGCGTGGCTGGGAAGTAGCTGCATCTCAGGGGAGATGTGTTTATTCCCACACACAGTTTGTAGTGAGAAGGAGACGTCAGGGGGGACAAATAGACAGGGCCTCTCACCTGCACTTCAAAACACTATGGATGCCTCTTTCAGCTGCTCATACAAGAGCCCAGTACCTCCAGTTTGCTCATGTTTTACTCTCAGACTGAGAGGACTCTGGTGGGAATTACTCTGTGTTGGCTGAGCGGTGACAGCCAGGGCTGAGCTCACTTTTTCTAGGGGTAGGGGGATAATACAAGCAATTTGAATAAGTTCTGGACAAGTTCTGCATCCCTGATAGATGCAGGGAAGTAAATAAAGCTTAAAAACACAGGGTAACAGGAGGGATGGAACACACACCTTGAAAAGCTAAATTTGGCCAGCTGTGCCCAGGCAGCAGGATGAGGGATGGAGAATCATGGACCAATGACTGAGAATGGGATGAGCCCTCCCCAAAGCTCCACCACATTTTCAGTCCTCACTGGCTGCCCACCAGCCCCTGAACAGAGACAGGGACATCTTGACCCCAGCCAGATGGAAGGTTGATGGATGGGGAGCACCCCAAATCACTTCCCCATGGGGCAAACTCCTCATGAGTTATTCCCAGATGTTCTTGGAAGATTTCCCACAGCCATGAGCAGCCTGGGGGGTTGAAGGAGAGTGTGATGCATTGGTTCCCTGCACGTGTATGGAAAACACTCCTTTGAGAGCCAATGGCTCCACAGTGCATTTACAGACAGAATTGGGAAGGGTGTGAATGCAACGGAATGGAAGAATTATGTAGAAAATAAAGGTAGTTACAGTTGCTTCAAAACATTTTTGCAGCTACAGCTCAGGGATTTTAATCAACTCCTTTTTTTTTTCTTCTTTTTTTTTTTTTTTTATGGTAGGTTTTCCTTTCTGCCAAACATTTGCAGAGGAGAAAAGAAACTAAAGAAAAGAGAGAAAAACAGTTTTAACTGCCAATCTGTTGCTTCCAAAGCCATGAAAAGCACTCTGAAAGAAACGAGCATGTATTATAGAAAGGGAGTTCATGCATCCTCTATGCTGAAGTCTTTTAAAGTCACCTCCCTCCTGAGACCTCTCCATGCCTCCAAAATGCTCTGAACCGTTAAAGAAAGTGGTTTCAGCCCACACCAGTCTAATTCCAGACTTTCTGCATGCTTCTGTAAACTTGGCTCATCCATCCTCTCTTCTGGAAGTTCATTCTGGTTTATGGAGGCCACAGTCCCTTCCTCCACACAGTCTTAGCTAAGGACTTTTTCCTGAGGAGCTCTGCTTAATTACCACACTGTTCCACATCCAACATTGATCCCAGGGCTAGTAAAGCCAGAAAGGCTGCTTGGAAATACTTGGGTGTGAGTTAAATGCTTCCTGTGCTCAGTGCCAGGAGCCTGGGAGCAAAAATCACAACTGTAGCAAAGCTTGCATCCTCTGTCAGTAAAAGCTGTGTTCCTCCCCATTTCACTCTTCTTTTCTTCCTTGTGAAGGTTTATTTATACCTTTTGCCCTGTATTTCCCATCCTACCCATGCAGGGACATTTGCAGACACATGAGACACCTGTAGAAGTACAATTGAGAAAACCAAGCTGCACAAAGACTTGTGGTAAAGGGCTGGAGGAGCCAGTGTTGGTTTGTCTTCAGTGGATGAGGTCTGAGAAGCCCAAACACACCCTTTACTCAGTTTTACTAGGCCAGAAAGGCAGGCATGAGCCTAAATATGTGGGAGTCCCCTCCCTAAGGCCACAGGAGCAGAGAAGTAAAAATAACATATATATGTGCTTGTCAGGCTAATAGAGGCTTTGAGAGGGGAGAGCTGTGCCAGCCTTCCATGGCTCTGCCATGCAGGGAAGGAGAATTAGAGGGGCAATGAGGAGAGAGACATCCTCTAAAGCTTGTTTTTAAGACATCCCTTCCACCCTAGGGCTTGTTTTAACGGCCCATGCTGCACACTAGATCCATCCCCTTTTATTTACGATGATTATTACGGGCTGCTGCAGGGTCCCCTGGGTCCCAGAGAGGCAGCGCCGGCTGCTATTAAGGCATTTTGTCTTTCTCTAAAATCACATAAAGACTTTTCCCGTGCTCCTCCCGCTGGGCAATAAAAAGGGAAAGACAATCCACGGCTGAGCTGGCTGCTCTCTGGCTGGATGGGCAAAGCGCCTCGTTAGGCACAATGAAGTGCTCTCCTTAACCCCGGGCCATCCAGGCCAGGGCAAAGGGACAGGGCTGGGAGCAGCGGCTGCTGGAATGCACGAGCCGAGCGGGAGGGAGCTGAGCTGGCACCGGGCAGAGCATTATTGCAGCTCGGGTTTCATCCATGGATCCCCATCCTGCAGTGGGCAGAGTCCAACAGGGTCCCCCCCACATGAGCACCCCACTTCTAGCCCTGGGCTTTGCTGTGCTCCCCGGGATCAGGAGCCAGCCAAGGAAGTATTTCAGAAAATTAATCAGTCCAATTGAAACATGATTGATTGAGAATCGAAAGCCACAACCCAGCAAGTCCTGGGAAATGTAATAGTCTAAAACTTGATTAATTTTTCATGTTCTTTCTGTCTTGAACTGTTTTCTTCTTCTTCTTTTTTTTTTTTTTCCTCTTATGGAGGTGGCTTCGTGCCAGGATGTTTATGTGTAAACAATCCAGCTCTCTCCTGGCTGGCTTGGAGCACTGGGTGCAGGAGGCTTTGGAGCAAATCCTGCTCCTCCTTAGCCAGTGTGAATCACGACAGACACAGTGACAGATCAGCACCTGCATCCCCTCAGTCACCAAACAGCTCCAGGACCACTGTGATTTCAGTGCTCAACAACAGAGAGGAGCAACATGAACGTCAGGTCCCTCAAAAGCACCTTCTTGAATCTGAAGATCGTCCTCTAAATGAGGGCAGATTTGGTGTCCAGAAAGTCCAGCTTATTTCCAAATGCATCACAGGAATGGAACAAGCCCTCATGCCACACGTGGAGGGAGCCCAAAGGCAGCTCCTTTGAGGTTTGGTCCAGAGCTCCTTGTCAAACACTCTGCCAGTGGCCTGGCGTGTAATTAGCAATCGATGGGAGACTAAGTTGTAAGTGGTGCTGTTAGTATGAAATTATTTCTGTTTTCAACAGATCTGTTTTGATTTTTGGTTCCAAAGTGAAAATATCTCTATTTGTTCAACATTTGTTGTTGGCCTGTATTTTTTGTTGGCTTTTTTTTTTTTTCTCTGACACAATGTCAACATTTCTCAAGTGGGAAAAAAACAACATCGTTTTGTTTTTAAAAAAAGAGACCAATTTTCTGCCAGAAGCATCCATGGAAATGTTTCAAAGGGACTGCTGATGAAGTAATCTGAACATATGCCATCAGACCCCAGATCCGACCTCTCCCAGTAGCTCTTGTTGGACTGCTTCCCTAGGGAATTGAGGCTGTAAAATCACACCTTCTCCATGCCTATTTGTCACCTTGCCACCATCAGACTTTGGCATACCTGGGCAGATTTCAAGCACAGATGGAATGAGATCTTGGAGGTAATTGGGTTGTGACAGACTTCTTAAAAATTGTAGTCCAAAATCAATGATACCTGGATTTCTAACTGAAGAAGAGGTGGTAGGTAGCAGGGATTTGGCTCTTATTAGACATAAAAGAATTTCAAATGCGCAAACCCCCTTAAAACCTCCCATCTGGCAGCGACTGGAGTTTGCACCTTTCTGGCCTGCAAGTCAGCCAATGCACTCAGATGTACTTTGAGCACAAGCAACCCTTTTTTCCTTCCTCATCTAAAGTGCCACATCTGTGGACTCACCCTTGGGACAGCATTTCCCATGGCAGCTGCCATGTGTGTCCTGTGCCAGGCCAGCATTGAAAACTCAGTGAAATGAGGATAAAGCAAGGGATGGATCTTCATCCCAGGGCCTCTGCTGGGTTTTCAGTTGGGTTTTTTCCTGTGGAGCTGGTTTTCATGGTGGTGCTACATTACACTGTTCCCCCTGGGAACTCTTGCTCTTCCCGGTGTTTTGGCCACAAGATGGATCAAACCTGGCTGAGGCCTTAGGGCCCTGTGTGTCCATCACTGTACTGGGTCCAGCTGTTATTAGGTCTCTTTATTTATGTCTTGCTCTGCCCTAGGAGCCTTTCTGAACTGTCTCCGCTGTCTCCGACAGCTCCTGTTAAATCTGGAAGACAAAGTATTAGTCCTCTCCATGAGGGTTTTTTATTTTTAATAAAACTCGCTTGTGCTTTTCCTGAGGGACTTGTTGGAATTGTGAAAGTCAAAGATAAAATGTTCTCACTGCTGTTTCCTGGAGAGCGATGCTGTGTTTCCTCGTGAAACTCCTGTAATGAACATGTGTAAAGGGCAGAGATGGGATCAAGGCACAATCTGCAATCCAAGTACCTCTGAATCCTGTAGATGTTGGCAGGCAGGTCCAAGTCCATTCTTTCTGGATCTTCTGAAATGGTTTATAATGAGCTAAAAGAAAACTTGAAAGAGAACCAAAAGCCAAAGTCTTTTTTTTTTTTTTTAATTCTCGATCTGTGCTTTGTGGGCACCTTCCAGCTCCCTGAAGAATTCAGGACCTTTCAGGGCCTTCATAGGGCCACAGGGAGATGTTCAGCCTTGTCAGAGAAACAAGATGACGGTGCAGAGCCTTAAAAGTAATTTTTACACCAGACAAAAGGCAAGTTCCCTGAATCAGGACCTACCATGCCATGGAATAACACTGCAGGAAAATCCCAGGGATCGCTTAGCTCTTGCTTACTAATCAAGGCTAATGAGCTGATACTCATGCTGGGCTAACAAGGCTGCACTGTGCTGGTCCTGGGGTGAACAGGGAAGACCTACCCAGTGCTGCACCATGAGAGGGAGAGTGAGATACTTCCAGACCAGGGCTCCCTCACAGACCATTTTGACAAGAAGAAAATGCATTTCCATCCTCATAAATCCTTGGCAGAAAATGTCGACTCAATGCCAACAGGAAAAAACCCACTAATAAATAAAAGGAAGCACTGTTTTTCTTTTGGATGGTTTGAATTGTCAATGTTTTCTGGACTGAGAGTTGAGAGTTTGTTTTTTTTTAACTCTGCTCCCAGGAATAAGCAAATACTTTAAGTTAAATACCTTTCTGCCAGCATCCATGAGTGCACCCCATGGGTAGGAGGCTGATATTGTCTGGGCATGAAAAATCACACTCCCCAATGCCCAGTAAGGGCACATGTCCCTGTGGCCACTGAGGGTACATCAGCAGCCGGCTGATGCCACACCACTCATTGTTGGGCAGAAGGATTTATAATGAAAAAAAAAAATCACATTTTCTGTGAAAATTAGCACCTTACACACACACACATAACCTTACACCCAGCTCCAGTTTTCCACCAAAGGAAAAGTTTTGATAGGATCTTTCATCTGCTCCACTCCAAACTTTACACAGGCTCCAACCCTAAACTCTGACCCTGCCAGGACTTCCTATCCTGCTTTGAACAAGTTCCTCCTCTTCCAGCGCAAAGGCTGGGCAGAGAAGTGACTTTCTTGGCACCCAGATCTCTTTTCTGATTATTATTCTGGTCATTCACCCTCTTTCTCTCTCAATCTTGAGGAAGGAGCAGTGATTTTGTGAGTTGAAATTTGGATGTATTCCCAGCTCTATTTTTTTCCCCCTCCTGTTAATTAAAACTAATAAATCTGCTCAACAGAGTTTGCAGAGCAGGGGGACAAGGTACAGTTATCTTGACACGGCAAGGCCATCTCCCTGGCTCCCCCACACCTTTTATTTATTTAATTTATTCACCTATTTATTCAGTTCTTGAGCTTGTTCCAGAAATATGCTGCTGATCTGAATTTCTCGTCCATGCTACGTGCAGGCTCTTTGCTTTTCTTTTTCAAGGAAGCAGTCCCACGGGAGTTGCAAATAATCAACAACTGTCGTGGCTGCATCCCTAGACATAATTACAGACAATCTGGAGTAACCTGGAAACAAAAGAGTCCGTATTATATGGTGTGGAGGGAGGTGAAACACCACGATTTGGGGTGCAGGGGTTTAGCACAGTGCTCTGTACTGATTTGGGGGATGCAGCAGGAAAAACAGAAATAAAAGGATCATTCCCCTACATCTGGGTTTTTAAAGCCCTCTGAGGTGTGAAACAACCCCCCTGACAACCTTGGATATCCCAGAGAGCCAGGTAACCAGCAGCCCCAGGTACCCAGCAGACCCTGAGGGGCTGCAGGTACCTCCAAACTATCCCCCCATGTCCTTCTGCAGTGTGGTAAATAAGTCCTCTACAAGGAGAGAAGTGGCCTCTGAACTAGATGCCGAGTCCCAGATAGGACAGGCAGGATTTTTTTGGAAGTGCTGCCCATCCCCAGCTCTGTAGCCAGGTCCTGTTTGTCTGCAGGGAGCAGGTCTGGTTCTCCCTCCTTGGCATCGTGCTGCTGCCGGAGGGGAGGACCGAGGGGAAGGGTGACCCAAGGATGCCACAGAGCCCCTGGCTGAGTTTCAAAGGCAGAAGTTTGTGCAAAATGGCCTTGCTGTGAAGTCCTACAGTCTCCTCCTCCTCGCCGGGAGGAAGGCAGTGCTGTAGCCATGGCAACCAGACCTCCTTCGCTCCAGCCGCCAAACTTCACCCAGACGGGCATCGGAGAAGAAATGAAGAGGGACGGGAGAATGCAAATGACCTGCAATCCCTCCAAACCCTTCCGATCAATATTATCTTAATTTTAAACCATGGGAGTTAGGCGAGATGTCTGGAAGGATAAAGAAGTGAATCCCAGGCAGAGGGGATGGTGCAAAAAAAGGAAAGGCACAAGACAGAAAAACAAGATGATCCATCTCATCCACCCCCCCTAGCCTCTAAGCAGGCTCAGAAGAGCCTGTACTAGTGTAATCTAGAGGGTAACAGCTTTAATTAGTGATTTAAGTACCCTCCACAACAGACTTTGCTCTCTCGGTGCTCTTGGGAAATGGCTGTGGCGCAGTTGTTGAGGCGAAGCACGTCCTTCCCTTGCTCTTCCCCTTCTCTGGCCCATCAGCACGACACAGCAGTGGGGGATCAGTCACCTCTGGAATGGGGCTGTGCCTTTTCTGTGTGTAGAGCAGAGCTGTGGAGGGAACAGCAACAGCCAAAGGGTCATAACATCAGCCTGTGTGGCTGTGTCTGCCAGGGCAAAGCTCCACATTCACCTGCCCCAACAAAAACCACTGCAGTGAAATCTGAGTCCAGCAAAACAGTGGCCAGTTATGGGATAGGATATCCAGGCCTGCTGATGGTCCCTGCACCTTCCCATTCTCTGCCCTGAGCATCACTGGGGCTTTCCTGCCTGCTCCATGTTCATCCCTTTCCTCTGCACAAGATTCCTAGTGCTATCCCTCCCACCTCTTTGTCACTGTCATTCCCATCTCTTCATCTCTCTCAGGGCTGCTCAAACAACCCCATAGACTCTTTTAACGCCTTTGCTCTGAACTGGGTGAATTCCCTGTTCCTGTTTTACAAATGGGGAAATGTAGACAGAGAGCAAAGGACTCACTCAAAGTCATCCATCGATCACCAGTGGTAGATGCAGGAATTGACCCCAGGACCCTGAATCTCAGATTTCTATCCCAGCTAGGCTGCACTGCTGCGAGATTTATCCTGTGAAACAATTCTTTTTTTCTGTTTCAGATGGCTTGCCAACCAAAACTAAAGGGAAAAAGTGGAAACTTTAACTTCTGGAAGAAAAGTTACCCTTTTCTTTGCACTGAGCCCTCTGACTCAGTTCTCCAATGAATATCTCCAATCCACTAAAAGTGCCTAAGTGTTGATTTTAGAAAGTTGATCTTTCCTTTTTGGAAATAATCACTCTGTAGAGAAAGCTGTTTATACAGATAACCACCATCCTTCTCTCGGCTGAAGCAGCAGCTGTTGTGGGAGACAGCTGAAATGGCAAACACGCTCCCGCTCAATCCATCACCCAGACACGAGGAAGGAAGAGCTACTTAAGCTAAAGGACAATGTTTGCATAAGAGGAGCCAGGCCACAAATCAATTCCCACTGGAAGTCAGGAGAATGTTTGAGCCAGAGCGGGGTGCTCCTGGAATGATCTTCTGATGGGATCAGGGGTTGAGAAATATCACCCTGCTCTAAGACGGAGCTGAAAGAGGTGAGTAAGTTCAGGCAGGAACACACACAATAGTTCTGACTTCGACTTGAGCGGAACAGAAAGGTCTGATTTCATATTTCTGTTTCATGCCAAAGGTCTCTGGGCAGCCAGAGCTCTACCTAATGATCCGTGCTGGATAGAAAGAAACTTAAAGAACATTTGCTATCGAATTTCCATAGTCTTCCCCATCCTATTTGCATTTAAAAACTAGCTTTCAGCTGCTGTGCGTGGGACAAGACACATTTCTGCTCAATACCCGTCCAATTTTCCATGTTGTGGATTCAGGCTGGTGGCACGGATTGCTGTCGATACAGATGGAGTTGCGTGAGAATCCAGAGTTTTCTGGCCCAGGGAAATCTTCCAGGGAAATAGCTGCAGTGGCACTGAAAGCTCTGGCTGAGCCAACACATGGCAGGGTGAGTATGGTCTTTCTGATTACTGAGAAAAAAAATGATGAGAATGTGGCGGGTTGAATCTTTTCCCTTTCAAAACCCCTCAATTTCTGGCCCCACCATTAATAGTCATTCCAAAGAGAATTGATCACAAGTAGCAAGAAACATTTTGCTCCAGCTATTTCAAAGCATTATTGTTCACCATTTGCAGTCGCGTTATTAAAACACTTCAATTTTTAAAGAAGAAATTGATTTACATTTTAAAACAGCTGAGAAAGTCACTCTGAATTAAAAAAAAAATAAAAATCCCATTTGAAAATGTCAAAGTGGCTGAAGGGGAAAGCTATTACAGATGATGCTGAGATGGCTAAAGCCTCTTTCAGTTTAGTCTTTACTAAACAGATCAACTGTGAGTTGGTGTCCGACACAATTAACACTGAGGAGTATTGGGCTGCCAAGGGACAGAGGAGTTTGGAGTGTTCTCAGCTAAGGCAGGCATTTTCCACCCAGCTGAGCCATGCCAGCTCCATCCCCAGGCACAGCCAGAACCACTGAACACAGTTCTGGAGCCAATACAGCGATACTTGAAAAGATGACAATGCAAAACTGCAGAAAAGGGTAGATGGAACACCTGCCTTTGCAGAAGGGGAGGGAGGACAAGGAGTTTACCTCAGACTTTCAGCAGAGCACTAAAAGCAAACAAAGCCTGAGCAAGCACCTGGAGGAACAGAGGAGAATGAATAACAGCCAACATGTATTTGTAAAGACCAAATTGGGTCAAGCCAATCTAATTTCCTCCAGTGACAGGGTGGCAGGGCTGATGCTGAAGGAAGATGCAGGAGATGTCATCTGTCCTTACTTCAAGAAGGCTTTTTGAGCTGTCCCCCATGACATTCTCATCAGCATGGTGGGAAACAGCTTTATATGGCAGTTTGGTTGTACCTGCAGAGGGATTATCAATAGTTCCCTGTCAGAAAGGAGGGATGTGTCTAACGGGAGTCTCTCTTGATCTGGTACGATTTGATATTTCAATTAACCTCCCAGATGATGGAATAGGGGAGATGTTTATTAGATCTACAGAGGGCTCACCCCAGGAAAGGCTATTGACCCTTTGGAGGACATGAAACCAAAATCAAACCAGAGTTGAGACCCAGTGATGGGAAACTGGAGAAAGGGCCCAAGATATCCTGCAAAGCTGGTGAAATTCAGGGAGGACCAGAGCACAGCTCGACGGCAAGTTGCTCACACAAACACCAGATGGGCTACAACGGGCTGGGCAGCAGCTCGGCAGAAAAAGATCCAGGGTTGTATTTGATGGGAAGTGGAACAGACTGTGGCAATAAAAGGCAAAGAGTTGACTGCGGGATTGCCTTAGAAATGGCTCAGAAAGAGCCTTCTCTGGACAGGGAATGAAATAGAAACCCTCTGGGGCTCTCTGTCCTCATTTCTGCTCAATGGTTTGGGTCCAGCAAAGGCAACTTTGGCTGCCACTAGGTTTGGTTTAAATTCAAGGGTATTTCCGCCAGGAAGTTTCCAATTCTCTTTCTTCTTTCTGCAGAGCATGATTTCCATTCCATGTCCAACACTGCCTCCCTGGCTCTTTTGATCTTTCATGTGGAGCCAGGAATTAATATCGTTTCAACATTGTTTTCAGAAAAATCAGCAAATTGCATTTGCATCTCACTGGAGGCTCCAGAGCAACCTTCTCCTTCAGGGAGACATGGAGTGATGGGACCAGTCTGATGGGCTGCAAACAGAAACCTGCCAGGAGAGGGAAGATTCCCAGTCTCTCAGCACTCAGTGATGGCTCAATCCTTTAGCAGCTCTGCTGTAAACATATGCTGAGCAATAACTGTGCAGGCACGAAGCAGGCTGCTGCTAATAGGTTGTACTGCTTGTTGCTACTCCAGTAAGAATGTCCTGCTAATTTTTTGTTTTCACCAAATTTTCCACTTGAAATATAAGAGCAGAAATGAAGCTGTGAGCTGCATCAATAAAGAGAGGCAGAGATGCTGCTTTGCCGTTGGCTTGGACGGGAGCTCGGAGACTGCTGGCATTGTTTGCATGGGCCTGCAGAGCCATAGCTCTGGTGTCCACCCAAATCCTCATTCCAGGCTGGGACAACCATGGAAAAGAAAGGACAGGGCTGAAAATGATCAGAGCAACATGCTCAGCCTGGTAGAATGTTGTTCTCCACGGCCTTGCAAGTAATAAAATACAAAAAAGAAACAGCAAAATAAGGCAAACCAAAGCAATACAGCCCAAGCCTTAGAAATAAGGAATGATGCTGCCAGTATCGGGAGACAAGATTTTCTTTGGAGAGAGGAAGAAGGATGATAACTGAGCAAGCACTGCCATTTCTAGTGGTCTGGTAGCTGAGCTTCAAGGTCAGGCTGATAAAGGCAATTTGTTTCAAGGAAAAGCCAAACTTTTTGTTTTCCCAGCCCACCTTCCTCCAGCTGTATTTCACACAGAGCCGCTGTCTCCGTGCGGTCAGAACATGGGGAGGACTCTGACAGTGGAGCCGTATCAAACTGTGCTGCCATTCAGCAGCACCCAGCAAGGAGATTTAAAGGCTATTGTGGAGAAATCCCTTATATCCATCTGTGCAGTGTAGGAACAAAGAAGGCAAATGGGTAACTGGGAAGTGTTTGGACACTAGAAGGAATACAGATGGGAAGGGCTGCTGGAGCTTTACTGTACAACTCTTGGCATGTTATTGCCAAAATCTCTGAATCCTGCCATTTTCAATTGACTAAATTTATCTAGGAAACAACAGCAGAGGCAGCTCTCAGCCCCTGCGTTTAGGAGATGCTCATGCCTACCTAGTCTCCCAGACTGTGCACCTGGAACACCTTGAGCTGACAGGATGGAGGACCCAGACAGCAAAGCACACAGGGAGGATGTGAAATCCAGAGCTGTCAGAGCTGGATGTGGAGGATGGGAAATTGCTAATACTCCCCTTTTTGGGATTTGCCAAGAAATACCCAAGCCCTGGACCTGGGAAGTCATGGGGAGCTTGGTAAGTGTGTACAGAGGGTGGATGAGTGTGCACAGGGATCTGGGTGAGTGCGCACAGGGATCTGGGTGAGCGTGCATGAGCAGCTGCCAATGGAGCAGTAGTAAGTGAGAGGCAGAGCTTAGAAGTGTTTAAACATGCAAACACACAAACCCTCTTAACAATCAGCATGGATGGAAATATTGATGGTTGCATTAAAAGTAAATATATTTTTAATTAAATAATTTTCCCCTTCTCCATTCAAGGGGCGTGAAAGCACTCATAGAATTAAACTGCTGCTTGAATTTCTCTCTCTCTCCCTTGACACATGCCAAGACTAAGATTTCTCCCTCTGCCTTCCCACCATCCACATCACCCCACAGCACCACCAGCTTTTGGCTCTTTAACCCCTTCTTGGCATCCCAGAAAACATCAAGGTTGGAGCAGAGCAGCTGATTTCCTCCTCACTTCTCCCTCCTTCTTTCCTTCAGTCCCAGCTCAGGCACAGCTCTGAAGGGCTCATTAATCAAAACGCAATTAATTCCCCATCATGGGGGCAAATAACAGATACAGACGTTCAATAGCTGCCTTTTTCCATGCTCAAGTGTTTCTCTGATTCCTGCAAACTAAAATAAAGAGAAGGCAAAGCAAAAGAAACACCAAATGATTAAACGCTTCATTAACACCCTGCTAAGGCAGGCAGGCCATGGCTGATTTATCTCTGTTGCCAAAGAGGCGAAGAGTTCAGAGATGTTCAAATAGTTGCCAAAAAGTGGGATGTACATTGGGGTGGTGAGGACCCCTCATCCTGGAAGGTCTAGTGAGCATCAAGCATCTACAAAACAGGATTGTTTCACCTCAAAATAGGGTGAAAAATCCCTCTTCCTTCTTCTCTTCCTTCGCCCCCAGGCTTTGAGACAGGACACTGCTCAGTCTGTCTCTACCTCATCCTAAGATGAGATTCCAGCACAGGGCCCTGGGCTCTGTGAGGATCATCACACACCACACCAATAACCCACTACTCTGAAAATACAACTAATGAACAAGTTCCTAGTGTGGGAAAGAAGCTATTGCTCCTTTTAATTTTGGTGGTGAGGAGTCAAGAGATGAATAAGAGTTCTGATACATAAAACCGTGAGTTCACTCAACCCTGGTGTCCCAATGAATTAGCTGGTGATCACTGCCTATAGAAAAATTAAGAGTAAACTATGATATTAGTTATTTAATCAGTGAACTTAGAAAAAACAAGACCCACAATTCAAATGCTTGGTTGGTATCATTAATCATAGTTTGTAGCAGAAAATAATTTTATATTATTAAAGCAATTACCATGTAATCATTTACGTTAGCAAAAAATCATTAATCTTTATTCATTATTCAATCAGATCGCATTATTTTAGCCTATTCCATCTATCTTAACATTTCACAGAGATGGGAAAAGGATGGGGAAAAAGTGACAAAAGAAACTTTTTATAATACTAAACAATAAGGCTTGGCAGAAATTACTTCTAAATATAATTAATGTAAAAGCATCATGTCTGCAGGAGGGACAGCACAACATTGTCTTCTCCACAGCTTTTATTTTCTATTTCTCTATACTTCAGGCTGCAATTCCCAAGGGCTCAGCACTCACATCTTGGAGCAGGATATTTTTTTCCCCTCCCTTTGATTTAGTCACCTGTATAAGCTGCCAGATTGTATGTTCAGGAAGCAGCAGCTCTCCTTGTGAGCTTGATGGGCAGGAAAATTCAGCTGCACCCCATCACACCTGACCCAAAGCTGCCAGGGCCTGGCAGCTCTGCTTGTGGTTTGAAACCTCGGGGTTTGGGGACAGCCAGAACTAAGCCTCCCCCAAGAAAATCAAAGCAGAGGAGGAAGCTGAGCTCTGCCAATCTGGGTCAGGCTCTTATCTGCTGGCAAGCAAAAAGAAATTGGCCTTTCTTTTTTTTTTTTTTTTTTATCTTCTGAGATGAGTGAAACTGCAGTGCTCATTATTATCGTTATTTCACTTTAATAGTCGAAGAGGTTACCGGAGATCTTTTGATTTTATATCCATGAATTTATCTTGATGGTTTTTTCCTCCATGGGAAAAAAAAAAGGAAGAAGAAAAAGCAAGCTTCTCCCAGGAGGCTGCCGTTTCAGGCTCCTTAGCGTGTCATTCATTTACAAACCGGGTGGCTAAACCCTGTTTTGGTTGGTGAACAGGTTTTCTCCACTAGTCCCACTCCTCAGGGAAACACAAATTTGTCTTCAAAACATCACTGCAAAGTAGGACAGTTCTGTTAATGCTATCTTGCTGCTAAGAGAGCCTGAGCAGTTTGCCCAAGGTAGTTGAGGGAGCGTGTAATGGATCCAGGAATAAGACCTGGGTCTGTACTTCACCCCTCCCTTGGCATGCTCTGGTTTTCCCTAAGAACAGGGGAAGGTGATGTTCCTTGGGCCCAGGGCCATATGGGTTCGGGCACTGTCTGTCCCTCGCAGCAGCACCAGCTCACTACTCAAGCTCTTGTTCTTTGCCTCAGAGCTGCTTCTCATGCCAGGTGGACACTGTGGAAGACAGAGTGACATCTCTATCCAACTCCCTTTCTAAGTCTTTGTGCCATAATTCTTCATAATTCTTCTTTTACCCTTTTTCCCCATGGCCAGAGAATTGCAGCTCCTGCTTCCTTGCCCTTTTACTCCAAGGTTGTATCGCTGTGGTATGAAATTGGAAGAATAGGAAGTTTTAATGGTCCCAATATTTTCATTCTCCCCACTGCTGGTCCTGCCCAGCAATGCCCAGGTAACTCAGCCAGCTCTCCTCAGCATATGTTGGCACAGCACCACACGGTCAATAAAAATGATCAGCCCAGAGGGACTGACTCACAACACCCCAAAAAGTCATGATTTGGATTTAGGAGGCAGAAGCAGCAGCTCTGCCAAATGCCAGGGGCAATTCAGTAAATAATAAAAAAAGTGCAATATTGGTTTCCTTCAGAGCATGTAACAGGTTCTCATGGGGAAGGTGCATGGGGTTTTTTTGCAAAGGGAGCATCTCTGATGACCTTTGGATGGTGTATGCTTGGAGCCAGCTGCTGCATTCAGCACTTCTCTGGGCTTTGTGAATCCACAGCCTTGTGCTGCAGCTGCTCTGAGGGAGCTGCTGCTCAGTCCTGACTTCCCTCTTGCTGCAAAACCTGCCAGATCTGTATCTGCACGCTTCTTCCAGAGCCAGAAGAAACCTCAAACATGTAATATACCATTACAAAGGGTGATGGTTTTAAACTAAACAGGGAAGATCCAGATTAGGTATAAGGAAGGCATTTTTTACAATGAGGGTGGTTAAACACCAGGCACAGCTGCCCAGAGAGATGGGAAATGCTCCATTCCTGGAAACATCCAAAGCAAAGTTGGATGTGGCTCTAAGCAAGATGATCTCTGATCTAGATGAAGATGTCCCTGCTTAATGCAGGACTTGATGACCTTTAAAGGTCTCTTCCAACCCAAACCATTCTGTGATTCTATGATTCTCAAGATTTGGCATTGCACAAAGGTCACTGAGTCCCTGGAAAGATGTCCAATAAGCAGTTGGAATTTGCCCCAAATCAGTCTATACCGTGGTTCCTAAAGCCATAACTGAGCTGGAGCACTACACCTGAATACCTGTGTTACAGCACCAGTACCTGCAGTAGTGAAGCCAAGCTTGGCTTGGGGGATAAAGCTGAGGATCAAGAGCTCATGTTTCTTTCCCAGTTTTGGCAATGATCCATCTAATAATTTCAGGGCTTCAACTACTCATTCCTTCATTTTCTGGGAAAACCACAGGGGATGCAGGCTTACACCCAGCCTCCCTCCACCAGAGCTTGGAGATGAGGAGCCAAACGCTGCTCTGCTGGGCACATGTGCCACAGGCCACACAAATTAGCTGTAGGTGGCACCTCAGTGCAGGCAAAAAAAGGTCCATAAATCCCAGAAACCAAAGTGAGCTGGGGCACGTTGAGTGGATGAGATGGTGTTAGGTAATAGGGTGGACTTGATGATCTTAACAGTTTTTTCCAACTTAGTCGATTCTGTGATTCTGTGAAGCTGTCATGTAAAAAGAAACCACTCCATTCTCAAGCAGTGCTGCTTGTCCATCTGCAGAAAAGCACAAATTTCCCGTGTATTTTCTTAGAAATGGATCCATCTCTAGGACATGCTCCCGGGGCACCACGGGAGGGAACAGGGACTCTTGTAGCCGACAGGAGCGGATGTTTCTCAGCACGGGGCTGGGCTGGGCTTCGAGACTGAGGCAGGAGGTCTGGCTGCAATCACATCTCCCACCCATTTTGCAGGCTTGTGCATCTGTGGTATGCGCTGGAAGCAGCTTAAAGAGATTTTGATAGCATTGCTGGGAGAAAATGAACCTGTTAATGCTGCTATTTGCCGCAAAAAGGATTCACGCCCAGAACACTTTCTCACAGCAATGATCATTTTTAGCTGTGAGAATGAATTAGCCCTTCCACTGAAAAGCTATTTGCATGGGAAAGAGGTCAGCTAGGAGCAGCAAAGTGATTATTTGGGGGTACGGCCCTGTCCCAGCCTTGAGGAGATGTAGGTTTAATTCTCATTTTTAACTCTCAATTTCCAGCCACCCTCTGCACCCTTGAAATCTGTTCGTGCAAGGGCATCACAAGGGCTTTAAACATACCTGCAGATAACCTGCTGCTCCCGTCCTGCTAATAAAAGCTCTGGGTTTATTTTGCAGAACTGGTTCATTTAATCATCCTCAGATTGCTGAGTTTGCTTGCAGCAATTTAATGACAAATAGTGTGAGATCAATGTAAGTAACACCAGGCTCTCACTCCCCAGCACCCCCCTGGCTCATCCCAGCCAGCCCTGCACCCAGCCCAGCCAGCCCTGTGCCCAGCCCTGCTCCACAGGTAGATCCACCTAGATCCAGGGAAGGGGCCGTGCTCTGTCTGGCTCCTCTGGTGGGAGTTTATTGCAGGCAACATTTCAACAGGAAAGAGGCCAAAATGATAACTGCTCTTGTTCTGACCACACCAACCAGTCCTCTCCTTGGCAGGGCACTGGGAGAGGGGCTGGTTTGATCTCTAGGGATGGGATATGGCTGGAAAAGGGCTTTATCACATTTTGACCCCACCAATGCTGGTGTTTCCTCCACTCAACCAACTCTCCCATTCCCATGCACATGACTGTTTATCAGAGCTGTTCACCCAAGGCAAGGAGGCCTTTATGAGGCAGGAATTGGCACCTGCTCCCAATGGGATAAGAGTTCAGGACAGATATTGCCCAAATCCTGACCAAGCAGTGGAGCAGCATCCAAGGCCAGCTCCTCCAAGGCATGATAAAATGCAGGTTTTCACTGATTCTTCATTTGGCTCTGATACCCCCCGTTGGATGGTAAACAAACTTTTCCCAACCACACCATTTATTCCATTCTCCAGTTTCCTGTGTTACTAATTATCTGAAAGAGATTGATAAACCCGCCAGTTGCCGCTCTGGTTACAGGTCACTTCCCGCCGTAATAAGAACTGCAGAAATCAATAGCCATAAATAGTGGTTGGGAATCAAATTCCCTGAACAGTACTTTAAGGGAGGAGAAGGTTTAATTATGTCATTGTCTGGCTTACTTTGCCCTGGAGAAGCAGGACAGAGATGAGGAGAAGCAAAAGGCAATCTGCTCCTAGAATTCAGCCAGTCCTTCACATCTGGGCCAAGATTGGAGAAGCTCATGGGTAAGGAGGGATGTTGAGGACTCTCAGAATCTTCCAGGGGCAGCACAGCTTCACACTACACTTTGCTGCAAGCAGGATTTTAACACTGCTTGTACAATCCAGAGTGAAAGCTCTATGTGATTAAAAACCAGGCTGGTGGCAGCCAAGAAGGAACAGGTGGAAGGCACACAAAGGAGTAAATTGACTTCTTCTTTTCAAACCAAACAAGGGTTGAGACTTGGGACTGACTCAGTCATGCACTGAGCTCTGGGATGGTCCCCCTGAGGATGGTCCACAGCTTTTGGATGCAGAAAGAAGGAGGCTGTTTGCTCTCACAGGAGTTTGGGATGATGGAGTTGGAGGCACATGCATGAGCAGTTCCCATTGCTCAGACATGCAGTTCCAGCAGGAGTGGGAATGACTGTTGGGGAGATTGGACAGGGGAAATGGCTGTGTTAGATTTTATTGCTGTTAGTAATAAACTATAATTTGCATGTTTAGCAAATCTTGCATGCTTTTGCAAGCTTGCAAAGAGCAAGGCTTTGCTATATCCACATAAGTGATGGCCTTTTGGGAAGAGGCACATCGGTCAAACACTTGTATCTGACTCCAAAGCTGGAGTAGGTGTGTGGAAATTTCCACATGGGTCAGACTTTTCTGGGTATAAAAATCTGTATCTTCAACCATCTCCAAAGTACTTTCTCTTCCTGGAGACGCTAGCTGACTCCAGCTCATGTGGGACTTCTTAAGCAGGGGTGGGAAATAAAGCAAATTTCCCCAGTCCTCTAACCCAGCTGCCCCTCTCAGCTGCTGTTCTGTGCCTCCAAAAGAGCCAAGATCTGCAGGACTGTGTTTCCCTCACTTGCTCTGCTCTGGGAAGGCTGCTGGACTCTCCAAGCAGAGCGCAGCTGCCAGGCTGGAATGGGAAACCATCCATCCAGTTCCCCATCACACTCTTCCAACCAGCGAGACTCCAGCTGGAATAAGGAAGAGTTTCATCCCAGGAAAGAATATTGGAGGGAAGGCTAAGGAGCATTGGCAACCTTCACATTTCAGAGGTTGGCTTTCCCTCCAACATCTGCTCCCTCACCTGGACACAGCCTGGGCTTGGGCAGCCCTGTCCCTGTGCCAAAGAGAACCTGCTTCTCCTGCTCACTGCACGGGGCTGATCCTGCAGTCAAGTGATGCTTTGGCACCAGCCAAGTGTCAGGAGGGTTCCTTCACTCTGCGCCTGCTCACATGTAGGACTTACAATATATCCACCAGAGCAAAAGGCATATAACCAGCCAAATATATCCACCACAGTGAAATGCACAGAAACATTGTGAGCAAAGTGAGGAAATGCACCCAAACCACCTCCCATGGCCTTTGCTCCATGGCATCTCTTGAGTCTCTCCCTGGGTTAGCAGCTCCTTCTCTCTGGTCCATTTCCTCTGATCAATCTACCTTGCTGCTGACTTCCCAGGTCCCCAGACTCCTTTGTTCCCCCCGGAACTGCCCTGGCACTGCAGCCATCTGTGTGTCTCCCTTCCAGCACCTGCTCTGTTTGTGGCTGCTCCCAGGGGCCTCCTGAACAACCCCACTGTGCTCCAGCTATCGGGGTAATAAATATGGTGTGAGATAAATATTGTCACGGCACATTACCCTGGTCCTTCCTCACCAATACACACTGCAGACAGAGTTATGCATCTATTTATGTGTGTATATATATCTAATTATATTATATAAACTGTATATTCAACTGTCTATTGAGTATATTTAATATAAATGCCATCTAATTGCCCTCAGTAAATATATATGGGGATTAACTGTATTGGCATTAAGTTTACTAGTAATCTCCTTGAAAATAAACACACAAAATAAAATAAACACATAAAATAAAAGTAGAGGACATCACAGTATTTATGTTTGGTTCTTTCCACCATACCCAAGGTTGGGGCTTTGCCAAGTAATAGCACAGAGATCTCCAATACCTTTTCCAAAGGCCTCCCCCAGGGAGCTGTTGGCTCATATTGAGGGTGTTTGCAGCCACAGGAGCCCACAGAGCTCCCTTTTGAGGCTTGTGTGTGGCTGGGAGAAGGGTTTGGTTGGCCTTGCTCTGCCCGTGGCTGACAGCTGGTCTGGCAGATTGGCGATGGGCTCCGGTGCCTCCCAGCCCGAGGTCACCGCCTCGGATATGGCCAAGGCCGGCACTGGCAGAGAGTCATTAGGGCCGAGCAGATGTTTGATGGCACGTGTGGAACGGGCTGGGGGAGCTCGGGCAGGTGGCCGTGGTGCAGATGAGACCCCGTTAACCCCATCAGCCAAGCGGGCAAGGGCGACTCCTGGCACTGCACTGAGCCCACAACAGGGATAGCAGGGGGGTCTACCCTGCCAGCAAAAAGAATCCTCTCCACAAGATGGGCGGTTCAGCTCTCACATCTTTTTCCACCCCAGAAAGAGGTGCTACTTGGCAGATCCATTATTGTGTAGCATGTCTTGTGCTCAGGGTCCACAGGGGTTTGGCCAAATAAGCACAAGGAAACCTGCTCAGGGCAATGCTGGCACAAGGCTGCTGAGGTGACTGGGATGGGTTTTAGCTTCCATTATCACAGCTTTTAAAGAAGAGGGTATGGAAGCTTCTGCTGGAATTGGCTCATGTCCAAGTGGTCCCATACAGCACATTATATAACAGGCACAATGTGCAAGAGGAGTTAACACAGGGCCCAAATCAGTCACTGACAACTGGAGCATGTGGAGAGTTCCCCCACCTAATGCCTCAGATCTCCCCCTGCCCTTTTTTGGCTCAGCAGAAACCCCTGACAATGCTAAATCTGCTGTTTAACGCTTTGCAACATTATCTGTCTATGCAGCCCTCCCAGCTGCTGTGCTAATTATTTGGTTGTGATCATTTCTGTCCTGCTCCTTCATGCTGGCAGTGAATGTGCAGCCACTTGGGAATGAGGGACCTCATGGAGCTTTCAGCCTGGATCTGGAAGGGACTATGAACCTTTGACCCCTGCCATAAATCCTCAGTTCTTGTGGTTTGGGGTATTTTAAGAGCAAGATGACCATTCCTATCCACCTTTCTCAGATCATTAATTTATTTAATCCCACGCCTCACCAGTTTGCAGGACTCTGGTTTCCTGGGAGGGCTTGGGAGGGAGATACTGTTCCAAGGCCTATCCAACTTACTCTGCAGAGCTGCCACACTGCAAGGGGAGAAGTCACCGAGCCAGTGCCCTCCATCCCTCCTATCACCCTTTTTCCCTCTCCTTTGCCCTAGACATGAATCAAGGGAAGCTGGGCATCCTGCAGCCAGTTGTGTTTCCTTTCTTTCCTCTCTCTTTGCCACTTCTCCCTGCCAGGTGCCTCCTTTCTCTCTTCAAAACCCTCAGGGAAAGGCTGTCTTGACTATTTTGAGCCCATATGTTAAATTAATGTTCTTGCTGCTCTCCTAGATCTTGGGTTAATTTACGGGAGCAAAAGGCAGAGGGAAGAGGCGCTTCTCCAAACATGCACATGTGGGTACACACAGCAGCTTTACCTGGCTGCAGGACAGACAGCTCCTGGGCCTCCACTTGCTCTAAATTTCACAAATCATAGAATATTGTGAGTTGGAAGGAACCCACAAGGATCAAGTCCAACTTCTAAGTGAATGGCCCATACAGGGATCAGACCCTCACCTTTGGTGATATGAGAACCATATTCTAACCAACTGAGCTCATCTCAGGGTCACTTGACTTGGAGATCTGTCTTTGGGAGAGAAGGAGAAGTGAGATGGCAGAAATGATGACTGGTGTTGCCTGGTCCAGGTGTCTGCAGGGATCATGGCCTGGTCTGATGCTCTCTATGAAACCATCTGGGTCACCCTCTTAGTTGCTACAGGACTATCTCTCCTCTGCCTGTGGTTGTCCTATGATAGACCTACACTCATTTTCCTTGTAGAACTGCAGCAGCAGATTTGGAGCTGTTTTCCCCCATCTGACAACCTCTCTCCAAAGGACAGATGTCCCAGGCTGCTCCCAGGCCTGTGCCTTTTCCATGCAGCATCTGGCTTCCAGCTGTGGGAATGGGCTGATGCTGCTGTCCTTGTCCTTAACATCCTCCTTATCCTTACTATCCTTGTGTTACAGCCTCTGTGAATCATCCACCACAGAAGCATTCACATCCAGAAGAAAGTCCATGTGCTCCATATGGCACTGCCTCCTTCTGGCTTCCAAAGTGAGCTGCAATAAAATGCGTTCATAAATCACTCAAGCGTCCTCTCCCTTTGGAAAAGAGCAACTTGTTTGGCAATGAAAAAAAAACACCACCACCCCTTGGATCTCTTAATTTGACGGGGCTGGGAGCTGGCAGATGAATATCTTAAATAACTAATGGTGACTCAGAGGAGCGTTAAACAAAGATAACATTGTCACTTCCTCTCTGTTCCTCTTTTGTTTCTTACTCTTCAGCTTTCCTGCTGGTTTATTATCTCTTCAGTTTTGCTTCTGATGATCTTGTTACTATGACAGGATGTGTATTATCTTTGGCAGCCTCTTCCAAACGTATGACCTGTTGCATCAATGCATGGCAAGAATAAACAAGATGAATGCACACGGAGGAATATCAGCACCTTAGGAAGGGATGGGAGTGCAAGAAGAGGGCTCTGTTTGCCAGCTCAGGGGGTTTGGGGGATCAGGGTGCGTGTGTGTGTGGTAAGTTCCAGGTGGTAGGGTCTCTCTCCACTAACCTATTTCCAGTCTGGAGATTCTGACAGGAGTCTCTAGAAGTCCAGAATTCAGGCTGCCTGTCCCATAAATCTACTGTGCATTGCTAAATACTTCCCAAAGCTCCGTCCCAGAGTAGACATGTTTCACAGGGATCTGTGCTGCACCACATGGGATCTGCAGTTAAAGGCAGCCTTGAGCAGCCCTGGCATGAGCTGGTAACACCAGCAAACATCACCAGAAGTGCTCACATTCACAGGATTGTTGGTTCATTTATTACAATGACATGCTGATTCTACGGTTACCACCTCACGTTGTTATTTGGGTATCCCAGTGCCTGTTAGTCACAGCTATAGGTCTGCAACAACCACCCTCCAAGCACTGCACAAAGCAAAAACTCAGCAGAACCATGCCAGCCCTCTCTTCAATAAAATACGTGTCACAATGGGGATCATCCACTGCAGACCCAGGCTCGTGGTTCTCAAGGACCAGAACGATTCAGTTGTGCCCATGTGATTGGCAATTCTTGGTGTTGCAGAAACATCTTCAAAGCTGAGAAATGTCTGGATAAAAGGCTCCAGTCTGGTCTCTCTTTTTTTGTACACGTCAGTAGAAAGCCTTGGGGAAGTAGGAAATCTCATTAGGAATTAACTTGGGATCAAATACAACCTCCCAAGTGATTCTGAAAGGCCAGGTCAGTCTAAGGGAAAACTGCTTGATGAACAGAACCACCTCAGACTTCTTTGAAGAAAAGTACCGCATAAAAGTTTGATATTACTAAGTATTTAATAGATCTAATTTACAAAGCAGTGTTGCTCCCAATTCCCAGAGTGCTAAAAATCCTGCAACCTATTTTTTTACAAGGATGGCTTCAGTTCATTCATGGCTTTTAATGCAGCAAGCTGTTTAACAGCTGCAAAAAGATGTTTTAGGACAGGGAGCCTGAGCCCTTCTGAAGTGCACCAGGCTCTTCTGTACCTCCAGCAAGGCAGGAGAGTTCTGTAGCTCTGTTGTGACATGACGTACCAGGGTTTTTACACTCAGTCTGAAAGCAGCAGTAGCACAACGTGTGAAGTTGTCATAGGGATCTTTGCTCACTCAAGAGTTATCCCAGGACAAGCAACCTCCACTCAGGGAAACTTAGAAACAAGGAGAGTTCCAAAACACCCCCAAATCCCACATTTGCAGGAATCCAACAGCCATGTGTGAGCAGTCACCAGTATTCAGGTGTCCCTTTGGCTGATGGCTGCATGTCTGGCCGTGTGACAGAGGGAACTGTGGCATGCTATGACAATGCTGGTGTGAGCAGGGCTGGATCCATCCTGTGATGGATCCACAACACAGGTATCCTTCAGCATCCAATGGCACAAGTGCACTCCAAGGGACCTGCAACTCCCATGCCTTAATAAGAGGACAGTGACACCTCCAGCCAAGTGCTGGGAAGTCCTGTGGTCTGTATGATCCTCAGATCCCTCCCATTCTGGTCATGCATAACACCTTGACAAGAGATAAAGGCTTGTTGCACTTGCACTGGTGTCACACGAGGTCAGATCTTGGTCCTTTGTGATGTGGTACCCAGAATTCTGCTGGCATGACAATGGAATGTTCCAACATCCACACACAGCCTGCCAGAATCCCCCAAAGCCAGGGTGGATACCATCCAGCTCCTTGTGGAAGTGTTCTGAAGACATTAATTGTCTGTCAGGACCAAACAAAAAAGTACCCAGGATTTTGGTGAGTCTTGTAAGAACATCAGTTTATTTAATAAATATTTGAGCAGTTTTCCACTCCTGCTGGGTCCAGGGAGGGCAATGCAGAGAGCAGAGAGATCTCCATAAAACCAGATGGCCTCGGGAGCGGGAGCAGATAGAGAGCTGACTAATGCAAGTCAGCTGTCATTGACCCATCACAGCTTCCTTGCACACACATCTCTTGCTGAGAGATTTCTAGGTTGCTGCTTCATCAGAACCACTCTCACTGAAGCTTTTCGTACAGAATCTTGGATTTAGAAGCCCTCAGGTTCGTTTCCATGTTGGTGAATATTGGAGAAAACTCCAGGCATGCACAGTGTTGTCCCTGCAGACGCTGCTGTAGAGCTCACCCCTCTCCTGCTCCAAATTGCTGATCAATGGGTCAGCCAGAGCCTTCCACTACAGCACAAATCTCATGTCCTGCTTTCTACCTGGAAATTTGTTTAAAAGGCAGATGTTTGCTCAGTGAACCCAACTGGAAATAACTTCCCTTTGACAAATCTCTTACCTATTAAGGTGGGAAGCACCCACAAACAGTTTATACAATTGCCTTGATCAAAGACATACAGTTCCAGGAGGTTTCTCAAACCAGAGTCTCTGAACATTCTGTGTGACAGAGCCAGTTAAAAGAAGGTAATGAGTATGTTTAACAAAAAGCAGCACAACTTCNAATGCTTAAGAAGAATTAAAAAACTTATTTCTGTGCAGGCTGTAACACAAACAAGAAGATAAAAGTGAACCCCCTGCTCTTCCTACTTGGGTCTCATTTTGGCCAAAGAACAAACTCTTTTCTCATGATTAATTCTCCTGATTCTCTCTGTTACTGTAAGCCAGGGAAAGAGAAAATATAGAAGAAACGTGAGAAAAAAATCCCCACTTTCTTCACTTTGGTGGCTGTATTTGGCTTGCTTTTCCTTTGGAGTTTAAAGCAAACACCGTGTACAGTGAAATAATAGGATAACAATGGTGAGAAAACAGTAAGGAAGTCAGGACTTTCCCCAGGACTTGCTGCAAGGTTAAAGCTATGGAGGGATGCTCCATGACAAATTAATTTGTATTTCTCACCCCAAAATGCAGTGCAGGAGCAGGTGTGAAGTATCTCTGTCCCCAGATCTACTCCTGGCGTTTGCGACCTGAATTGGTCACAATTGTTGATCAGCTCCAAGGTGGTGCAAAAGACTTCTGGGAGCAAGTTCTGATCCTCTCTAGGAGGCAAGGCCAGAACATTGCCAAACTAGGCTGGTTGGAGTGGTCCCTGCCTCTGTGATTAAGGGGATTCATAAATATTCAATGTTTCTTGGCAGCTGGGAGTGCTTCACTTGTTCCAAGTATCTCAAGGGGGATGGGAAAGGCAGAATGAGCCTTAGTGTTTCTGACACCCCGCAGAGACAATGAACCAGGGAAGGAGAGTGCTCATCTTCTTGCAGAGAAACATTTCACGTAGGGTGATTTTAATAATTCAGCCTTCGACTGGTCTGTTTAAATGTTTGATGCCTGTGAGTTGAGCTTTAAGATCCGACCTCCTCTGAATCTGAGGAGCTGGACTCCAGTTGGGTGCTGTGTGCCTTCCTTGTCAGTGGATTAAACATGTTTCCACGGCACAGCCCAAGTCTAAGAGCACAGATTTCTTCCTTCTCTGTGTGAAATTCTTGTGCTCTCACACCACAGGAAAAATATCAACCACCCCATCCTGGTTTGTGTTTGGGAGAAAAAAGTAGTAATGAGGAATAAGGTTGAAAAAGCTTAATTACATTCTGCTCATATTAGAGATAGGTAGCATTTGGACCGCTGAGGAAGGCGCTTTTTCTGGATTTCTGGACAAGCCCCAGGATATTAAGACCTCCTGCTTTCACACAGTGGAGTTTCTATGCTTGTATCTCCTTTGACTGACCAGATTTTGGCCATTCTCAGAGACAGGACACTGTGCCAAATAAATTTTGAGTGTATCCAGGTTGGGACATTCAAGGAACCACACCATTTCTGCTCTCCCAGCCACTGGCATGTTGCCACACTCAGAAACTCTCCATCCTACAGCTCGAGTTTGCCACCAGCTTTGTTCATGAGAGACCCTTAACTTCCATGTGAGATCCTGATCTTGCAAGCCCTTATCCTAAATTATCCATGAAATGTGTGGGCATGAGTTATGCATGAGATGAATTATCCATGAACTGGGTTGGTCGCCTTCTCTCTCTTTGTCAACTCCGTAGGTTCCAGCCAGGTATCAAAGCATGGGGTAGGTTGGGTTTTTCCCTCCTCCTCCAAGAATCTGCGTTTTACACAGCAAAAAACCTGGGAAAGAGCTTAAATATTTAGTGGGTCCTGATGGAAGAACACAGAAGGCTGGTTTAGAGTGCACAGGGTCAGCCTTTCTCCAAAGATGCAGTTTGAGATCCTAAATCCATTCAGTGATTACTCATTCCTGTAAAGAACTCCAAGAATGATGGAGACGACTTGTCTGCCTTTGACAACATCCTCCTACACCCAGGCTGGCAGTATCTGTAGTCATCTATGAACTGGAGCTTAGGATCCAAGCCTCTTCTCCAAGACAAACACACCAAAATCTTAATTTTGGTGGATATCTACTGATTTTGATGTGAAAGTCAGTGATAAAGTTGTCTTACTGTTCTGGAGGCAACTTGTCAAAGTTGATTGGTTTGGAGAAGAGAGGGGGAGAGAATATTTAAAAAATGTGATATTTTTCAGGAGGAAAAAGATGTTGGGTTTTCTGAGAAGCTCTATCCCCTACCAACTTGCTAATGGTTTGATTTATCCCTACGCAAGGTCATCAACAATGTCGGCACCAGCTTTCCAATGTGAAGCCAGGAGCCTCTCCTCATCACTAGAATGCATACCCTACCACACCTCCAGGGACATCAGATACATCTTCCTCAAAAGCTGCAGGAACATCCCTGCATTCCACACCCTGGACAGTGCCAGTACCAGAAACATCTACCAAGGACGCATGTCCTGCCACCCCACGGTACAGCACTACCTCAGCACAGATCAAGACCGCTACTCCTCTCTTCCTCAGTACCTCCCCACCTTCTTCACCTTCACCATGCACCTGGAGACCATGGAAACCATGGATTTGAGACGCTCCCCCGACTCCAAGAAAAGGCTGCCAGTGTTCCGCCAGCTGTGTGGAGAGGCCGTGGAGGAGCTGAAGGAGCTCCCTGATGCCAAAGCACCAAGGGAAGATGTGAAAGGCTGGAGGGTTGCACAGGCAGCCGGGTGCTCCAGCTGCTTCAAGGCATGAACTGACTCTTGAGATACTGTCTGGAAAAATACAACATTAATGGTGTCCTTACATTACCAGGGGGTCGGTGGAGACATGGTGTGAGCTCAGATTCACTGAGAGCCAAGGGCTGGTAAAAGGGGAGGAAGGAGAAGTACGATATTGTCTACCTGGGTTATCCCTTCCACTCTTCTGGGTGCCATGGCAAAACATCAGTCAAATACACTGGCAGCTTCTACCAGGAGGGCCACCCAACCCCATCCCTTTCGCTCAATCCCACCATCATTCTAGAAACAAAGAAAAACTTCCTTCTTTACAGTGGACAGATGACACGGACTCACTTTTGTGGGGTGTGGAAAGTGAGACCTTTATTAGAAGGGGAAATGGGTTTATGTAAGATACAGAACTCAGGGGAGGTGGATGTTTGACAATCTAGGGTTAACAGGTTATCTCTTTTCTTGGGTTGGGATCTCCTTACGCATGGGCACCATTGTCTAAGTGTCTGGGCCTCCCAGGCAGCCTCAGACTTCTTGTCTGGGGATGAGTATTCCTTTCAAGGTTTTAATCCTATCAGTCTTAGGATCTCCTTTAGGTCTTGATCAGTTGTCTGCATGTTCTGATATCTCTCGACACTTCTTCACATCCTAAAACCCAGCAACTCGTCCTGGGCTGACACACACATCCCATTCACTGAGCATCCTCTCTAGCTGCTGAGCTGTAGAAAATGTTTAATAAAGCTCTGAGTACAGGCTGTGACAGAGCCAGTACCAAATACTCTGTGGGAAACCAGAAAATGTGAAGGGGAGAAGAAAGGAAACAAGAGATCTCACGTGACACTACCTGAGAGGGAATCTGGAAGATTTTTCATTGCCCAAGTCTAGAGATTGGAAAAATGGTGACGCTTGGAAGTCTCACAAAGCAAATAGTAACTCCCAGGAGGGGTTGTTGGGTTTTAGGATGTGGAGAAGGAATGATGCCAACCTAATGCCAACCCCCCTGAATCCTGTCAAAACTGTTCACATCTGGTAGATCCCAGCCCAGCCTGACAGGATCTTCTGAATGGGAATATGAAACCAGTCTCAGCAGAAAAGAGTGAAATACAGTGGAGAGTGCAATGGCTTGAAGATTCAAAGGGGGACAGGGAGCTACTCAAAGGACTTCAAGAAAAACAGGACAATCAGAAAACAGGAGGGAGACCAGATAGGGGGAAAACACAAACCTGCAGAAGCTTGGAAACAGGCCGGTATCTGTGAGGGGGGACTTGTTAAGGAGAAATGATGAGCCTGCTGCTTATTTGGGACTGAAGAGCAGAAGGATGTGGGGTCTGCCAGGGAGAAAAAAAAAATGTAAATTAAAAGCTACTGATTGTCCTTTACCTGGGGACAGTAACAGTGGCAGAATCCCACAGGAATTGATTGCGGGTATCAGCACCAGGCTGTAGGGTGTTCAAAGAGAGGTTTGAGTCAGAGGTTGCTCTTGCTGTGCCAAGCACAGGAGAGGATGCAAAATCCAACAGGATCATCATGGGCTGATGCCTTGAGAAAGGTTTGAAGATGCTGAGCTATTCAAGGGAGGAGAATTCTTGCCAGAGAATAAATCCCCTGGTTAAATTTGGGTGTTAAGTGCTAAGATAAGGCTGACAACTCTCAGGAGAGCACTGAAGGACCCAGAGATACCACATAGTCACCAAACCCTCCTCCACACACTGGGAGAGGAATCAGACCAGCAAGGATAGACCAAGGGATAAGGATTGGTTAGGCCGATAAAAATAAACGTTGTTTGGGGAAGAAATCTGTGAGGAGTTTGTAGGTCATGCTGGAGACTGAGTTTAGATCTCCCCAGTCAGAAAGGGACTGAGTCATCATGGAGGCTTTAATTTTTGAGGCACAGATTGCAGAGCAAATGTTGCTTATTGCAGGCACCACTTATCCCTGAGCACGATAATAAACAGACTTTGTCTCCAAATGGTTACTGATCCAGGGCGACACAAGGCTATTTTAGTTGTATTTCAGTGAATGTGAAGGCATTACAGAAGAGGTTGACCTAGAAAATAAACATGGGTCCAGCGATCAGAAGTTGATGCCATTTAGATTAAATGGAAGGAGATATTAAAACAGGTCAGTAGTTGAGGCCATTTGCGATGAATTAGCATATGAAATTACCAACATGGCAACAGGAATTTTACTGCCTCTAACAAATTGGGAGTGGAACCATATGCCTGGAGTTTACCAAACACAGCGCCCACGCTCAAGGAAATGGGGCAGGAGGAACCGTGACAGTTAAAGAGCCTTTATTCTGACCTCAGTAGTTTCTTCAATTTCACACCAGTTTCAGAGGTGAGCAGAGAAAAGAGCCCAATGCAATAAGCTTTTATGGAGGACAGGTCATGTGTTGACTGGGCAGACACATCACCCAGTGGCCACAACCCACACCCAAGGCCACACCCTGCAAACAGGATCCCAGTAACAAGCCAAAAATCAGACAGAGCCTGAAGGAGCAGCCAAAATTTCCTCCACTGATAGGCTCAGGAGCAAAACCACCTTCAGAGAGTTGGTGACAGGCACTCGGGGTGGTGCTCCTGTGATGAAAATAATATTTCTCTGGTAGACCTTGAACTGACCTGTGAGGACATCAGTCCAAATCTTGGGACACTAACTGGCACCTTCTTTGAAAAAGGGCCAGTTCTTTCAGGCATGAAAAACCTGGTACATCTAATCCATGTGGGCATCAGCCTGGCTCTGCAGGAGATGGATTCAATGAGTACAAGTGGAGTTCCTCAAACAATGGCCAAGGGACTCATCTCTTTGGCATTTCCACTGATGGATTTGGCACAAAGAGACATATTGGATTTAGGAAGATTGCTGATTCCCCAAAGCTGAGAGGAATCAATTTCTCCTGTGGGAGAGATTGGGTGACCTTGAGAAACAGCACTCTCACGAAATCTCCTGTAAAAGGAGCTTCTGCTCTAAGCTGGGAGCTCATACATTGGAAGCAAGAGAGGGAGGGAAAGGCAGAGATGAACTTGCTTCTCATGGGCTGATGATAAATGTCTGATGTAATAGGGCTCTGAAAATGGCAAATTTGATAGCAGAAGGTGTCAGGGGACACATTCCCTTTAGAGAAAGGCAACGGATTCTTTTGTTGCACAAACCCCGAGGAGGCCTTGTTTGGAGTCCCATTCCAATTCCAATCAACCACGTCCAACACAGATCAACTGAAACCAGAACAGGTGTGAGAATGGTTGAGAGGAATGCCCTTCCTTGTGAACCTGCAAGAGTTTGGCAAAAGGTTGATTACTAGGGGTGGGGATGGAGCTGCTGCCTGAACAAAGAGCTGAGACAGGAATATTTTGGGAGACAGGGAAAAGAGTTACCTGAGGTTGGCATTTGAAGAGATGGAGGTAAAAAGTCCAAGGAAATGCTTCAGCTGGAATTAGAGGATCCTTCACTATGAAAAGAGCAAATCTGTGGGGGACACTCCAGAGGAGCAAGAGATGAGAAACTGGGTGGGAAGATAGATCTGTTCGGGAAGGGGAGGATGTAGGTGTATGTCTTATTGAGGGGAATTTCAGGTTGATGACCAGGAGATCCTGAGCAGCACACAATCTCTCTACCCACAAAACAGCCAATTGGAAGGTGCCTTTTTTGTGGTACTGCTGTCATGTCGATATGAATATCTGGGGGTGTGCCTCCCTCTGTGATCTGCTGACTGCCTTGAAATTTGCTCTGGATTCTAGATTTTCTCTTCCTGTTTCTGAGATCTTGCAAACTGGAAAAGACATCTCTTTCTTTCCCAAGATCAAATCCAGGGATGTGTTACTCTACCAGCTGGCTAGCCTGGCACTGCCTTTGCCAAAATCCTTCAGAACCCAGTACAGAGACAGTTTCATCGTCCCAATCACAGCTTTTTAGAATCTGTTCTTCTCATGCAGGTCCTTCATCTTTTCCTCTGCTTTTCTTCCCTTTCCAGACATCAGCATGCAAAACCCTCTACCTCCTGCTATTCCCCAAACGCCTCCCAAACCCAAGGTCTCCACGGGTGCCTTATGCATGTGTGTGAAGAGCAATCAGTGTCTCACCTCCAATAATTGGAGTTGAGACTTCAGAGCTGAGAGATGAATTTGATCTCTGCTGTTCTGCATGTGAGGGATGAGCCGGGCGAGGAGGCTGAACTCTGCTGAATGTTACGTGCTTTGGAGTTTAGGAGGCTTTTCAGCACAGCACAGGGATCAGTACATCCTCCAGGGACTAGTGTAGGACACAGACACACACCTCTCCCTGTCTCATGAGTGCACCCTGTGCTCTGCTCCTGCCCTCTGGGGGGGAATGTCTGTCCAGCTCCTTGTAAATTAAAATCACTGATTTCTCTAAAGCTGTTTTATTCCTCTGGCCTTTGGCAGTGATGGGAATGCAGCGAGGTTCAGGTGGTTTAACCATTCCATCCATGTTCCAATGCATACACATACACATGGCCATGAACCTGCAGAAAACCACCAAGTTTCAAGGATGAACATAGTAAGGAGGCACTTGTGCAAATTTCTGATGCCTTGTACCTACATGTGGGACTGGGGTTTTGCCTCTGAATGCTCCTTGATAGGTGGTCTCACCTGCAGTGACGTGAGGCAGAAATATGAAGGTGCCTTCCATCACAAGTGCCTGAGGAACCAGGGCTCCCAGGGGAAGGAAAATCACCTTCTCCACATTCAACAGCATCTGCGTGTAAATAGGCTGGATCCTGAGCAGGGCTGGAATCTAAACGGGGAGGGGAAGCCTATCCCCACAGGTGCCATCACATTTAGACAGGCGATGGTGTGTGCAAAAACATGTTCATCTGTGAATACCGGAGCAAATTACTGTCTTGTGATTATTTATATGAAGATGTGTTTGTGGATGAATTACCAACCAGCCTGGAGCAAAGAAATGGAGCAGTGACTCCACCTAACATGTCAGCAGGCAAACCAACAACCCACTTGGGATAGTCATTAACAAATTAACTGATCACCCGGGCCTCTGCCTCCCTGTGGGGGATCTGTGTGCCTGGAAACCCAAAGCAGCAGATTTGCATGTGATGGAGGTGTGTAGGGACAACATCATCAGTGCAGCCACTGCAGGCTGGGGCTGGCTGGGCAGAACTCAGCTCTGGGCAGAACTCAGCTCTGGGCAGGGCAAGGCCACATCAAACTTCCAAGTACAGGCCGCAGATGAGAACAGAGCAGAAGAAAGGCCTGAGAATGGAAGAAAGGCAGGGAAAGGCTCCTGGAGAGGCAGAGGGAGAAAGTGTGAGATGAAATGAGAGAGAGGGGAAAAAAATTAACAGCTTTCTTTATTCCTTTTCATTTATAGACAATATTGTATTTCTGCACAGAAGGACTAATTTAGCCCTCTGCACAGCCCCAGTGACCCTTCCTAATAGAAACCATTTAAATCTTTAAACAATTTACATGAAAATGTAACTTTGCTATGAATATATTTCTTCCCCCTCCTGCTCCCATCACGAGTGCAATCCTTCAAATCTCTGACAGCTTCCATTATCTCTTAATGAAGTGAGAGCATCTTCCTTAGGAGATGCGCCGGCCCTGAGGTTAATCTCCAAAACGAGGCTCACAAATAAAAATCAGAGGAGGGAAAAGAAAAAGGAACAGCAAACACTTAAAAGAGCTCAAGGAGGTGGCTCTACCACCCAGAGATTAAGATGCAGGAGGGCAGTGATCACACTGTGTGGGCTCATGGGTGACTCTCACCCTCTATCCCAGGAGACATTAATTCCACCCGCTGTTGGCTGAGCCACCCTCATGGGACTTGAGGTGGTTGGAACCTCCCCTGTGACCAATCTCATGCCTGTGCCAAGACAAGGGTGGAGATAATGCCAGGCAGCACCTCTCCCAGAGGTCCAACTGCTAATTTAAAGGGTGGCTGGGCTCTGAGAGACAGTGGGAGGTGCAAGGGCCACCAAGGGCAGGCCAGAGAAAGCCAAGCCCAGAGGTTGTGGAGAAAGGAGCAGGAGGGAGAGGAGCACAGAGTAGCCTATTTAAAATGTCATCCTGGGATGTGCAGGGCTGGGAGCATGTTCCCACACAACAGGGAGAGCTCTCCTTGTGGCAATGATCCACTTCTCCAAATACAGGCACCAGCAGAGCTCCACAGCACAGCCTGCACCCTCAGACACACCAGGGCTGTGTCCGAAAGACCTGTAGAGGCACCAGGGTCATCATCATCCCCAGTCTCTGCAGCTCTAAAGACAGTGAGCCTGAAACAGGGGCTCAAGAGCATCCTCCAAAGCATACAGGGTTGTGTGCACCCTTGTAGCACCTTGGCATACAGATCAGGAGAAACCATCTGCAGCTCACTGCCAGGGACAGGCTGGGATGTAGTGACACAGAAACTCCACGGATGTGCTTTAGGTTTTGCAGGAATTACACACATCTCCAGCCCAAGCATCAAACAAACCTTTCTGTGTGTTTTCACACAACCAGCACCTGAGGCTTGTGCAGGGCTGTGGGATATTGTCAGAATTGTTAGAGGGGTATCTGCAGAAAATTGTAAAGGCAAAGCAAAGGATGTTGCTCCAGGCTCTGCCCTCCATTGGATGCTCCCTGCTCTTTTCCAGCCAGGAGGGCTGCTTTGCAGAAGGTTTAGTGGTGATGTGGTGCAAGCTTAAGAGAGAGGATGCAAGAAAAAGTAAATGTAGAGGGCTGGAAATGAGGAAAGAAAGGCTGAAAAACTATTAAGATGACAGAAGACAGTATGGAAAAGGGGATAAAAAATCAGGAATGTCTCAGGGGAGAACAGATTCATAAGAAGGGGGACTGTCGAAGGAGACAGATGAAAGCAGAAAGCAACAGCAAAGAAAAATAAATAGTTGTTTCCAGAAAAACAATAAGGTTTGAAATATTCTGGGCTAGAAGGAAGAAAAAGAAAAAATAAGCCCATCAAGAGTTAAAAATTCTGGTAGTTGAAGCTGCTTAAGTGAAGAAAACAAAGAAAAGGAAGTACAAAGCACAAAAATAAGGAGCTGAGCAATGCAAGGAGCTCTTCTTTCAGCAACAGTTTGCTCCCTACTGTGTTCTCCACTGGGCTGATGCGGGACAGCATCAAACCACAGCTCTGTATCTCTGAACAAAGCAATTCCCACAAGCTCAGCACAGAAACCGATAATGTGTGGCCCCAGCACACAGGATAAAGTTTCTGAAGAGAAAAGCAAAAGGTTTTCTCAGTCGTGGGACACCATGCTCCTCATTTCCCCTCACCCACTGCCTTCCTCTCCATTGACCTGGGAGGGAGAAAGGCACAGGTAGGGACACACAGAGATGTGCATTCCTGGCAGGCCAACACATTGCATGTGCCAGGCTAAAAGCAATCCCAGTTTCTCCTGGAGAAAGACCATCAAGAAAACACACTGTTCATTTCCAGAGGAGATGGGATGGGGGCCAAAGGTGTGAAGACAACCTCGGGTGTCAGCACCAAGCTGAGCGATCCCACAGCCTCCAGCCTGTCAATGCACTGGCCGGAGCTGTGGCTCAGCCTGTCCATCCTAAATCAAACCCTCTCGCTGGGAGATCCAGGCAATGACAGATCTCCATGCTGGTAACTGTACAAGACAGTTATCAATCAAGCCTAAGTGAAGGCAAATCAGTCCTCATCTGTGCAGGGTAAGCCTTGTTTGCTGCCTAGTGTCAAATCAGACCAAGCTCTGCTTTGCACTCTGGGATCATTGGTGCAGGTCACCTGGGTGCTCATGATGATCCATGGGCTGGAGCTGAGCCTGGGCTTTGCAGGGCACACACTGGGCCTGATCAGCTGGCCTAGGCTTTGTTACTGTGCATAAGCAAAGAGAGGGAGGACATGGGACCTCTCAGTGTATGCCCAGGACTCAGCATCACCCTGGAGCTGCTCTGGCTTATGCTCTCCCTGTCCCACGCAGGGTGACATCAGCAGAGTCCCCTCACAAAGTAGACACCTCTGCCCTTCCTCCATCCCACTCCAGGTTTCAGGGAGACAACTTCCCTCCCTGGGGTAGGTAATCCAGCACGGAGGGCCTGGCATGGACCCCCTGCAGGAGGAACAAGCTGATGGGTCCCAACCCATGCAGAGGGAGAGGAGGAACAGGGATGGGCAGCTGTGAGGGGAATTCAGACTCTTCCTCCACTGCTGCCCCAACTTCTCATGAAGCTCCTTTTCCTGCCAGTGTAGAAAGGCACAAACAGCTCTTGTTCAGTGAAGAGGGTTTTAGAGGGTGAGTGGGATGGAGGATAACAGCCGCATGTCAGGCCTGAGAGCCGATAGCCCTGCAGACATCTCAGAACAGGGCTTTTAGCCAGTTCCTTTCCTCTCACCTTCCTCTCTCCTGCCTCTGCACGGTGAGTGGAAGTGAGTTAACCCCATAACCTTTAATCAAGGGCTTGTGTACACGGAAAAGGATTGATGGAGCATGTCTCCCTCATGGCCTCACACCACAGCTCCAATTACACCATTAACTCCCCAAGCTGACTGCCCAGGCAGGTATCAGCCGCCAAGGAATAATGGCCTTGGAAACTGCATTACAGAGGGATTGCTGGGAAGCAGCAAGACGCAGAAATGGACATTTCCATCCCAAGGCTCTCTTGGAAAACCAGGGGCCTGCTGACAAGAGGAAGAGATGGGAAGCCCTCACTATCCACACATGGGTGGAGGCCTGGTTATGAACTCCACTTCCCCGGGTGATTTTGGGCAAGTTACAGCCTGTCCAGGTTGATAAAGAAAATGAATCCCAGAGAGTGAATGGTCTGAAGGAAATCCTCTGACCCATGACCAGGTATGCTAATAAATTCAATGGGCTGCAGAACCTGCACCCGAACAGCTGGCTATGAAACATTATTTTGGAGACCTCGGATATTCTCCCCTTTGTTTTGAGACCTGAGCAATCTTCAGGGATTTCGTGCACTCAGAAGAGAGATCTTTATCCCCGGACATCCCAGTGGATGCAACAGGACCTGAGACTCATGGGTCTATGTGGAGAGACAGGGAAAGCATGGACACGTGGATCTGATCTTGCTGATGCAACACACAGTTGCAAGCTTGGAGACAGCCTCACTTCAACCCAGGGAAGCTGAATTATTAACAGCCTGGATTAACGATCCCAGAGACAGAACATCTCCACCAGGACAAAGTGAAGGACTCTACAAGGGGGAAGCTCTTTAATCAGGTCTTCATACACTACATGGAAGATAGTGGGGGAGATCCAGGCTATGAATGAGGATGGGCTGGCAGCCACAGCCAGCACTCCATGGGTGCTGGGATTATGGATTCACTGGCTGTCCTGAGGCACAGAACTCTTTGTTCCTTCTGGTTCAGGCTAGAAATGTCGCCTCCCAGGTGATACACACTTGCAAAAAGCCTTGTTTTAGTAAACTTTTAAAGGATGGGAAAAAAGCCCCGCATGATCCCAAAGTCAGTAGGCAGCAGCACCTCATGGGGCCATGAGCTTCCTTCAGGCTGAGCCATGGGTGAGAAGGGGAACAGGGAGTGAAAAGGGTGACACAGACAGCGTAGGGATAGGTTCGAAGCAGAGCCAGGGCTGGGTGGCTCCAGGAGATGCAGGAGGAAGAGGTGGCTGGGAGGAAATCACAGGTTCTGCCTTGTGCTTGTGAAAACCGGCCACCTCGGCCAAAGCAGGCAGGACTTTACAAGAAGCCAAGGCTGCTGGGGGTATCCCACTGCTCAGCCTATTGCTGTAGCTCCTAGAGTGGTACCATCCCTCCTTGTAGCAACACGGGGTGGGAAAACCCAGCCAAGAGCCAGCAATTCCAGCGACGGGGCTGGGACAACCTTCCCCTGAGTACAGGAGCTGCCTCTCCGGAGTGGATGTGCTGCATGTCCTGCTTTCCGGAGAGACAGCTCTGCTCTCTATGGAGGAAAACTCATCCTCCCGAATCCACGTCCACGAGCGGCCGGGAAGTGGGATGCTACTGACACCCAGTGGCTCCATGCATCCTGCAGATAGGGACTGGATCTTGAGCTCGTGGAGAAGACATGGCCACGCTCTCCCCAAGGCCTTTTGGGGGGACTCATCTCTGCAGGGAGGGTTTGGAGCCTCATGGTCATCACGTGCTCATGCCATGGCCAACAGTGATATCTCTGGCAGCATGGTTTTGCAGGGAGGCGAATGGGACGACGCAGGAACACCTCGGAGGGTGGTGGATCCATGTTTAGCTCAACAGTGTCTGCCTTGTATGGGGAGACACTGTGGGAGATGTTCTTACCCACAGCACAGCACATCCACCTCTGCAAATGACTACATTGTTTTATTCTAAAAGCTAATAAACAATACTCTGAATTGCCACAGAAATGCTGGAGAGTGGGAGGACGAGAGAAGTTGGGGTTAGTTTCCTCTGAAACATTGTGGTTGCTGCTCCTCAGATGCCCCTGCCAGCTCTGAAGGTCAGCTCCAAACTCTGCAGCCCATGAATACTGCAGGGGTGGAGGCTGGGATTTTTGGGATGGAGCTCATAGACCAGCTGTTGATGTGAGTGTTCCTGTGATACTTCCCCTCACAAACATTTTGACTCCAGGCAAAGAAGCAGGTTAGAATTGGAAGTGGATTTAGCTAAATCAGGAAACTCCATTCACATTCCAGAACAAGAACATCTACACAGGGAATTATTTAAGAACAGCAACAGAGCTTTTCAATCCACTCTACTTGTCATTTCAGCTCCAAAATCAAGCAAGCAAGCAAACAGCATGGAAAAATAACAACAAACTGCCTGCATTTGGCACCCCACAGTGCAGAACCAGACAAGATACAGCCTCTGACCTAAGGAACAGCAGCAGATAAGATGGACACTGAATGGAATAAAAAAGCATTCAGGAGCAACACTGCACAGCTGAGAAAAACATTTTTCTACAGGCCTTCACACTGACAAGCTCTTGTTTCTGCTACAGAGAGCACCCAGAGGCTGCTGAAACACAAATGCATTTTTAATTATTTGTTATTATCAATTGCTTTGCAGATAGAAGCTGCTGATAATAGAAACCCATTGCAGCAAGCTCAGAAGAGTGACAGCTCTTTGGGCTAGGGACTGTGTGATCAGACACAACTGCATAAAGGCACAACTTACCCAAGGAAGATCAACCCAGAGTCTCAGAGAGGACTAGCTATCATCCCTATGGGATCAGAGGAAGAAGAGGTGCTTCCTCTGCAAGTGTATAAATCAAATTGTGGGTGGGAAAGAAGAAACAGAAGCACTAAATGAAAAATCATTGTGGCTAAAGCACATGGTGCACAGATTTTGTGCACTGTGCACAGATTTTGTTTGTATTCCTCCAGAGAGGGATGGTGATCAGGAAACACTGGTTGAAGATAAGGCATCAAATCTGGACTACAAACAGGGAGAGAAAACAAAGCCTGGAAGTTCATCTCTGCATCCTATTTCCAGGCCTTCATTGCTTTCTCTTATGAAGCAAAGTGAGGACAGAGGAAAGCTCCATGTGCCATGATCTGGAGGATGATGCTGGGGCATCCAAAGAGTGCAAGGGAATGCACTGACTGAATTAATGCACCATCTCTCATCCCAAATGAGCCTCGTTGGTATCCACTGACACGCACATGGATCCAGCTCTGGAAACAAACGGGCTGATTAGCATCGACTGTGTTATCATTACCCGGGGCAGAGACAGCTGATCGATGTCTACTCAATGAGGCACAGTCGGGTGTCAGTCACTCCAGAGGTGCCTCCCACCCCCTCCGCAGGGACCCTTGTGTGTAGTGCCTTGTTCCTAGGCCACAGCACCACTGGAGAACAAAAGTGTGGGTCCACTTCAATCCTCCAAAATGTGATGACTACTTGTGTGGCATTCAGCAGCGACCAGACTGGAGCAGTTGTCTTCAAGGTAGGACTTTGTTATCCCTTGATGGTTTCCTTCAGGGCCCAAGAAGATGCATCTCCCACCCACAGCACACTGACTGTACCCTGTGAGAAGGAGAAATCCTCTCTAGTCCCAGCCGTTATGATATCCCATGCACACTTCTCTATCCTTGCTCAGTAAATGTCTTGCACCCAAAGGATTAAAACACAAAGATCCTGGACTGACAATCCAGCTGGACCTGTCTACTTTCTGCAGTCTCAAGCTCCGTGTGTTAACAAACAGCTCTGTCCTGTCTTCCCACTCTACCCAACTTGACACTTTTTCAATAGCCTTATTTTCTTCCGTTTGTTTTGTTCCCTGCAAGCACGCTGGAACTCCTTGCTCCTGTTGCTTCTGCACAAATTGGTTTTCTCTTACACATTGTCTAGAGAGCAGTGAAAGAAGAGTGGAAGAATCACAGCCCCTTTCTCATCTTAGATCACACATTCTCCCTCTCTCCAAGCACCCATTCAGAGCTGGGAACAAAACAGCAGTGGTGGCTGATTCCTCCTGGGGCTGAGGATCATTTCAAGGCTGTAGCTGTGGCAGGACTCTTCTGCCTCAGAGATTTAGTGTCCTGTGGAGCTGAGGAAGAAGCAGCAATGAACAAAGAAGTGATGCTGAGCAGGAATGCTCAGTCCCCTGCTCTTTGCTCCCAATTTTCTGCCTGCAGACAGTAGTAAGTGTCTGGGAGCAAAGTAAGGAGGTTCACCAACGAGCCATGGCAGCAAGATGGGAGGTGAAGATCCTGGAGACACCTGGCTGGCTGCAGCGGCTCTGGGAAGGTGCTCTTTCTACAAGACTCACAGACAGAGGTAAATGGCCTTGTGCATCCACATGTGGTTCCTGGACTCTCCTTATGGGAAAACACAAGATCAGCTTCAAACCCTGCCGTGGACACAACCAAAACCTCCATACTGCTCTAAATGATTACAAAGCCCTTATTTTCTTCCTTCAGCCTGGCTCCCATTCAGCACAGAGACTATCCCCTCGTGGGTTCATCTTGGACCTGGGATGACTGAGCTGTCCTGTGAGGTTCTGGACACCTGAAGGGCAGGCACTGACTGGGCTCAGTGCTGACACAGTGTGGGGCTGGCTCAGGGCACAGGGGACAGCAGTGCTGTAGTCTGGCCAAGGGTGATGAAGTCATGAATAACTTAAGCCAGGTCGTTATCTGCCAGGATGAGGTAGAATCTCCTTGCCAGTTAGGGATTACAGAAAACATCATTCACGGCCATTCCTGTGTGAGAGGAATCCAGAAGTACAGCAGAAACCAGGCCACCCTTTGTGGATGTGAACTTCTGACCCAGAAAAGGCTTTCTCAGGGGAAGCTGCAAACTCTCCAAAATGCTCTTTTCCCTGTGTCGTGCAGCTCCAGCCCCTCTGCTGCCCTGCTTGGCTCCGACGAGCTGTCATCCATCCAGGAGTGGGCGTCTCCAGCCAGCAAGGAGCTGTGCTGCCTTGGCATCCCGCTGACCCCGAGGCTGTGCTGCCAGAGTGACTCATGCTGTGCCCACAGGTGGCCACAAACTGAGGCTAGGGGCTCCAAGGGAAGTCCCCGGCTGTGGGGGTGGACTCCTTAACACAGATGTCAGCACAGAGCGCTGTCCTTGCCCAATGTGCTGCCCTGGCCCAGTGCCACCACTGCCGGGTGAGGCACCACCATCCTGCGCGATCCAGAAGGATCCACAGGAGCGCCTGTCACCTCCTGACAGTGGGAGAGGATCTGTTGGTGGCACTCAGGCTGCTTCAGCTCATGCTCTGGCATGGATCCAGCTGCCGAGAGGGCTGGGATATTGGCTCCAGTCAGATGAGCTTGTAGCTGGCTTTTGAATAGCATTTGAGAAGAGGGTTTTCAGGCATCTGTGCAATTCATTACTCTCCAAATGAACACAATCTGCATCACACCGCAGGGCAACCTGTGCACCAGTAAATCCCCATTGCTCACCTCTGGAAAGCTGTAAAAACCAGTAAGGTGCCAGCAACCACTGCTGAGTTTGGATTGCCCCAGGATCACAGTCCTGTGTGGGCAGTGCAGGGGCATGTGGACATGGATGGGAATGTGGAACCTGCCTGTGCTGGGAGTGGGGCTGCAGGAGGGATGTGTGGCAGTTTGCAGGACTGCTGAGCACCGTGGATTTTGGGCTGTGCTCTGGAGCCTTGTCCATAACTTGCTGGAAGCACGCTGAAGCGAGGTGTTTTCTGATGAAGTGAGAGGGGCCATGTGGTGCAAGATGGCCCCGCTGCTCTCCTGTATGGGGCGTGCAGGGATGTGGCCTGTTCCGAGCCTAGGTGGCTGCCAGGGCTCCTTACACTGACTCAGTCACTTTGATGGGGCAAACAGTTTGCACCTCTATTGTTCCCAAAGCTCTGGGAGAGCAGCTCTCTTTGCTATGTGGGCACAAGGGGAAGAGCCTGCCTTGAAGAGGCAATAACCCCCAGGCATGGCACAGTCTCTCTGACACTGAAAACGGGAATGGAAAAGATGGAACATGCTACAGACATCACAAGAGCCAAATATCTGAGATACCACGAGCAGTTGTGTGGCAAAGGTGAAAAAAAAAAGCCCTTGTGTAAACTTTGGTTTGATTTAGAGCCCTTGGGGTTCCTTGGCCAGAAGCACGTCCTGGCTGAGCTCTCACCTTGTGTCAGGGCCAGGCTGTCCCAGTGCCGAGGGCCAGCTCCATCCCCTCTGTGCCATCAGCTTTCCCTGGTGAAGCAGCAGCCACCCGTAATCCGGCACCGCCACTTCATCTGACACGGTGAGTGCGTTTAATGAATGAATTAATTTTGTTCTCAACTGGGTGCGACATGCATTCAAAAGCTCGAAAATAAACGTTTCCCTTCCCTAATTTATCGCGTCCCTTTTGATTTGTCATACACACAACCCCGTGTGTACGGACTCTCCATATCTCCCCCACCTACCGGGTCCTGGATATTCCAGCACTGCAGAGATAAACAACTTCCCAGCAGCAGCTGATATTGCTGTACTGTGTTTCCTTCCATCCATATCCACTGTTCCTGGCACCACAGGGTGCTCAGGAGCCCAGAACTGATATTGCATCTCTCTTGTGGGTCATTGTGGCCAAAGACAACCACCTCCCTCTTCAGTCAGTAGAACCTTTTTAAAATTTCCATCCGAAATGTATTTATGCCTGTTTTTCCCCCATGCCAATTTTATATTTAAGTGTCTGTATCCTTCTCCCTCCACGGTGCCATTCAGTGTGATATACACAGAGGGAGTGATCCTGTGCCCACTCAACTTCTGTTTTGCTGAGCTTAATAAGCCAAGAGGCTCCACGGCAAAACAAGCTCCTCACTCCTCAGGCCAGCCTATTTTTTCCTGCTCTTCTAGTTTTTGGATGGATGCCACAAAAATAGTGATCATGTTGTGAAAACCTTTAACAAACTACTCTGAAGTGACCATACTACTGCCAAGCCTTTTCTCTTTTACAGGACTGAAGAGGAGATTGTAACTACACACAAAACTAGGATATAATTGGGGAGGGTGGTCTTTTCTTCTGGTGTTTTCCTGAGGTCTGGGGATCACTTGGTCCAAACCTGAGAGCTCATCTGTGCACCTTGCTTCTCCACCTCCTAGTTTACTCCTTTCACATTAGGGTATCTTCATTCCCTTTTCCAGGGACTTGGTGACTTCTTTTCCCTTCAGGAGACAGTCAGTGCCTCCTGTCCTGCTTGGTTTTGCATGGCTGGGCTGGTGACTGTGAATATATCCCCACTCTCCCATGAACACAGGTCTCCTGACTTTCCAGTGCCCTTTCCTAAAAGGTGTGAGAGCCAAGTCCTAAATCCTGCACATTTTCAGGCAAACCAGTTCATTTCCTCACACAGCTGACAGTTCTTCCCAGGACTGAGCAGAGCCTCAGCCCCAGAATTAGCATTTACAATCCCTCTCATAATGAGAGGCCACAGGCAGCCTCCCAGAACAATCTCTCACTAAACTGTCCCAAACACAAAGCTGTTCTGGAAAGCAAGAAGCTCTTTAAGAAGGAGTAATTGTTAAGATTTGCAAAATCCATTTTTTTTCCCATCATCTCTGCAAATCCATTTTAGAATTTGTAAATTTGTTCTAGGATTAAATTAATAGGTTTCATGATTTATAAACCTTTTCTTCTCTCTCACCCTCCCCTTGACTTTAAGAAGGAATTGCAGACTTTAGCTCAGTCTAGGTTTTAGAAATAATTTCTCAATTGCTGCTGTTGAGTTATTCTGGCAGAATTTGGTACATTAAAGGGGGAAATTTACCACCCAGAACAAAACCGTCCTTATAAAGCACCAAACCCTCCTTACAAACAATATGCCCGATGGTGAGATGGGTTAGCACCAGGCTGGTGCCTCCTGGGAAGCACCTTTGGAACCAAAAGCAAAACAAAGACCAGCAAAAGAAGTCAAGGCCTTGTTTTGAATCACCTGAAAACAGCATAACAGCACTACTGGCCCAGATTATGTGTCTCCAAAGCTGGCTGCCTGAGAGAAACAATAGAAAAGCAAAAACTTTTTATGGTATTATCCAGAATATCTCACAAACTCCAACACTTTGCTGGGGACAGTTTTCTCAGGGACTTCTTGAGCCAGCAATAGGGAGTTTGTATTCATTAGACCTTGAGGGATTTGTCCTCTGTGCCCATGGTCCATCTGAGCCCTGAGAAAAACCCTCTTGTCTTAGTTACAGAGGAGCCCAGAATGATTGCCCTCCTCATACACACATCTGTGCTCAGTGCTGACAGCTCAGGCTGTCAGAGCATCCCTCATTGCCCAAACATCCCTCATCCCCAGTGGGAACAAATAAGCATGGAGCCATGAAAGCCACAGCAAATCTTAACTCACCCTGGGACCTGTATCTAGCAGACCTGTGGAAGCAAATAATTTATCAGGCTCCAATAAAAGGACCCTCTGAGTGGCCCCAAAGACACTGTCTCAGCACCACTTTGCTCAGTGTCCGCACAGTTCCCAGCTTGGGCTGATGTATTCTTAATTAGCATCTTAATGTGAGGAGCATATGCAATGAAGCATGAAAAGAAAATCCCCATCATTTAAATTCATTAACAGTCATTGAAAGTCTTCAATGCAGAGGTGGAATTATCTCTGAACTCCTTCTGAGAGACCAGCTGTGCTCACTAAACTGTGGTGGATGTTTGCTGCGCCAGCTTATTTATTTAGCTGCCTCCAGGAGGTTTGTCTCCCTGGATTTGCCCCCCTGGATTATTACACCCACTGGATCACCTGTGTGTCTGTGCAGGGGGCACATACAGGTGTAACCACAGCTGTCACCCCAAGTCTGGATACAGAACCTCATTGGTTGGTCATGGAAACCTTCTCAGTGAATCCTCACTGAGGATGTTTAGTCATGTTTACCACATGGATTACTCTGTCTCCAGTATTTGCTCTTCTGCTTATCCTTGCACCAGGGAATACCTCCAGCAGCTCTCATGTCAAATGTCTCTCCTGTGGCTGTCAGGGTTGTAGGGAAGTGCAGGAATACACAGCCCATGTCCCAGGATGGTGTGAGAGCGAGAGGAGATGTGGCTGCCCAGATGTGTCTGGGAATGCAGAGCCAGGTTCACGCCCTGTGCAGTGGGATGCATTTGGCCACACAGAGCAAGGGCTGGAATGTTCCCAAGGGATAACCCAGGGCTGCCGTGTGAACCCAGTCCCAGTGTAGTCCAGGTGAATCTGCTAATAAAGCGGGGCTTTTCCATCTACCGGAATGAAAAGCACACCATTTTCAACCCCACTTTCCCAGCCTTCTATCCATCCCCCATTTGCCATCACCCCGACATAGATGGTGACTGCAGACACTCAAGTGATCAGGCTCCCAGATACCCCATATGGAGACCCCCCAGGTCCCCACTCCAAGAAAAAAACCCTGAACCTGAGGACGTGGGAGATACTGGGCTGGGCTCAGTCTTCCCACAGAGTCCTCCTGCCCTAGGTGAGGAGCTGGTCAGATGGCAGTAGGACAGGAAAAGCTTGTGCCAGCAGGACTTGTCCTGCTGAGCAACCCCTGCCTTCCTCTGAGGTTTGTATGTCCTCAGTGTTTTGCTGAAGGCAAATTACCAGAACCAAAGAGGCAAAGAAATCAGAATTAGCTGCTCCAGAGCAATTATAGTGAAGGTTCCCATTTACAGAGAAAACCTGATTTAATGCAAAACAGGCTTATAGCTTGGTGCAAATTAGTCTGTTTTAGGGTATTAGAAGCTTCCTGGATTTCTTTTACTCATTTAGGGATTGGTTTTATAAGCCAAACCCAAATTTACCATTAAAATAGAATAAAACATCCTCACAGAAACTTCAAGCAAGTGCAAGTAAACTGGATCCAGATCCTATTTGCATTCAGTCCATGCTTCTTTACAAGTTCCTGAGGTGGAACTATCTATGAGAGGAGACAGCACCCAACCCGATAAACCCAGAAAGCCCATAGAAATGTCACATTGTCCACAGGTATTTATTCTTGGAGGTCTGTCTTCACATGCAGGTCACAATCCGTACTGGATTTGCGTGGCAAGGTTTTGGCAGAGGGGGGCTACAGGGGCGGCTCCTGTGAGAAGCTGCCAGAAGTTTCCAGCTTAATCCTTATCTTGATCCATGAGGTTTTCCTCGTATTTCCACTCCCCTCCAGCTGAGGAGGGCAGTGATAGAGCGGCTTTAAGGGGCACCTGGAGCCCAGCCAGGGTCAGCCCACCACACAATCCTATCATCTTTCTAGTGACAGAGCTGCAGGGGGAATGACAGGAGTGTTTGAAGAATGCAGTGATCCGAGATTCTTTCAGACATTTTTAATAAATGAGAGGATGGGCTTTTTTTCCCTCTATGCCAGAAGATTTTCACATTGGGTTTCAAAGAGATCTTTTATTCCCAGAATGGGAAAATAAAACCATTTCCATTCAGAACACTACTCTAAGATTACATCTGCTTCTACCTAATTTTTAAAATGCTTTCTAAAGACAGGAAAATAAGTGTAAAACAAACCGGAATCTGTTTTATTTTGGATTATACTGACTCTTCCATTTCATCTTTAAGGCTTTGTGAAGGTGGAGGGACCTCATGTGCATGAGCTGACTTCATGGCAAGAAAAAATGCTGGAAAACTTTCTATTTTGGGCCACTCAGAAAAAGAAATCTCATTTTGCATTTTTTCTGGTTAGGCAGGAAAATGAAAAAGCAATTATTCATGCAGTTCTCATTAACCATCCATTTCCAAGTTGTTTATAAGTGATTAGTCAGTCCCAGACTCATGTCCCCGACAGGAGCAGCGTGTGTTTATTAACGTGTCAGGGGAAGGTGTTGAAGGTGGTTCTAAGCCGGGGTTGAGGAGAATCAGCTAAAGCTTCTCGCTATTGATTAGCGATTTAACCAGCCCGGATTCATTACAGACTCTCCTCCTGCTGTACTAATGAGCACTTAGAACAGACCTGTAATCTAAAGCTGAGTTCCTAAACGGCAAATTCGGGCCCAGCCTTGAACTCTTGATGAATTTTAGCTTGACCGTGCCAGGATCCAATGCCAGGGGTTGCTCCTGGAGATCAGGCAATTTTGGAGAAAGCTGTGGAGTATTTTTCATCCCGGACCATATCCAATTGACTTCCTGGGGATGGAGCCATCATGCTATTGCCCATTGAGGTGACTTTGGTAAAATTACCTGGCAGCCCTCAGTACTGATTGTGTGGCCCTGACCCGAGAGCAAGTGTATGAAAGGACCAGATTCAGATACTGCTCAATAAAAATGGGAGGATTTACTCCAGCACATAATTCAGCCTAGCAATTGTGTTCTCTCTCTGACTCTTTTGCCCTCCTTCTTTTTCCTTCCTAATAAAATAACTAAATGACAAGGACTGAATTCTGCAGTAGGAAATTTTTCAACCTAGGCCTCCTCCCAGGATAATCTATTATCTTCACAAATTACTGCAGACAGTTCTTTATTGTTTAAAACCTTTTAACCAAATAAATGCATAAACCTTTCAGAAGGCAAAGAGGAAGAGGGAGAGGAAGGGAACAGGCATTTTAAATGAAATTCTTCTTCCTTCATTGACTACTGTATGCTAAAAAACCCAAGAAAATAAAACTAAAAAAAAAAGAAAAATGACTGAAAGAAGAGGAAAGGAACGAGCCCAGGGGAACAGAAATTGGTGATCTGCAGTGGATTTCATTAAAGTCTTCCCCCTTTAAATATTACAAGTGTTTGTTCTCTGCAGCCTGATAAATATCTCGCTGTGTTGAGATTGAAAATTGATAAGGCGTGCAACATCAATCTCCTTCAGACTCGCAGCCTCCCTGCAAACTCATCACTTTGGGACAGCCCCAGTTTAATTAGCTGCTGGGGTAATGCCACGCCACCTAACAGACTGGAAGCATTGCCAGTGTTCTGCTACATTAGGCCTCTTTGGGCAGATCTTTCCCATACATCCAAACATAAAGAGGAATATGAGAGGCCAAATGAAGGAGCATCCTCTTCTCCATCCCTGTCTAATGCATTCCATTATCCCTGTTTCAGGATTAACTCACTGGTGGCAGGTGGGATGAGGCTGGGAGATGGCAAGGGCAGAAGGATGCTCAGAGAGGATGTTTAGGAAGAGGAAGGGCAGGATGAATTTGTCTCAGCCTGAGGGCAGGCTCCTGTTTTTCTGGTGTTATGTGGTGTTTCTTTTGCAACACCCACACACTGCTTTCTGCAGGGCACAGGAGGAGCTTGGTGCTGTTCCGTCCGACCCAATCGCCTCACCTCCCCAGCTCAGACAGGCACGTGTGCACTGGGCAAGACTGGAACACAAGCCTCAAGGTTTTGCTCTCCTACCACTAAGTCAAATCTTAAGGCTCCACTATCCTCCAGGCCCCCTGGGTTGTACCCACCCCAAGGTGAGGGCACCAAGTGGGTGAGCATTTGTCCGTGTGGGCAGATCTCAGCACAGACTCGACTGCTCCTTTTTGTGGACCTGGCTAAAGGAACCTCTTCACAGCCATCCAGCAGGAACTGAACTCCACGTACCCCCTTGCAGACTGTCCTGGGAATATCGAGAAGTAACTTTAGGTCTGTTGTCAAACCAGCACCGAGTTCTTGACTTGACTGATGAGGCCTCTTGCATTATCTCTTCCCTCACACTGAGGACCAACTCTGCCCAATCTGGGGATCCCAGTTATTGTTATGGCAACTCAGGGCATCCAATTTTTCCTCTGCTTCTTTCTCCTGCTATGCCACAGATTTGGTCTGTTCTTCCCCTGCCACAGTAAGTCGGGAACGGGGCCATTCCCGTTTCACCCAGTGTTAGGGAGGCCAGCGTGGCTCTGGAGCGGGAGGAAATGACTCAGAGCCAAACACAATGAAGATGTTGCCCAGGAGAGCAACTCCTCTTGTCGGCCCCACGACTCTTTATCAGGGAAGCCTCGTTCACTCTAACAAAGCACAGCTAATGTTCTGTTTATTACCTTTGCTGCTGCATTTGGACTGTCAGGAGATGAAGAAATATCCCCAGAATTAACAGCAACATAACAGAGGAAGAAGAGCCACGGGAGAGGTTAAGGCAAGTGCTGTTATATAAGAAATAGGCTCATAAACCCTCTTCACTGAAAAAGGTCTGTGCTCAGATGGCAGCACCCTCTGGTACCCAAGAGGGTAACTGTGGCTGCTCCTCCCTGGCACCAGGGGAGAGCCAATCACCTTTGCCTTTATGGATGTTAACATTCAGACAATGAAAATACGTCTAGTCCCATGAAGAGTATTCCCAGAGAGAGTTAACATTAAGTCCTTGAAGGTTGAGTACTCTTTGTGCATGTACAGTGCTTAGCCCTGCTTCAGGTCAGTGCTTTCAGGTGACCCCATCACAGGGAGAAGAGGAAATTCGCGAGGACACCGAGCCAGACTCTAAATTCAGCAAGGGAGATTAAAGAGTGGACAGGAAGGAGCTGAATCTGTGAGCTGAGGGAGCTGTCACCCAGCTCAGAAGGAACCTAAATGCAGGGGACACACTGGGGGAAAGCAGGAAGAGTCCAAATGAAGACAGAGGATGATAAACTGAACAGCTCAGGAAGATGATACTGGGAAAACCTTCCTTTTTGCTGGCTGAGGCCCCTCCAAAGAGGGGCTTGTCTGGCTAGCAGTGCCAGGAGCATAGAGAGAGGGCAGGATAAGCTCAGTCAAGCACACAAGTTCTTCAATGAAATAAACGCAGTGCTGCTCACAGACCTGGAGCTATGGAGACTCCAAGCTTTGTATGAAGAGCTTTCCAGTGGCCAGCAAGGCATCTCCACTTATTTTTGAGAGGGCTTTTGAAGAAGTACACACTGAGTGTGCTGCTTGAGCACGACATATTTGTAGTAGCTGGAGAAAACTCCACATCCTTCAGTGGGTCTCAGAGCCATCCAAAGTCTGTTTGCTGGGATCCTGTGGACCTAGTGCTGCCTCAGCCTTTCCCAGCTGGGAGGGAAGCCACAAATCCCTCACAGTTCCTCCTCACAGTTCACAACCCCGCGATGCTGTGCAATCACAGCATTGTTAGTGTGAAACACTGTGCTCAGGCCTTCAGGGAATCCCTGCAGCAGCGGGAGTGCCGATCCCAGCTATAAAAAGCACTAGGGCTTAGTGAATTACTCCTTCCAAAGGGACCTGAACAGACTGGAAGGGAGCTGTGGGGTGTCTCTACACATATTTACATACAACAAACACTGGAAAGTAGTCTGCAGTGCTGAGCTCATTGAGCTGTCATTTCCATCTGGCACCAGAATGAATTTCCTTTTCAACATCTCCCAGCCAAGAGCTTCTCACCTGCATAGGTATTTTCTAGCATGTGCTTTTATTTTATCTAGAAAACCAAGAAATGCCACTATGGACGTGGAGCTGCTCTAGGAAAAGGAGGGAGCAGGCAAGATATCCTCAGCTGAAATACACACTTCTTTGATCAGACCAAGACCAAGTTAATCCCAGCCCACCCTGCATCCCCTCAGCTCTCCTGGCAATGTGCCCCAGCACAACTAGCTCGTGTCCATTCTCAAGAGATGCAACACTTCCAGACTGCCTCTCACTTAACTCATTTCACATGTAACTGCAAAGCAAAGTGCTCACCACCCTGCAGTCCAGATTCCACAGCTCAGGTCTGTGCTGATCCTCCACAAGTCAGCAGGTTTTCAATTTGCTTTGACAGGAAGGAGCTGTCAGATGACACCTCAGTGCAGGACAGGGGAAACCTTCTTCCTGGAGCCAGGGCATTGCCAGGATCCCTGCAGCAGACAGTGTGGCCCTGTCGCTGTGGCCACAACCCCCTGCAAAGACTAACTGGCTCACTGGCTCCTTTCACCCATGGGGTATGGTCCCATAGTGGAGGTAGAGCAGGAAAACCCTCTCCACATCTCCCACCATCAATCCACAATGGCACAGACTGATACAGAGATGGGAGGACAGTTTCAGGCATGTCCTACTTGGAAGAGAGGAGAGCCTTCCCAACACACACTCCTTTACAGCCTCTCCCACCTTCTCCAAGAGCTGTAGATGACAATCTCAGGCATGGTCCCACCATATCTTCCTTGTCCCTTTTCCATTTGCACCTCCATCTGGGAGCATGTGACAGGGTTGGAACGAGGCAGAACAAGCAATATCTGCTGGTATCTGCAGTGGGATGGCCTTCCCAACATTTTCATGCCCATACATAAGCAATTCCAACCTCACTTGTTGCCTATCATGTTGGAGAGAGCAGCCTATTCCCCGTGCCCTGGCTGTACTCCAGGGGAATAGAGATGGCTGATTAAGTTCATGACGTGGGTTGGCAAGGCCAGAGGGAGCAGCACATCCTGGAGAGGAGGGGAGGGGTGGTGCTACCCAGAGAGAAATACAAGAGCATGGAATGGTAAAAATCTCCTTGCCCAGCTATCCAATACAGCACTCCTTTGGTCAGTGCTCTAAACTCCCTCCATAGCTCATACTAGTCTAACAGTGTAGCCACATCCATGTAATGCTCCCAAACCCTGGGATCTTAGAGTTCTCATACCTGCAGTTCTTAATTGCCCCACAGATGGAGAGACAGAAGCACTGCTACCATGTTAAAAGTAGTCAGCTGAATCCATTAATATTTTGGAACTCCTGACCTCTGTGGCTAATTGAATTTATCTAGAAGAGGAGAAGGAATTTGAGAAACACAGAAGAAACACAGGAGTTACCGTGTGGGGCTGAGAAGCAGCCACAGCATGTACTCTGCCTTGTTCTCTGTGGAAGTAGAGGACCCCAGGATGGGGCCAAGAGCTGGGGGCTGACCCACCAAAATCCAGCGGGACATAAGAGGCTAAGAACGCCTGCCACAGCAGAATCTCATTTGCAGAATGGTCCTTTAGGTCATCACAGAACTTGGGATGCTGCCAACGTCTCCTGACACAGCACATCTGTGTGGGTTGGGCCCACATAGAGGGATGTGTCCAGGAACGGCCCCCAGGTCGGTGCAGGGAGGGAACACTCTGGGAATGCCCCCCTGCTGGGCGGGTGAGCTGTGCTGTCAGAACAATGCAATTAGCCACTTAATTCTTAATGTTAATTAACTTTTGCTTGCTCTAGCACCTTTGTTGAGGTATCACCCTGCTCTCTAGGGTGCTCTTGGGAAAGCAATTATATGCTACTTACTTTGCAATTAATTAGAGCTTTAAGAAGGCCGTGGGAGGGCACTTCTTCCTGTTTGATCTTGTAAATGCTTCATTAAAGGCCCAACAAGGAATTGAATATTTTTGTAGTTTTGCTCACCTGGCAACTCGTCCTCTTCCCCTCTGAGGAGGCAGTGATGATGGGGATTCTACTTTGTTTTCGCAAAGAAGAAAGAAAGACCAAACCTGATGTTATTCATTTGGTACAGAAACCACACAGTACCTCTGCTGCTTCCCATGACTACACAGGCTGCTAAAATAAAGGCTCAGAGTTTCTGGTTTTAACAGGGAAGGATAGATGACACTTCCCTAATGAAACAGCTTTTCAGCAGAAAGGCTGCAAATGAACTAAGCTTTGCACAGTGTCTGCAAACGTGGGAAATGTTCATTTGTGGTCCAAAACCTGGAGAGTATTTTGAGGTCAAACACTGACCACATCCAGTCACCTGATAAAAGCTCTTAGGCCAAGAAATGGAAACTTTAGGGTTTGCCACTGATAAGTATTTACTGAAAGATGCTGAGGTTTTGTGTTTGTTTTTTTTTTAATTAAGCCATTGGAAAAAAATAATCATGTTAGAATTTTTCTCGGGGAAAGTGCCATTTTTAAAGCCTGTTCTACTGAAGAGATGCAGTTCAATTAAACAATAACTCCTTTCTTCGCTGCGTTCTCACCCCGTTTCACAGTGAATTGAGCAACAGCCGCCAAAGAATGTGTTAAATGAATAATTGACACGGCTGTGTTTTCTGCAACGAGGAGCAGAATCCAACCTCTTCCACACAGCAAAACCTCTGAGCAACCCACAATGAAAAGACAGCCGTGGTGGAGGTGAGGAGGAGATGCTGGGTATAGAAATCCCTTGTTTGAAGCCTTATCTCCACGGGACGGTGACCTATGTCTAAAACGACCTGCTGGCACCACGTCCTGGTGTCATCACATCTTTGACTCCAAGTGTACCACATCTAGGAGTAGGTCAATTTGGCCAACAACCTGTGGCCCCATTCCAAGAGGGCCTTCATCCCATCCTCACTATCCCTCGCCCGGCTGCCTTCTCCCCCTCATTCACCCGAGTGCCGAGCAGGGAGAGCTCACGCCATATGGAGAAATTCTGCTCTCTCCAGCTGCCACTGGAGCTCTGCTTTTCCACGAGCATCCTCTCGGGGAGAGGGGAACACAGCAGCTCAGATAAACTTCTTGCTTGGATAATTTGGATACTGCTGGCAGCTGGAATGCGTTAGAGGTGCTGTGAAGCCCGGCAATGAAGTGAGGGAGGGAAAGGGGAAAGAACAGATGAGGAGAGGAAGAAAAGAGTCTATTTACTGGGCTGCCTTTGCTGTTTCTGCATCTCTCAGCTTATCTACCGGATGCTGAAAAATTTAGCCTTTGTTATGCTAATACCGCTCTTGTCAGCACAAATGGCACGGCTCTTCCCACCCTTCCCACCGCCCTCCCGACGGCGCCTTCCCATTCGAGTGGAAGCACTAAGTCAGCAGAACAGACGGGGCCATCGCTACCCACACAGCCTGCGACTGCAAGGGCTTTTGTCTGGAATTGCAGCTTCCCGCTTTCTTCTTGTCCCTTTGAACTGATGCGAGGGGAAATGAAAAGAGTTGAGAGGAAGGCGAAGGCAGCCGGGGAAGACTGGGGAGCAGCAGCGGCGTTACTCAGTCCCCCCAGGCAGCACTGGCTGGTCTCCTGCCCTCTTGGGCTGGAAGGGGACAACGCTCACCCCCATGGGTCTCTGACAGGCTCTGTTTGGGTTGTGAATTCCACTGGGCTGTATGAGGTCGTAAAGGAACGAAATCTCCCCACTTGCACAAAAATACTCTCCCACAAGCACAACACCCCCAGCAGCACCTGCCTGGAAATGGAGGTGTCCGTGCAGCCCTGCCCACCGCCCTCCTGCCCTGACAGGGAGACATTCTGGCTGCTCTCCTGAAGGTGCATCTGCTTTCCGCCTTCATTAGCAGCCTTGTTAATTTACTCAGCTTCTTCCCTCTGCCACGGCAGCACAGGTCCATTCTGAGCTCGCTGCCGATTGCAGGAGACAGATCTAACGCTGCGCTGGATAATTCAGCCCGATGGCAAGCAGACACCAGGCACTAGCACAGCAGTCTGGTAATGCAGACGGTGCCAGGACTGACTGAGAGGGGCACGACCACTTCCTTGGCATGCTGCCCCCTCCCAGTGCTCCTTCCCTGTCAGGGCTGCCTGTGCTGGGGAATCCTGCACGCTTGACGTGAAGATAAATGGGAGCCGTCAGTCACCAGGGCTATCAATCTGCCAAGCTGCATCAAGTCTGCCATAAAAGATGTTTAAAAAGAAAATTGACATTTTGTTTTATAGCGTAGAGATTTAACGAAGGGGGAAGGAGGGCTGGAGGAGCTGTGCTTCCTCACACAGCAGCTCTGATGAGCTCTGTGGGATCTGTCCTGTTTCCAGCCCCTTCAGCTTTGAGACTGGTGCCCACCAGGACTCTGGGGTTGAAGGGAACATTTTGGGCATAAGCATGGGCTCAGCAGCAGCTCAAGGCTTTGCAGCAGCATGAGACAGAGCTAAACCCACCTTTCTGCTGATGAACAGCACCACCCAAAATCTGTGTCTTGCCCTGGGGCCAGGCATAGAACATCCTACAGTAACACCCTTGGTGAGCAGCGACACTACTGGAGGTGATTTCCCCACTGCCTGACCCCAGCAGGAGACTGAGCATCTTCCAGCACTTTGGGCAATCAAATGTCTTGCTCCCAAGTGGATTCTCCAGTGTCTAATAGAGGTTGAGCAGCCTGTCCCTCAGTAGCACTGCTAACACGGCCAGTCGCTTTCTCTTCCACCTGCTTCCATGAACTGTGCAGAACCTGGAAACATTGGTGACTGCCGAGGCTCTCAGCACTGTGTGGGAGGGGATTGCAAGCAAACAGATGCTCCTTCTTCCCCCTCTGACTCCACCCACCTCACCCTGACCAAGGACAACCCGTGTTCCTGGGCTGACCCTGATGGATTACACAAATTTTGTAGAGAGGGAGTCCCTAAGTGGCATGTTCCCATAAATAATAATAAGCCATAAAATCTGGGATTTATGGAGTGCCTTTCACTGAAACAGTGCCATTATACTTTATAGCCACTGGTGAATGAAGCTGTGTGTGTCCCACAAAATGTAGTGGTCACTGCCTGATGTGGAAGAAACTGAGAGACAGAGGAAGGCAGCAGTTCCATCCACAGAATAGCTGGGAATGAGGCTGGCAAAGGGACCCACATCCTCCTCTGAGCTCCTCTGCTGAGTTGCCGTCAGCAGCTTGGGGGGATGATGCTTTTTTCCAGGCTAAATCTGCATCTGCTGATCTCTGCCTTGTCCTGGTAGTATTTGATGCCCCCCAGCAGTCCCACTGAAGATATTTACTCCAGAAGATCCTTCCACACCTCATCTCAAACCTTAGCTTTTATTCCCAGTCTTCAGCTCTCAATTTCCCTCTCCTTTGTCCATTAATTAATTCTACAAAGCACTCTGGGATACATTTATTCTGAATGACAGACTGACAAATAATCTCTCCAGTTTTATTGCTGTGTGACTGCAGCAGGTCCCTGCTGATTGATGGCTACTTATCTGAGCAGGAGAGTGACCAGCAGCCAACATGCCTTAACCCCTCGCTGACAGGATGTAGGTCATGTCAAGGAGTCACAGCACTTCAATGGGAACTGCCCAAGGGGACTGGAACGGTGTGTTCTCAGCAATTTTCCCCTTTCCAGGCCCTGATGTATCCTGGGAATGGGCCTCATTGTTGCAAAGAGGATGCTGGATGCACAGAGTGCTGCCGGCATAACCTACTTTGGCCTCTGGGTTCCATGTCTCTGGCAATCCACACATACGCATTTTGGAAATGAAAAGCTAAAAACACTGCAGGGCTGGACCAGAAGGATTTGTCCTGGCTGATAGTGGCTGCTGTCAGGTGAGGTGAAGGTGATGTTTGCAGAAAGCAACCGTGGGATGAGCAGAAGCAGAAGAACAAGGGTGGGAGAGACAGTTCTGCCTGAGATTAAAATAGCTGAGCTGGGAAAGGTGAACACACTTCTGTGGCTACAGTTCCCTCCCACTTACCATGCCCTCAGCCTCCACATATTCTCAGCACTAAACAGCACCGACACTGGCAGCAAAGTGCTTTGCCAAAACTTGCCAGGGGTTCAGACAGGGCTCAGAACTGCAAAGTCTTGCCAAGGCTGAACCCATCCTTGTTGAGTTCAGAGGCAGGAATGGTGGTGCATGAAAAACTTTAATGCTAAAAATTAGATTTCAGGTAGCTCCAGGGTTAAACTATAATTGAGAGGGATTCATAAGTTTTAAATTTTTAAGTTTGCCATCTAAAATGGAAACCAAGTGCCTCTGTCCTACAGCAGATCCAATTTAGGGTCTCCTGTACCTCATCTTTCCAGCTACTAAATTAATATTCCTTCACGGACATGCAAAGAGGGCAGATGTGCTAATGAAGATAAGGGGCTTGGATGCAAATCTTCCAAGCCCAGTAATTACCTTATGGGGATGAGGACATTATATTCTTGCCTGGGTCATGAGAGATCAAGATCAGAAGTAAGAAAGGCCCCAAGATTCAAATAAAAAGTTCCATCAGCACAGAAAAAAAATTAAGCCAAATGATTGTCATCTTCATGGTAAATCTAATTAGACTTGTTGCTGATAGTTTCCTATTATTTCCTCCAACACTTTTTCAGGTAGAAGGACAGATGTCAAGACTGGCCTCTTAAATATCATTACCAAAGCAAGTGTGGCTATTGGGGAGCAAAAACTGTTTATGTTCCTAGGATTAAATGGCATAAAACAATACTCTTTACAGCAACTATTAGCTGGCTAATGGCATCCCATCATTCCTCATATCAGTTAAGTGACAGATGGAGCTGACAGCATAATTAAGCCACTAAGAGTGTCATAAATTACAAAACTACCAGTGAAGCACCAGCCACACCGAAGGAACCATTGCAATATGATGTATGAGGAGTGTGAGAGAACTGTCTTCATTAAGTGACTGGAAGAAACTGTTACAGGGTTTGGTTGTGCTGTGAGGAAACTTTAAAAGTCATTCACAGTGCATCACTAATGAGATGTGTAGGACCATGCTTCTGAGCCAGGGAGTAGGGAACTGGCTTTGCCTCACCAAGGAATGGCTGCAAATTCCATTTTTTCATACTCAAGGAAGAGAAAGGATTGCACCAGTGGAGCAGTACCTGCAAATAGGCCTTGGGTGTAGGAGGGGGTGTTAAAATAGAGTCCTTCCTCCATAATCTCCCCATCAGAAAGTGGTTGTGCTCACTCAGGTTTATTAAATTGGCCAATGCTAAGGATGGGGGAGTCCAGAAATGCTTCATAGAAGCTGCAGCAGGACACTACACCTGTTGCTTTGTGTTTTGGGCTGTGCAGCACCAAGGGCTCCTTCACGCACTGTTCCTGGGGGAGTGGAACCCTTCTGACAGCAGTTACATCCCGAGATCTTCACAAACTTAATTGTTCTCAATCTTTTCTTTTTATTCTATATATAACAGGAAAATCAAATATTGAAGAAAATTATCTGGGATAATTCTGACAGAAGTTTCTGCTGTTTCTGAGATGTGAGGAAATTTGAAATAACAAGTTCTCATCCTCCTCCTGGAAAAATCCAGTTGTGTGCTCCTGAAATGTCATGTGTTCTTCAACAGACAGGTCCCTCATATGGATATGGGATGTGGATCTTTTGTCTCTCCTCCTGGAGACTCTTGCTCCTCTGCTCTGGACCAAAGTTTTCAAGGGAAGGAAACTGAGAGCAAGGGAGCAGTGGAATTCCTACTGCTGGATTTCCTTCATCTCCCCAAAGCATCACACAAAAGAGCAAAGTTAAGGCCTTGGGAAAGACAAATACTCAAACAATGGTGCACTGAATTTTACAAGTGCATTTAGATAATCTTTTGGCTGCCACATTCTCAGGATATGTCAACATCTCCCTCTGGTTATACAGAGAATGGACATCTTTCCCACTCATACAGCTCTACCCACCACATTTCTATTTTCTGGGAGAAGAAAGCCTTGTAAATTATAAGTTATAAACAGGCTTTTATTTTACAGTTCAACACCATGACCTGCAATGATGCAGCAGATCATTTTAGGAGAATATTATCCCTTTTGAATTTTAAATTAATTTAATTTACAAGATGAAGGATCGAGGAAGGGAACTATACATGGAGATATTATTTCATCAGAAAAAAAAATCACATCAAGAAATGTGTAGCTCAGACAAATAGAAGCACATTAAGGCTGACAGTGAATGATGCGAATTTACCAGGGAATTATAGAGAGAGGGTAAGGAAGTGGCAGAATTTACATTTGGTGCCTGTGTTTATTGCTTACAGCTGAGCATTATAAATAATAAACTGGGTTCTTACTGCCTGTGCTATAAAGCTGTGTTTTTCTCCTTCCTCCCCTTCTTCAGATCTTGTGGATTTTGTGACATGCATGCTGAAGCGTGGAGAAGGAGCCAAAGGAAAGGATTTTCTGGATGGAGGGAGAAGGATGGAGGCAGGAAAAGGAGGGAGCGAGCCACAGAACAGGTGGGAGAGGAAGAAAACCCAAATTTTTCCAAACCAGAAGTTGCCATGGGGTTTTTCCTATGGAGCGGACCTGGTTTTCAGGAAATAGCTTCGAAAAGCAAGTCCTTTCAGAGTTTTCTAGGTCAGGACTACAAAATTTCCAGGTTTTTAACCTCATGGCCACAGAGGCTGTGCTGCACAGGACATTCCAAACTAAACACTGCTTCAGGTGCCTCTGTCCATGGAGATCCCACAGCTTTCACTCCAACATCAGCCTCTCAGGTCAGGACCTCCACAGCTGACAGAGCTGAATCTGTGCTCCTCCAGGCGCTCTCCTGAGCCCAAACCTTGGCACCCCTGGAGCAGGCAGGGGCCTGGCCTTTCCATGCCTCTCTTTCCCTGTACAGGGAGCAAAGAGCTCCAGCCTCCTCCATGGGTGAGCTGAGATCTAAACCAGGAAGAGAGGTCTCAGGGTCCTGAAGCAGTGCTGCTGCTGCTGCTCTTCATTACCATCTGGTCTCTTTTCCAGGCCTGATCCTTTCCTTGGCTCTGTGTGGCCCTGGTTTTGCTCTTTCAACCCTCCCTCTTGTGCCCATGGCCTCTGCTTTGTGCCTCTGCCCATCTCAGAGCACTGGAACTCCAAGCCCTCCACAAAGGTCCACACAGGTGCTCATGGCAAGTTACTTTCCTTCTTCCCTGGGGCAAGAAAATTGAAGAAAATTTGATGCTGATTTATTTCCACTTACTGTCTGCTCCTCCAACAGTGGCTCATTTGGAAAGTTTAATTATCAGGTAGCTCATTCTGCTTCCTCACAGAGCACCTTTTGTGCTGCAATACATGTTGCACATTGTGTTCCTTGTGTCTTCATGGAGGGAGCTTTGAAAATAATTTTCCTTGGCCGCTTTTCTTCTTGAATGTTTAAAGCACTTTTTCTCTGTGAGTCCCTGGCTGTCCTCCCTCACAACTCTGCTTTTTGTGATCTGTCTTGACCCTGCATGGTCCAGGCTAAAATTCAATTAAATTACCTGACAGATCTTTTAGTTGCAGCAAGTTTTGGGTCAGCCCCCAAGAGAAGCCAGAGCTGAGATCAGCCCAAATCATGGCATGGAGATGTGAGCAGGCTGAGACTGCTCAGACTCCCCACTACACTCTGGCTCCGACAGTAAATTCCTTCCAACCCAAAGTGGCTTTACAAAAGGAAAGAAATAAGACACAATAACAAACTGCTGCTTTGGCACATAACTATCACCACAAAAAGAAACTCCTCCAAAATTAGCAAAGACAACTCCTTGTTTGTGCTGCTGCACAGGTGGTTCCTGCTGATAAAGTCCAATCTGGCACAGCCAAAACACATCCCAGCAAATATGTGTCCATGTGCCACAGGTTGTGTGATTCCTGGAAGTTCCAGGTTTGTTTCATCAGCGGTGTGTTACATGAGGATACGTTTCTCCTGGGGAAGTCCCAGAGAAGGCAGTGGAAAAATGCCTTGTGCTGTCACTAACTCTGGCTGCAGCAGCTTTCCAGGACTGCCTGTGTGTAATCCTGCTGGATTTGAGTGGCTGGACTTGGCACACAGTCTGCACATGTGTATGTGTGTGTAATGATGTATTCAGACAGTGTGTTCCCAATTATGTGCTCTGCACACTGACAATGCTCCTAAGGTCTTGGAGATCATTTAATTAATTACACTGTACCTTTTCATCTACATTCATTTCAACAGGCCTGACTATGAAAACACTATTCTCTTTTTCACTGAGGCAGGAACAAAGCTGTCCAAGTGAGAAGTCTTTTTTAAAAGGTTTCCTTTTATTTTATTTTTTTTTTCTCCAGCAGTGTTGAGTGGATGCAATGTGGTTCATTTCAGGTAAGAAATAGGAGGAGCTGTTGAGGATGAAGCCGTGCAAACACTAGGCATGAGAATGAACTGGAAGAGCTGAGGAGGGTGTCCTGCCTCCCACCTGCAGGTCTGGAGATGATGCTAAGGCAGAGCAGAGCTGTGCTGTCAGAGGAGGAGAGATCACAACCCTTATCTGGGTACTAAAGCTTGGGGTCAAGGGCTTGTGACTCAGGTCTTTGGCCCCACTGGAGCTGAGTGACACTGGCTTGTAGGCTGGGCTAAAAACCACTCCAGATTTATCTGCATTGGCCATATTCAGTGGAAAAAGCCAAAGCAGAAAGCAATATTCTGCTTCACCCCAAGCCTTAAACACTTTAGTGTGACATTTGTCATAAGAAGCACTCCAATTTCTCAGCTCATGGGGCTCATTCTCTTTTCACACAGACTCCCATTACATCTGACCATACTCAAAAGGGTAAAACCCTCCCACTTCTCATTTGATGTTGAACAAAGCATTTCCTTTAGTCCCAAATGAAATCATTGCTGATTTCTCCATCCACTAAAAATTCAAAACTACAAAAGAAAATTGCCCACTCTGGCTTGGTCTGAAATGAATTCATTTCCAGGCTTGTTTGGGAACGGCAGGTGTTAGAGTCAGATTGCCATGCAGGTAGGAAATGAGCTCATCAAACTTTAGTTAGCAAAAAATTCCACTTTGGACTAAATGAATCCAGCCTTGACTCCTTCTGTAGTCAGCCAAGAGCAGAGGTAACCCTGAGAACAACAGCTCTGTGCAGGGAGCCTTGGCTGCTACCTGGAAGACTTGAAACTGAGATTTTCTGTTGCAGCAACAGCAGGAGATACTCCCACTCCAAGATTTCTGGAGGAAGGGGCAGAGCCCAACACACTGGAATGACAAATCCCCCTAATACAGCTTGTGGGTCCAGATTTCTTCTCAGTTCCCGGGGTCATTAATGAGGAATAAAAGTGGCACTTCCCAACTGCCTGGGCTCCTCTGCATTAGCACTTCCAGCTCTGTGCAAAAGGGGAGGAATAAACAGAAGGTGGTTCACAGGTGCACCTGACTGACCTTGGAAAGTCAACAGGGCCTCAGCTTGTCTGTCTAATGAGGCAACTCTATAATTAGGGCTGTCTCAGGGAGAGGCTAATTAGTGCCAGGTATAAGTGTCACCAGCCAGGGGAAAGCTTGATCCACAGGGTTGGGAGAGGTTGTGCCAGAGGCTGAGGGATGCAAACATGGGGGAAGGAGGAGGAAGAGGTGGAAGACAGAAGGCTGGATTTTGGCTGCCTTGGCAACTGCTCTCTGCCAAAAATCCATTTTCTTAAGTACCCAGGGATTGTTGTTTAGGGATGGAACCACCTCTCTACCCCAAATCCATGATTCTTGACTCCTTCTGCAGCTAAAGCAGAGATGCTTCCAGGCAGTGGACATTTCCTGTAGTTGAAAGGGGTGACAAAATCTCTGGAGAAGATGATTCTGCCTCTCCTGTGATTGAAGAGAGAGCCCAGAGGGATACCTTGGATTTCAGATTTGAATGGTTACAGTGAAGGCACATCCAGCTAAGCCCTTCCATAAGACAGCCTTGAATGGCAAAATCCTGTTTAGGAACAGGTCTCTGTGTCCTTCAGCCTCCCCCTATTGAGTGGCACTGGGACACGCAAACCCTGCTGCAGGAAAAGGCCAAAAAACTGAAATACAGACTGAAGTAGAAGGTTTTACTGTGCCATGGGATATTTCTAAAAAATCCTGTCGTATGAGGGATCATTTCCCCTGTCATCACAGCCAGAGAGAAGACATGGCTTTGGGAAGTTCAGGCTCTACTCTCCTAACCAGGAGCTGCCATCCCAAACATGTGTTTGTGACTGTTGCTGTGAGTGTGGTGATGCTCCAAGCTCTGTGTCTCTCCACGATGGCACCAGCAGGATCTGCTGCTTGTATCTTTGTTCTTTCTGATGAAAGGACTCTGGAATTTGTACATGATGCAATTTATTTGCCTCTTTTTTTTTTTTTTTTTTTGCAAATACACACCCCTTTCCTCTTCCCTCACTCTTTCCTTCCCTGAGAAAATATTGACACCAATATCCATAAAAGAGAATATTAAAATAACTTTTTCTATTACATCCTAATGTAACTGCTTCCCTGCATTCCACAACACACCTGGCTGTCTTTGTCTGTTTGTAATGTGCTACTTCATTCCTTCCTTGAGAGTCCCTCTATTCCATCAAATTCCTCCTTCTTGCACACTAAGCTGCAGATTACTTTTTCATAAGATGCAATTTCACCCAGATCTCATTATTTACTCTCTTAATGTATTTTCTGTATTTGTTTCATCTACAATTTCTCTTGTGCTCTGTTCTGCTGATAAAATACTCAGCTGAGGTGCTGTGGAAGCAACTTGCTGGAGTGCATTAACTAAAACTCTTCTTATTCCTGATTTGATCTGCATTCTTTACGCCTTCAGCCTGCCAGGCAGAGTTACACCCACATGTGCACGAGGCAGGAAGGACCACAGAATGTTGTCCTTTTGATTTTTTAACATCTCTTTGAGAGGGACATTCAAGCTGTTCAGGAACTGGGAGCAGTGGAAAGAAACTTAGTGGGAATGGTGGGTTTTCAAGCCAACCTCAACGTGCTGAAGTTTCACGAGGATGTTGCAATGCTCCATGAGAGGTGAGGGTCCCTGTGGACACCCTCTCCCAGGATATGCTACAAGCTCCCCTCACCTTTAGTGGCCAGGACTAGCATAAAAATGGCAATTGCAATGCATTGGAGATGGGACAGTACTCAGGAGCCTCTGCACCAAAGAAGACATGGAGAATTGACTCTTCCAAATTAGAAGTCTTGCCAAGCATCAGGTCAGCCCACTTAGACAGGAATTTTGCCAGATTACAGCAGTTGTGGACTGGACATCTTCAGGTGCTCAGAACATTTTCAGATGTTTACTGAACATCTTTTCAGGTGTTCTGGGAGAAAAGCAAAAGCAACTTTTCTAGGCAGAGATAACAATGTCCAGGAAATGAGCTATTTTCTAGGAAAAAAAAAATCCCAAAAAGTTTCAGAAGAACTATCCTCATCCATTAGGAACTGTAGAGGAGCACCGAGTACATTGTTTGGAGTTACACCTCTGTCATCCCACCCTCATACTGACATAAACCTCTGCGAGAGCAGTCCCACTGGGGTGAAAAAAGTGAACAAAAGAGGAAAAAGGTAGAAGAAAAGAGGCATCTGTGACACCAGGGAGACATATAAACTAAGGAAATCCTTTTGAACTCCAATGGCAGAATGAGGGACCACGCTGATCTCTACTACGTGCATGAATCCCTCAAACTCTGTCTTGAAGGGCTTGGATTACTCCAGTCTTGTCAGGCTTGTGTAGGAGACAAGAGTATATATATCCAGCTCTGGTTTCCCTGTTCCCTGCATATACTCTGATGGACCCACAGGCAGCAGCACGGCTGGGAACAGTGGACAGGACATGGTGCCTCTGAACTGCCATCTCCAGCTGGTGGGGGATGCAAGAACACAGCCTGCTCTCAGGAAGGAGTATTCTCAGAGAAGGTATTTGCCATAAGAGGCTTAAAGTGCAAGTTTGGAGTCTGGCCTGAACTCAAGCCAAGAAGAGGAAAAAAAAAAGAGAAAACCTTGTAATTACAGGCAATATTTTTACTCCACAGAAGATTAACAAGTCAGAAGAATTTAAGTCTCCTTCTTTCCCGATTTCCAATTTAATAGCAAATAATCCTGCCCCTTAATGCAAAGAAACTATATTACCCTGGAGAATTCTGGTGAAGTTCAAAGGAGGTCAGACAACAAAAAGGTCAAAAATTAAACAGATGGCGTTGGCTGATGGTGTACACAAGAAGGAGTAATGTGATGTGCTGTCCTTTCTCCTCCCCATCACACACCACAGATATCCCCCTGTCTGTTTGTTCTGCGGCTGCACCCGGAGTCTGGAGTTGCCAACACTCCCTATCCCTCAGTGGTGCTCAGGCAAGCACACCGTTTTTAATGTGTCTGGAGGGAGGAATTTATTAAAGAGGCACTGCATTAAAAATATGCAAATGTTCCCAGTAACTACACAGGCCCATGAGGAAGCCAGATGAAATGTCATCCCTTCCCTCTCCCTTCCCTGTTTTTATGCACTGAGGTAGTTTATGGTTCTTCCTGTTTCATACTATAACTGGGAGCATGGCAGATATTTAATCTGTTTGGAAATAATTGCAGCAATAATGATTATTTTATTGGGTTTAACTAAGTTTTAAAAAAATGCTGCAGCGGCGATGACACGCCAGGAGAGGGAGAAGGAGGAAAGACGCTCTGGGGGTGTGTGTGAGGTTTTATATCTTCTAATTTGCACATGTGTGACAGAGGGATGTGGACAGGACGGAGCACCTGGATGTGTCAGGTTGGGCGTATAATGGACTTACATGGACAAACACTCTGTTGGAAGCCAGAGTGCCTGTGACCTCCAGACTGGGCCTTATCTCTAAAAGGAATTGCTCATCCTGAGTTTTTGCAAGTTCTGCTTTCAGAGTGCTGTAGGACAGGCAGGGCACAGGGAGAAGCACCATTAATTTTCTGTTTCTCTCGATCTCCTTTTTGAAGCTGCTGTGCTACACAGCCCCAAGGCAGCTCTGAATGCCACAGTGAGGTGGACTCTGTGGTCTTAATCCCAGAGAAAATGTTTTTCTCAAGTTCTTTTTATATCTTCCCAACCTTTCCAAATCCCTGCCTAATACCAAGCTTCTGAGAACTTTCTTTTTCACATTTCCCCCGATTTCTCCATCCTCCCTGTTACCCCCTCCCTTCCTGCAGCAGAGCTGGGCTGTCAGGGAAGTGGATGCCAGCACAGCCACAGAGACCTCCAAGGGCTTTGCAACGATGGCTTGAAGGAGAGCAGGTATTTCTGAGCACGATTCCAGCATGACCCTTGGAAAGGGAGGTGAAGCTTTCCATCACTACTTTTGGAAAGGGAGGTGAAGCTTTCCATCATGCAGCCCAGCTGCCAGCACCACCCAGGACCTCCAGGCTTTCAGCAGGAGTAGGAGGATGAAAGGACGCTCGACCTGCAGTGTGGCCCCCCATGAACGGTCTCTCTTGGCTTTTCTCAACAGAGAAGTTCTAGTTCCCCTTGCTGAAAAAACATTCAATTTTCAACAGCTCCCATGCAGCTGTTGGCCATGAAAGTGTCCTGAGTACCAAGCTGTGCCTCTCCCTGACAACTGCAGTGTGAGAAACCCCAGTCACTGCTACAGCCTCTATTTATCTCGCACAGGCTGCTTTGTTAAACCTCCACAAATATGTTTTCTGTCAGCAACTGGTGCTTAATTATTATATAATAACTGCCTTAATGAATGGAAATGCCTTTTTTGAGGCATTTCATTTAACAGATGAGACATCATTTTCCCTGCCATTAATCCTGGAGCAGATCAAAATGTCAGAGGGTCTGAAAGCTGCCATGGGAGGTGAGGCCAACATCCTTGTTTGCAGAGAACATCTCCAGAAGATCCTCTCAGACCGGCACTGCACCCACATGTCTGAATTTATGACAGTATTTGGAGCCCAGCAGGCCTGAAAAATTTGTCCAATTAGAATTCATACTGTGTAAATGAAACTGTATCATTATCAACATGGTGAAAAGAAAATTTGGGGAAGAAAAATGACTAGATAACTCAATTTCAACAGTCCCTTCCACAGAAGAGAATCCCACCCCTTCCCCAGGTGCAGAGCACAGTATGACACAGGGATGATGAAGCTGTCAGAGGTTTTCTGTGACCCCTTCATCAACACACATTAACCAGAGCTTCTTGCTCCATGTGGTCTCCTTTCATCTCAATTAACTTCCTTCTTTTTTCTCCCTCCTGACTAGGCAATGAAAAGTGTGACCAAAAGTTAATTACCCTAATTCAATTTAGCTACAATTCCAGTGGGGGGATAGGGAAGAGAGTGTGGGTGAGGGGCTGGAGAAGGAAAGCAAAGGCAGAAGAGCTGTGGTAGAGACTCCTCAAGTCTCAGCAGGTCTTGTGAGCGCAGCTCTGCCTACAAGGAGACACTAGCACAGCTCATGGCTGTGTAAAGTAAGATCCATCTAAGAGCAAGAGATGAAGAGGAGGACAAGGATGATGGATGTTGGATGAACAGGCAGATATAGACAGGCTGACACAGAGCTGTGATGGGGGTGGTGGACAGAGGAACGGATGGAGAAACTGGGAGTAAAAGGTGAAGCACAAGTCTGCCTTCCCTGGCAAGCCGTCCAAATGCATTCTGCTAATTAACTTCCTTCTCCCAACATCCTGGCAGTGTTGCAGGCTAATTAGAAACCCCCCTCCTGTTCTGGGAAGCCATCCGGACTTGGGCACTCACGGCCGCAGCCCTTGGATTGGGGACATATGGCAGCAGAACGTGCCAGACGAGGCAGCATGGATTGCTGGAGAACGTTGGCAGCTGGGAATGAGCAGCCCGGCTCCGGCAGGAGCCCTCTCCAGTCTGCTTCCCTCGCCGCCTGCAAACAAAAGGGCCTGGAGTGCAAATCACAGGCACTTCTTGTCGGCAGAGCTGGGCCAGCTTAAGTCAGAGGTGGAAATCAGGACACCAGGCTCCCAGCGCTGTTGAAGTTACTCTCCACTCCCTTTTAGTCTGAAAACAACCACGAAAAAATATAATCAGCAAACTTACCTACCTCTTTACTCAACCCTGACTACAACTGTTAGTAAATAGACTGAGCAATATTCTCATTTAATGTCCCCTTGACAATCACAATTTCCTCTGCTGAGAATTGCCCATTTCTTCCCATTCTCTCCAACAGCATTAATCTATCACAGGGATTTTAACTTGCTCCCCCTGACCACCATCATGTGTTGATAGCTCTCTGTCAGGGTCTTTATCAAAAAAGACTTTTGAAATTCAAAAGGACTGTGTGTATATATACTCTCTCATTCCCTTTCATCCACTGGTCTCTTAACTCATCGAAAGGATTTAAGCGGGTCAGAGAAACATAATTTTCTCCAGCAGAACCCATGCTGTCTGTACCTTATCCTATAGAAAAGCCTAAATATAGACTCTGAAAGTCCTCACAGCTGGGAATGTGAATGCAGCCATCCTGCTTTGAAGCTGCCTGAGACTCGTGCAGTTCCCAGATGAAGGGCTGGCTGGCTCTGTCAAAGGAAGAGAGAGTCTTTCAAAGATGTTTGAAGATAGCAGGAAAGATGTCAGTGGCCCCAGATTCTACTTCTCCTCCTGCTTTCCTCAGATTTTCTTTGGCCTCTTTAGCTCCTCTTTAGCTGTCCCTGGCAGCTTGTGCTGAGCAGGAATGAGGCAGTTCTGCAGGATATACCCACCTTGGAAAGAAATGGGGAAAGAGCCTGACATCAAATAGGAATCAGCTAAAATATCGTGGAAGTGAAGGTCCTGGGAACACAACCAAGAGCACGAGGCTGTGCAGTGACCTGGAGGGCTGAAGGTAGGGTCTGTAAGACCATGCTTCAACCTGCAGAGAGAACAACCACTACCCCAGCATTGGTCTGTGCTGCTCCAGGGGATGCTTTGGGAACATCAGCCACCCTCTCTGTGCATCTCCCACTTAATCCTGCAGCTTCCTGGCACCCCTCTGGAAAGAATCTGGAGGTTTGGCTAATTCAGTTGTCCATAGACTTGCTGTGCTGCCTCCCAGAGATCCCTCAGATCCGTGTGACAGCCTTGCCTGAGCAATTGTGGTTTAACACGTGGGTTCCTTCCTTGCGACTGTTCCAGCTTCCTTTTGCTTTGCTTTCCCTGCTGATAAAGGCAGGTTATCAGGACCTGCCTTGCTGCCAGGGAATAGCTGAGAGTGATAGTTATTATTGGATCCTCCGACCAGACAGTGACACATTTGCCAGAACAGTGTACCTGGATTAAACCTTCTCCATCCAGAGCTCAGATGTCTCCAGGATCTGCTATCCATTTTCTTAATGCAGCTGCCTGACAGTTAAATCCATGCCTGTGTCTATTAGGGAAATGCATGTGTTATGAGCACCATGAATTCAGGCAGCCCTGTTAAATCTATTTGATGTATTCACTTCAACCCTAGCCCCCCTCCCCTCAAAAGTTACCTACTGGCCAGGCACTAGAGCTGTCAGGTTGTGAAGGATAACAACATTATGGGACTAACGGAGAGCAAAACATCAGGGAAGGCAGGTTGGCTGCATTAGGCATCTTGCAGCTCTGGGAAAACAGCCCTTCTGCATCAAGAGCGGAGGAAGCTTCTGAGACATCAGGCTCCACACACTGATCTGGAAGCACTTTGGAGGCATTCACTAATGGAGATTATTGCCCTGAGGGGCAATGGGAAGGCAAGAAAGGTAACAGCTTACATTTGCAGCTGGTTTTAAGGCATTGGAACAAGTCCCAGGTTGGGTCTGACTGAGCCAGATCCAAAGGGGAGTGGCTGCATTGGCAGACCTGACAGTCCTGCCCAGGGCACAGGGGACATGGCCAGACGTCATCTCTGCATTATGGACCTGCCTCGGGGAATTTCAGGTCTTTCAACTCAATGTCTGGGTCCTGGTTACTCATTTGATCTCAGGCTGCAGACAGATCTTGGAAGGGCTCCAAGACATGGATAGAGCAGGCCAGTCTCAACTTTGAACTGCTCTCCAGAGAACTCTCTCACGCTTTCCACTGGCTCTGAGGAGACAGACATCAGCTGTTGCCATTTATTGCTGAAAGGCAAGACGAGGTGGCATGAATAGCCCTTCCCAGAGCTTCTGTGCATGCCCAGATAGCTGGGTGGAGGAGACAGGGAAGTCTACACAGAGAAGACTATCCTTGTCTGGAGAGCATCCAGATAATGCCTTTATGAGCATGGATTTCTAGGAAACATCTACAGACTCTCCGGGCTCTGCTGACAACTGTTTCTCCTTTTTTAGGGCATAAATGAATGTTCCAGATCTTCATCAGATAGTACCACGGTTAACAGATGGGTGACATTCCCTTGGGCCTTGGTTGGAATGGGCTAAGATATAGCAGTTTCCACACAAGTCACGCAGCCTCGTCTTGGGCATGTGGGTCTCCCTCCCACTCCAAGCTGCTACCAAGGCTGGGATTTTTGTTGTTTCTTTTTTTTCCCCTCCACTTCTCTTAACCTTTCTTTGAGCTCTCACTTGCTTCCTCAGCACCTAGTGTAATTGCTTGCAGTCTCTGAGGATCTTGGCGAGGATTTATGTAACACACCAGGCAGCAATTTGAAAGGCTGCTTTCGGATATAAGAACTTAATGCTACACCAGCCTTGGGGAAAATGAGCTGCAATCCTTGAGAGGGCTGTGTGGTGTTTGCTGCACACTGTCTGAGTGAAAGGCTCTGGGGCAGCACAGGCAAGGAGGGGAGGAAGGCAGAAGTGTCTTCAGGCGAGTGGTTCACTCCTTCTTTGTCTCATTATGCTGTGGCTTTTTCTAGAGGGGGAGTTGGAGGCAGCCAGCAGACACTCAGCATTGCTAAGCACTTTGGAGAGAGCAGAGATGTAGTTATTTTTCTGGCAGACAGTGTGGCTTTGCTGGGGTTTCTTTCTTCCTCTGTTTTGGTTGCCAAACAGACTCTTGGGGTACCTCTGTGGTTTTCAAGTTTTCCACCTGAGAAGGGCATCAAGATTTCGGTGCTATTGAATATAAATCTGTTTGGGCAAGGATGGAAGGGGAGATACTTTTAGGAGCAAAAGGAGAAAAACAATGTTCTTGTAAGGCTCTTGAGAGTGCGATGGCCCTGCAGCAGCACTCGAGTGCCCTGGTTTGAAGGATGTGTTCTGCTGGTTTGACAGCACAGGCTGTGCCTGACCAGGGCTGAAAGCACAGCTCTGTGCACCAGACACTCAGGAGAAACCCTCCCCAGCCAGCCCAGTTAGACTTGCCATGCACCCACTCATCCCTCAACTCCTCCATCCCTGCCTACATGAGCCTCCAACAGAGATGGGTTCTGGCATCTGGAGGAAAAATGCGTTTTCAGGAGGGTTGAAATTTTTCACTTCAGTTTCCTTAAACTAGATTTCATCATTTTCCCTCCTTCAAAATTGTATTTGCCTTAATTTTTTCCCCCACTCATGTTGCTGATGGAAATAACACCAGAGCAATCACACTACTTGAGTGTGTGACTCTGTCCATCCATCAGTCTGTCTGCCCTCCGACCCTCAAAGCTTTTGAGCTGATTTCAAGTGCTTTCAACACAGAATTAGGAACCTTAAAACTCAGAGGTGCCAATGAATGAGATGAAGAGAGGCTGCTGAGCAGAGGAGAGCCATTCCTTGTGTGCCTTCCCTGATCGAGTCACTAGGGAACCAGCCTGGGATAGAGATGCAGGAAACTGGGTACAACGTTCAAAGGAACTATTTCTTTACTTAAAACTTGATGGCATCTTAAACTTTTTTACAAGGAAAAGGAAAAACTTTAAAAGTTATGCAACCTTTGCATTGCTGGATGAACAGTCCAGCTCTGATCAGCTGAGGAAGCCCTTGCTGTCCTCACCATCCTCCCTATCCAGGTACTGCTGGCACCTGCAGGGTCTGGCTGCAGTGGGAGCTGCCCTGCCCTTAGCAGGAGATCTTCCTCACCAAAAGGGTTGTTCAGCCCTGGCATGGGCTGTCCAGGGCACTGGTGGAGTCTCCATCCCTGGAGGGACTTAAAAGCCATGTGGATGTGCCACTTGGGGACATGAGTTACTGGTGGCCTTTGGAGCACTGGGGGAATAGTAGGACTTGATGATCTTGGAGGGCTTTTCCAACGCAAAAGATCCAATGACTCCATGATTCTCTCTCTCTGGCTACTCCTGACTAAACCCTGTGGAGCCATAAAACTGGTCTGGGAGTGGTAAATGAACACAGGCTCTCTTGGCTTTAATATTTAGAGTAGTTCAAGATCTACCACACTCCTTCTTGTCTCCGTGGTCCCATGAGGGCAATGTGTTTCCAGTGCTGGTTCCCACATCCTTACATCAATGTGGATGTTACAGCAACACCAAACCCCTCCTAAGCCATCCTGCCCCTGCTCCCCACAAGACTGTTGTTTCTACTGCAACAGCTCCAGGCCTCACTTTTGTTTTTCCGAGCCTTTAAACTCCCACCTCCCCCCACAGCAGCAGGAACATCCACAGCTTGCCTGGAACTACCAGTGCTAATCTGTCATTTGCAGCAACAAACAAGCATGTTGCCACTTTGCTTTCTCGTCCTTCTTGTATCTCTAAAGAAATGGGGTGGGGAAGGACTCACAACAACAACAACCAGCAAAAAAACCCCGAGTAAATTAACATTGCAGCTGAGGTTTTACACGCACAAAAGTCAGGAAGTTCAAAGTTATGGTTCCCCCTCCAGCTGTAATTCTGGCACACTGCACATATATATTAAGACATTAAAGTTAGCCCCATAAACAGTAATACAAAATACTACAGGCACACAGGGGGGCCAATCTACGATGGCCAGGGGAGCCATAACTCCTGCTACCCTGACTCCTGTGCGTGAGTTTCTCCCTCAAAAAAGGAATAAGTCAGCTCTCATTCACTTGTAATTCAAAGCTCAGGATGCTGATAGGGAAGAGAAAAGAGGGATTGTTCCTTCTGCTGCTTCTTCTTTTTTTTTTTCTTTTTTTTTCCCCCCATTTTTTATTGCACAGGCTGTTGTCGGGCTGCCTGCGATCAATGCTCTCCCTTTGTCTGACTTTGATATATCTGGAGGGATCTCAGATTTCTGTTCCCATCCTCTCTCACTCCATAATGGATCCAGCTCCTCAGCAAGGCACAGGCATGCAATAGATAAGGGATAGCCTTTGATTGAATTTACTTAATTTATATGGACGATGGGACACAAGAGGAATATTAAAATACAAATTAGCAGTTTTATATTTCACATGCATTGAAATCTCCCCAGCAGATAATAAGCTGTTGGAAACTTATCTGCCAAGGGGCTCTCCCCAGCCACACCTATTCTCTTTCTCCTGAGGTCCTCGAGTAAATACTAGAAAGTTGATAACTGGAGAGTTACAGTTTAAGTCCTTAAAGCAACAATAACTCAGGCCAATAGTTTTAAACAACACTGACACTGGGGGAGCTGTCTCCGTCCATTCTGCTGGCACAGACTCGCATCCCACATGTCTGAGTGGCAATGAAATGCCATTATCCATTGGAGCGTCCTCTGGCAGTCCAAGCAGTTGCCTTCCTCCTACTGGATTAGACAAGATTCCCATTTTGGATGGAATATTTCTTTCTTCTGCACCTCTCATATCACAGGGTAGGTAAATCAGAGGCTTCTCTAATACTGTGATCATATTAGGAAGTCACAGGTGGAAGAGTGGAGAAGTGGCAGAGCAAAAGGACCAGTGAAAGTGCAGTGCAGGAGGGATGGGAAAGGTCTCCATGTGTATTTTCATTCTGGTTTCCTCCTACAGAGGAACTCTGGAGAAGCTCCTGCAGTGTGAAATTCTTCTTCCAATGGAGTTCTTCAGCTGGATCTGAACAAGAAATCTGTCAGTACATGAAGTGGTCAGTAGGAAATGCCTGCAGGTAAACTGATCTGACACATAAAGCCAGCCTGGAGGTCAAGCTGACACTGTGGGCTTAAACTAAGGTGAAAAGGACCCTGTTGCTTCCCAGACCAGGGTCTAACTCTGGTGGTGGCCAAAGTCAGACAGAAATAAAAAAATATTCTCCGATGGGATTCTCAGGAGGGAAGGTGTGTTTTGAGGTTGGTCCAAGGAGCACCTGAGTTCTGCACACCCAGTCTGAGCAGCCGCTGCTCCTCGAGAGGCTCCCGGGACAATTCCCTTTGTTTGGCTGAAGGCATCGGTTACACGAGAACCTGATCTGCCTCACAGGAAATTAGACACAGCTTGAGCCTCGCTGGGGCTGGTGATGGGACGGGTAGATGATATTCCCCACAGGTGATGGATGCTTGAGAGCAGGGACTATCCCTCCCTCCCCAGCTCCTCAGCACACTGAGCTCAAATGACAGAACAGAGGAAAGGAGGAGTGGGCCCACACTCATGTATTGATGGGAGTGAGAGGGACAGCTTGTCACACCCCTTTCACACACACTCTGGCAAAGCTGGAGCAGCACAGAGCTCAGGCTGACCAAGGGGGAAGAGTTGCAGACGTAAGTGATGCTGACTGACCCTGTTCTGTCCACCAGCCCAGGAGAGATCCCACCCAGCACATAAGTGGGTCAGACTTCTTCCTCAATGAGAATTGAGGAACAGTTAAAACAGTATTAAGGAATACTTTTGCAAGAGTATTCTGCTTTCCTTGATTTCCCACTGGAGAGCTGAAAAGCTAGGACACAGTGGAGAAAAAGATTTCCCTTGCCTTCCAGGCAGGCACTTACTCACCTCCCACTGCCTCCAAGTACATTTTGGATGTTTCAATGGGGACTCTGTGGAGTTTCAGGGACACTGACACTTTTAGTACTGTTTTGGAGAGAAGGATCTGGCCTTACCCAAGTCTGCTTGGCACCATGGGGAACAAATAGCGCACAACTTCCAACCAACCTCCCAACTTTCATGAGTATATCCCTTCTCCGGTGTCACAAAATAGCTGGATAACCAGGATGCTCTTTCTCCATTAAAGAGCAGTCTGATCCTCTGACTTTTCTTCCCATTAGAAAGTAAAATGACCCAGGGAGTGACAAAATTACGCTGTCAAAAACAAGACAGTCACTTTGAAAATCAATAAACCCCAAGGTGTTATTGTGAGTTAACTGCTCTCTTAGGCCCAAAGCACAGAGCTGGTATTAATGCTGTTCTTGCCACCTCTCCCACCAACATCCCGCTGCTGCTGCTACTCGAGAAAATCTCTGACATGGAATTCTACTTAAAGCAGTGCAAAGGATGAATTTTTCAGTTCGGTGACCAATTGAAAAATAGTCGAGAGAGATGAGAAAAAGAGAGAAAAGAAATGTGCTATGGGCCACCTTACATGCTTTATGCAAGGCAAACCAAAAATACAATCTTTTTCATTTGGCATGATTTGACAGTTACAGACTCCCACTCCTTTATTTCTACCTGCTCAGTGCCCATTTCTCAGGTTCTTCATGTTCATATCAATAGATGTAGTGTGTCCGTCACAGAAAATTATTTCTTCCTCTCTCTAGACCACGTAACACAGTGATAGGACAAGAAGACATGGCCTCAAGTTGTACCAGGGGAGATTTAAATTGGATGTTAGGAAAAATTTCTTCACTTAAAGGGTTGTCAAGCACTGGCACAAATTGCCCAGGGAAGTGGTGCAATCACCATCACAGGAGGGGTTGAACAGATGTGTAGATGTGGCACTTGAGGACATGGTTTAGTGGTGGCCTTGGCTGTTCTGGGGGAATGGTTGGGCTTGGTGGTCTTAAAGGTCTTCTGCAACCTAGATGATTTGATGATTTGTTTGTCAAAAGCAGCCCTGGAAGAAAGGTGTTACCTAGAACAAGACATGGAATTTGTGCAATGCTTGCACAAGCTGTTCCTCTTTCTGCTTCACTTTCTCATCCCTGAACTGACCCCAAACTGGGTCAGTTCATCCCACAACTCTGAAAATGCACTTTCTAGCAGGTTTAAAAATAAAGCCTGAAAGTGGTCCACACCCAGCAAATGGGGGGTTTAAAAAGGGACAAAACACCTGGGAAGACCAGTGAATCTCCAGAGGTTTTAAGGTTCCCTCCAGATGTGTCCTCGAATTTTTCAGCAGCTATGGAAACACATGACACAGAGAGGGCAAGTTGGGAATGGAACAAATCTGACTTGAAAACCCCTTGCATTTCCAGCTGTTCAAAACCCAATATATAGAAGTGGTGCCGCTGCAATGGGGGACTACGGGACACTCAGCACTGGGAACATATTAATCCCCACTCCTGGGAATGGGCATTTTGCTGCTGAGGAAAGCAATGGGGTTTCTATTCATGAGCCCTGAATCTGGACAGCCAGGGCAGAGCTGGGGCTCCTGTGTAACATAACCCAAGGTCCCAAGCAGCTGCTGACAGTAAAGCTCCTGCTGCATTTTTACAGGGGCTCAAGTGTTAGAGCTGACATCCTGTCCAGATTCTGGGTTGGGATAATTACCTGCTGCCTAAATCCTGCTTCAGAGCCTTACCTAGCAGTTACACACTGCTCCTGCCACCCTATGGAGGAGAGAGAGGGAGTCTGACTGCATGTAAGGAGTTGCCCACAGCATCCCTCATTTCATTGCCAGGCATGGGAAGCACACTGGGAAAATGGCCAAGGTAAAAGATGATGAAAAGCCAGAACAATAACATTCCTTGCCCTTACTCACACCCCAGCCTGGCCTCACCATGGGAGATACCCAGTGAGAAGAGATGAGGAGCCACATTATCCCAAAGTTTCTGCACCAGCTGCACTGCTACAAGGATCTGTGATATCACAGCAGCCAGGGCTTCCCAGACTGCAGGAAGGTCCAGGTGAAATGACACATTAGTTTCATTTTTATCCCTGTCTTGAGAAAAAAATTGCCCCAAAAGGTCTTTTCTCCTCCTCCTCCCGTGACCAAGGCAACAACCAGAGAACATCTCCTGCTTTGGACTCCTTATTAGTTTAATTAGATGATTTTCTGCATGATTTATCCTGAACGCTGCAATTGCACAATCAAATCACAGATCAGTTGACAACTTCATTTAAAAAATTAGTGTTTAGCAGCTTTGTGGGCTCTAAAAGCTCTGAGGACATCTGTCAGCAATGACCCCTTCTGATAAATGACAAACAGTCCCAGGCTGTGTCCCCACCTCCTGTCCTGCCTGCAAGCTGGCAAACCCTTGAGAACAGAAAAACACTGACCTGGGGGCTTTCCCAGTTTGCATCTGCCAGAGCTGTTTGGCCTTGCCCCTCAGATGTCAGTCCACTATTGTTAGTGAGTGCTACAGGCCTGTCAGAAAGAGAACAGATCCTGCCAGTCCAAGGAGACTGGGTGTTACAGATGAATCTGCATCAGGCCCTGTGCTTCCACTAAATTATGTGGGAGTTGGTGCCTGCTGTGAAGCTGCCACCCATGCTAAGAATGTCAGCTAAAACTGGAGCACCTGCACTCCCCTTTGGAGCTCTGCCCACCCTGGGGCTCATGGGTGATGATGAAGGGAGGGAGGGATGCTGCTCCTGGATTGAGTGGCTGAAGAACCCGAGGCTGAGCACAGAAGCTGCCAGTGGTGGATTTCCCAGTTTCCAGGCCTCCTGCAGGAAGGTGTTGATCCTGCAGGCTGAGATCAGCTCAGCACAGCAAGTCTTGAGTTTTCTTATGCTTAGCAGGCTGCCAGGAATCACTTCCAGAAAGGGAGTGGGCAGCAGTGATGGAGACAGTGGTGCCAACAAAGCTGCCTGGACAGATATTGCAGAGAGTGGTGGGTGGAGATGAGTGATGTACCAATCCTTTCCTGCAGGTTTGGGGAGGAGAAAACATCGTGTGCCTTCTGAGCAGGGAATGCACAAACTGTGTCTTTCCTCTAAAGAAACAGAAGCCCAAAACAGCTTTGCTCCCTGGCTTTATCCTCTGATTAGTCCAAAGACCCCTGCTTTCTAGGGTGCAGGATCTGTGATGGGTGGACATCTGATCCTTAAGCTGTCTCAAAGCAAAGGACTTCCTCTGAATCCTCCATGTCCAGGGGCAGGCTGAAGCAACGGCACTCCTCCTGAGGGAGCCTGCTTTTCCAAGGAGACTGTCCAACCTGGGTGTGACACCATCAGGACAACAAAGCATCCTTTGCCCTCAGAGATCTCCAGAAACCCCACTAGTACCATCTGAATTCAGACCTTGTTAAGATGCTCAGGAATCAGCCTCCATTCCACATCTCCAGCAGCCTGAGACTCTGATTATAATGAGCTCCACTAATTAGACTGTTTTAATTCAAAGGCCAGCAGGCTCGGAGAGATGTGAATCAAGGGAACCTTTGTGAGACATCTGCTGGGATTTCCAGCCAGCGTAATTCCTCCAAACTGCCCACTGGTGAGTCTTTGAGCAAATGCCTCCTCTCCCACCTCTCTCCCCAGAATGAGACCTTAGACAGGAAGGGCAAGGAAGGTCTCCAACTTTCCAGACAGACCCCCAGTCCCTCCATTCTCCAGCAGACCCCTCTGGGGGATGAAATGACAGCTGTTTCCAGTCAAATGAACCTCCTTCTCTTCCAATGTTTGCTTCAACTGTTATTCAATTGCACAGATGAAAAAACAACTCAGGAAGGAGCTAATTAGAGGGAGACAACAAACCAGAAGAACTGAAGTGGAACTGGGAAAGGAGGTGGCGGATGGTATAGAAAGGAATGAAAATCAGTCTTAACAGGAGCAGCAAATACATAGAGATGATCCACAGGGACAATGTGGTGGATGAGCAGAGCAGAGTGCGTGGTTGGTGGCCAATCCGAGCATGTCTGGAGCCACCAGGACTCAGAGTCATGTGCTCTGTGTGCTGTCAGTGGTATACGCCCAGAATCCAACACCAGTTCACATCCTTCATGTGGCCTGTATCACCCTTCACTTCACCCACCCTGGGCCACCTTGGAGAAGCCACGACCAGGCTGATGGGCCCATTTTGGAGGGATGTTTTTACATCTTTCCCAGAAGACCAAGGCTTGGTCTGCTCCAGGCAGAGCTGCATCAGCTCAATGGATAAATGGAGCTCTCCCAAGACCTGCAGATGACCCAGCTATCTCTGACTGCAAATTGTGCCAGCAGAGCCATGGCTGGCTGGATGAATTTTGTCCTGCTCTTACTTCCTAAACTGTCCTGGAGCCATCTTTTCAATCACAAATACAAAATAATCTCTATATGAAAATAAAAAGCACCTGACTGTCATGTCAACCTACAAGATTTTCTAGAAACTTAAGAAACAGCAAAACTTGTCACCCATCTCCTAGTTGTGCCAGCCTTTCTACCCAGGTACCTTGGGAATTCCAGAACAAGCTGCTGATCCCCTTTGGGTCTGAGTTCTCCTTTTTGTAAAAATCAAAGTGCTCTTCTGCTTGAATTCAGCAATGGACAGAGAAACATCTTGATATGTGCCAACAAAAGGGATTCCACAAGAACAAGTCTCCTTACAAAGTTGCTATTTGGGAACTTGGGTAGGTGTGCAGGGGATCAGCTAGCTGAGAAGGACAAAGAGACTGAGAGATCCTTTAGGCAAATTTTTGGCCGAACCATAGTCTCCACAGTCCATGGGAACTGGTGATTGAATCCAGTCATAACTTGGTTCTCTATCTGGTCCATCCAGAAATTCGAATCTAGAAGTCCCAGCTCAGACAGCTGGGAAAAAGCAGGTACTGGCCTGTCACTCCATCCTTTCAGTGGCACTGTCTCCTGTCTCCTGTGTTTCTCTTCATTACCAAAATCCCCCCAGGACACCATTGATGATGGAGAACCATCGGAGAGGCAATTAGAAAGAAGTTAAAGTGAATTACATCTGCTGGGTTTATTTTCTGTTTTCTACTAAGGCTGCTGCCAATTATTGTGCAATTAGGCTGCCTTCATTAGCAAATGAGATTAAAATTAACATCGTTAATTACTTGTTCTGTTAAACAGGGGAAAGCAGGCATTTAAGGGGGAGATGCAGAGAAGGCTGTTCTTGGAGCAGATGCAGTAATGTTCTCCAGCACCGTTTCTCCAAGGCTTGCACTGGATTATTCAGTTTTGCTAACACAGCATTTAAATTCACACCTCTAATGCAACGCTTTGCAGGAACATGGCACACATTGCTGAAGAAATCATCCTCACATATTGTAAAACAAAAGCTGATGGCCATAGGGAGTGGCCACTGGATTGCTCCCACCAGGCACTGGAGGGAAACCTCTTTCCTCAGTTGCTGGTGCACTTGATGTGACTGTCACCAGGAATTTCTAATGGGGCCCATGAGGTGAGCTGGGAGTGTAGCTGACACTGCCAGCAATGGTAATAAAGACAAAACAGCTGTTGCTATCTATGGGAATGTTTTCTTGGCACTGGACACCAAAGAAGACTCTTACCTGTGCTCAGGGACTGGAGACGGAGATCAAGGAGGAGCAGTAGAGCTCCAAATTGATGGTGTTGTCTTCATAAGCCAACTCAGTGGTATTGCTGCAAAACTCAGATGCTGAGTAAGTACAAAGTGATGCCACTGATCTACCAGGCCACACTTTGAGGTTCCTGGATGACAGGCTAGAAAGGACCCCAAGAAATCACCTAGCCCAGCCTGCTGTTCCCACACACAGTTGATGTGGCTGCATCTTTTTTACTTGCTGTCTCTCTAGGCCACTCTTGCCAGTCTGCACCAATGCAGGTCCTGCCACCTCTGAGACATTCTATTTAACATTTTGCTTTCTTTTCCCTTGGGAAGGCTTCTCTAAGTGTTTAATTAGAACTGCAGTTGCCCAGCACTAAATGTGCTGCTCCCTATGAACATGGAAAAGTGATTAAACCCATTCTGTTTGCATCTGCCTTTTTCAGATTTCAGAACCATTCCTCTCTCACAGTTTCTCCTCTTTGGATTAAACCATCCCAATTTACTCAATCTCTCTTCGCAGGTCATACCTGCTAGTCTTCAGTCAGTCAGTCAGTCAGTCAGTCAGTCAGTCAGTCAGTCAGTCAGTCAGTCAGTCAGTCAGTCCTCCTTGCTCTGGACCTCCCTCTATTGCTTTGCAACTTTCTGGATGAGTTGTGCCCAAAACTGGACCCAGCATCCAGCTGAGATCCCCATAACACTGGGCAGAGTGGGAACACTATGTTGTGTGTCTTGCTGGTGATGGTTCTGTCTAGACTGTCCTGTCCATCATTTTTCACAGTAACTTGACATCTCTCATTCACACTGTGATTAAAAACGAGCCCCAGTCTTTTCTGCAGGATTTCTGCCTCGTCAACTCTATATTTCTGCATCCTGCCTAGATGTAAAATCCAGTACTTATCTCTATTAAATGGCATCTTATTTTTTCCAAACCATTTCTCCAATTTGTCAAAATCATTTTAAGAGAAATAGACACATTGAAAAGGTCCCTTGGAAAACATGGAGTGTAGGAAGACAGACCTGAATTTCAGCTAAAGCCTTGCCAGGCAGAGGTTTCCCTTGGATCTCTGCCTGTCTTTCCTTGCTCTGCAGCACCTAAAAGCATAATGGGGTCCCTGTGAGGGACAGGCGGAGACACAGGCTGCCTCTTCAAAGCATGCACATGTGCAAACAATGTACAACCCCTCAGGAAATGTACTGCAGTGGCTGCAGAACCACTGCTCAGGCTGCTCTCTGGGCATGCAAAGCTCAGTCCATGCTGGAGTCCCTGCAGAGAACTGCAACATCCCTCTCCAACTGCAAGCAAAACCAAAGACTCCAAAACTAGATCAGAGACTTAGGAAATGGACTCAAACAGGCTCCTGACAGTGAGGATCTGCTGCACTGGTTACCTGGCACCCTATGGGCTCTGCTACTTCTGCTAATGGACTCACTTTTTTCTGTACAGGTAGCAGCAGCACACTGCTGAGAGCCTCCATGGATGAGGGTAAGGCAATGAAGGGGGAGCCTTTTATTAGATCTGCTTTGGAGTACACAAATCTTTGCATTGGGAAAAAAGAACATCAAGCTCTAAGTTAACAAAAGCTGAGGTCACTTATTGTCTGTCCCCTTGCTTGCACGTTCCTCTGCTCTAAAAATACCAAGTGCTCCTCTGACACCGTTCATAACTTATCCTAAAAAGGAGCAGCCTGGCTGGAACAGATTCCAAGCTCTGAAGAAGTGTGTAGAGCTCAACCAGTCTCACCTATTGTGTTTGGAACAACTGGCTGATTTCACAGAAGCCATTTCCTCTCCCTGTGAGTTTCTTAGATGCACAGAAGATGCACCAATTGTAACATCACCTGTGGCAGTGACCACACAGCCCAAGCTCAACACACATGGACGGTGCCCCTTGCTGGATGCATCTGAATCCATCACATTTTTTGCTTTCCTGACCCCCCTGTGAAGCTGGGAGGAGAGATATTCCCATCTCTCCAGCTAGAAAAGTCAGGCAGAAAGAGATTTAACAATCTACCCATGGTTAGTCATGAGCAGGAGGCCACTTGGGGGATTAATACTATTTCTTAGTCAGGGGAGATTTTCAGTGTTGATGATCTGTGAAATGTTTGCCTTGAATTTCCTTTGGACCCAGCACAGAGCAGCATCTTATTCAAAGGCTGCATTTAAGAATGGCCATGAACTTTATATTACGTGTGTGCCGACAGCTTCCCGGACCCCTCAACAAGGAAAGCAGTCAGATCTTGAGCAGCGTGATACCTTGTGCATAGCAACAAGCCAGCTGGCTCTGAAGAGTCTTTTCTTATGCAGACCTCATCAAAAAATGAAATGAGAAAATAAGTAGACAGGACTAGGAAGGGAATTCTTCTGCCCTTGTGCCCCAAGGGGAGTATATCCAAATTAATAGGCCTTTTCCACTGCTAATGAGTCTGTGAAGATGTGGGAGTCACAGGCCACATCATTAGCCAGTGTAAATCAGTGTGTACCTGGAGAGACTGCAGGAACATTAATTTACATTCATCCTAGCAAGCCCAGCTTACCAGGACCCCCAGGATAAGCCAAAACCAGAGTTCCTGGACCTCACCTGGCTCCCTCTGGGAGATGTATATATGGATAGGGATCCTATTCCAAGCCTCCAGATCAAAAGCCACACAATGTTGTATGGCTCCTGGCAAAATCCTTACCAATGCCAAATCATCCAGCATTGGGATTTCCATGGTCCTCCTTTGGGTTCAGCAATTCCCTGGAGAAAAGTTGAAAGGAGACTGGCAGAGGAGAGATGCACAGGGGAAAAACAAGTGGTATGATGGGATCAGCAGGCTGGGAAGGACTGAGAAAAGGTGCAAAGGGACCTTGAGGAGTGCGCAGGGCAGGAAAAGATGGATGTATGGGTGAGGGAGAGAAAAATTGGAGATAAACAAGTGATACAGAATTTTCATATCAGGCTCCTCTGTGAGGGCAGATTTATCTGCCTCCTTTCTCTAGGAAATTCATTAGGCATTAGTGCCTCACTCTTTTCCCTGCCAATGTGCTCCAGCTTTGCCTAGGAACAAAACAGTAACTCACATCCCTGCACTCTCTTCTCCCAGCACAGCATCCTCCCAGCCCAGCTCTGCTTCTTGTCTCTGGCTGACAGGAGCTGACAGGCATCCTGGATAGGCATCCTGGGAGTCTGCAGATATTCCTTCAGGAACTTGCAGACAAACAGCAGAAACTCTCTGGTGACACCACAGGTTGGTGTAAGATCTGACCCATGGGTGAGCAGCATAGATGCTTCCCTGGGAGTAAAGAGGGAAGAGGCTCCAGGTGCAGGGCATGTTCTCTAGTCAGTTTGCATAATTTATCTATAACTCGAGCTAAAGGAAATTGAAGGGGCCTGTTCCAACATTCCTTAATTTGCCAATGAACTGGCTATGAAAAGAGATAAGAAATAAGGTCTGAAATCTTAAAAGAAGCCATTAGGGAAACATAGAAGCAAAGAGCAGCCGAAATGCATGTTTGTGAGCCGATAAGATTCTGAACATTTCTTTCAGCAGCTGAGAGCCAGAGGTATCAACAAGGTAGACAGATTAAATTCCTGCAGGCATTAATTAAAAGAAGTCTGATGAGGAGAGAAATTAAGGCCCAAACACTGAGCAGAAACAACTGTTATTTTTTCTTTGGAGAATGCTTAGCTCTAAACAACTGCTGTGAGAGAAAAAACCTTTGTGGATGTAAAGGTGTGAGATGCAGATGGGAGATGTGGAAATGCATCATAAAAGAATAAGGGCCACGAGGTAGATGGAACAAAAATACTGGGATTAATCTGGTGGTGGTGAAAGAGCAATGAAGAAAGACAAGGAGAAGCTGTGGGCAGCCTACAAAAGTGTGGATGTAGAAAAAGCAGTGAAATCCTAAAGATTGCAGTGGTATGAGATTCCCAAGACAAAAGGGAGCTCAGTAAACCATTACCTGATTTCCAGGTCCTCTGTGGGAAGAGATGGAGGAAGGGCACAGGCACAGTGTGGTTACAGCTGAAACAGAAGAACAGGAACCTGCTGGGATGGGTCTCTGTGTGTGCAGAGCTCGAGAAAAAGGAGAAAAACCTGTCTATGAATTCTTACCTGCTTATAAAATTGGCTGTGGGGAGCCCATGTGTGCTTTTTGTGTAGCTGCCCAAGCAGGGATGTGAGGAGCAGGTGTCCTGGAACATGAAGACATCTCCAGGCAGTGCTTCCCCCTGACCACATACTCAGAGACCTGCGAGGAGGAATAACCTTGTGAATAAGGAATGAGCTCAGGGACTGGCCCATCCTGAGCAGACTCCTGGTTCTACAACAGATGCCAGGGAGACAGGAGGACGTGAAGAGAGTTGTTTGCCATAAGCTCCCCTTCCTGATGAAATAAAAGTGCATTTCTACCCTTCATCCTAATCCTTTCCTTTTGTATCAAATATAATTGGTACATGCACAGTGCCAGGAGGTCTCTGGACTCAATATTGAAGCAAACAGGACTTACTACACCTGAAAGATTAGTGGCTGCCAGGTTTATCGTTCCACCTGCTGCAATGGCACAGGAGGGTGGTGATTTTCCCTCTATCCCTGTAACATTTGTGTGGGCGAGTGCTTTTCCATCAGAAACCCCAGCCTGTGTGGAAGTGTGTTGATTCGTGTTTAGCTGCAATCCTGTTTCCTCTGGAAGACACATCCAGCTGAAGCCAGACAGATTCCACCCACCACAACGCAGCACAGCTGACGTCTTGTGGCAGTCCCTCGAGGACACATCTCCAGAAAAAGAATCACACAGCTGCTCAGCTCGGCTCCCAAAGTCACCACTTCTCTCCCCCTTTTTTTTTTCCTTTTATTTTTCTTTTTTTTTCTCTTTTTATTTACATCATTTCCCCCCCAACAGGTTGACAGAGCAGTGAATGCTTTGTGGCCAGGAGGGTTGGTGTGGCAAAATCCTCACTGGAAAACGCCAAAGTGTCTCAGAAGCACGGTGCCAAACCCAGGATCACATTGTAATGCAGCTGCAATGTGCTATGGATTAAACACCAACTTGGAAGTTCACAGGAGTGAAATGTCAGCTCAGGGGTTGATTTCATTCACCTGACATTCCTGTTAATAACAATGACTAATTAGAAAGGCTTTTAAGCATCCATTACATTAATTTAACGTGAAAATCTCATGGAGCTTTATTGGAATTTTTTTCCCCTGTAAAATTAACCCTGCAGGCTTGTTACACATGTTTTCATTAGGGACTGTGAGCAGTGGGGTTATTTGATGAATTAGAATCAGCACCTTAGTCTTTCTAACTTGGTATTTCAAGTTCTTTTATGCTGATAAAGCCCTAATTTGATCCCCCCCTCCACTCCCCCATTAGTTTAATATGTGCTACAGACTCCTCATACTGTGGCTGAGGGCTAGAAACCCAAATTCTCTGCTGCCAATTTCCATGCCATGCAGATAAAAGCCTGTAGTTCACAGCCTTTTGTACCAGCTGGTGCTCTGCTCTGTGGAGCATGTGCTGCTCACATGGCTTTTTTCCACACTTCCAGCTGCCAAGCTGTTTCTAAGGGAGCTGAAAAACCACCACGGGGCTGCCCCAGTATTATTTTCCTTTCTAAGGGTGATAGATTCCATCTTAGCCAGGACTGAAGCTTCTACCACTAAGGACACAATGCACTCCAGCAGGAGCTCAAATATCCCAGGGATGTTTTATTTCGCAGGGAGAGGAAGAACAGAGGCTGTTAAAGATCACGTGGCTCAGCAGAGAGAGGGACTGGCACTTCTGACGGCCCTACATCACACACACCTCTGATGCTCTTGCCACGGTCTCAAACTGGCTGCAATTACGTGTGACTGGGCCAAGTGCCCACAGGCTGAGTCCCCCTTGAAAGTTCTTCCATGCCTTGGGAGCCCAGACCTTTGGAGAACAGCCTGGGCTATTTCTAGCACTGAGATTCATTAAAGTGTGTCACTACATTAAAGTTTGGACTTCCATTGAACTTCCCAGCTTGGAAGAACACATTACAATGATTTTAATGATGCGTCCACTTGGGGATTTGAGGGAAAAAAAGTTGGAGGAACAGCCACAAATACTTGACTGGCATAAATCTATGGAATTGTTTGACACCTGACATGAAGCCAATTCCACTGTCACACAGACTGTGCTACTGAAATTGAACATAAATGACAAAAGAATCCCACTGACGTGGTAATGGAGGAGAACACACACATCACCTTGTTCTCCATCAGCCCACCACAGGATGGTTTCCATCCTTATATTTGGTACTGTTGCAGCTTCACCAGATCTATAATTCCCACCTGATTTGACCTCTCTCCATAGTAAGCTACCCTATTGCCTAATGGAACAGATGTAAGAATATTTTCTGATAACCACAGAGATTTCTCCTCTTATTAAGACTCTCCCTTGAGTCACTGAACATTAATATTACCCATCTGTGGTATTCCTTCTATCTCAATATGCAGGCACTTATCATGTCCTTCGTAGTTGTTACTTTGCCAAGCTGTACATAATTAGATTTTTTTAATCTTTCCCTGTTAATCAGACCCTTTGATCTCCCTGTACATCCAATAGTTTTGTTGCTCTTTCTTGAACCTCCTAAGTTTGTCAATACCCATTTCCTAATGAGGTGTGCAGGAGGGGATGCAGTGTCACAGCTGTCTCTCAGGGACAGGGAGCATGACCCTGGCCCCTGTGCACACAGTGCCATCAGCCTTTCTCTGCAGCCACAGCACATCTAAACTTTTCACCTCTATAATCCCACATCCCTTCTGATCATCTTCTGGCTCAGAAGTCCTCCAAGGCTCTGTTGAAGATGATGGAGATCTTTTCTGCCAGCTCAGTGCTCTGCTACCTCCCTCCTACCACTCATCATACAGATCAAGTTATTAGCTGGGAGCCCGACTGGCAGACCAGGGCATAGACATGGATAGGGAATGAAAGGCACACAGAGATTTTGTATGCAAGTTTAGCTCCTCTGAACATTCTTGCGTTGGCATTGCCTAAGAAACCAGTGCCGTTTGCTCCGTGCTGAGAATTTGTTACTGGAAACCTGTCCTGCCTAATTTCCTAGACTTCTCAAAGCTATATCCTTTGAAAAACAAGCTCCTCATCTTCCCTCTCTCAAACTGCCCTCTGCTAAATAGCTTTTCCTCAATCCTTCCCAGCTGCTCAGGAGCTGCTGCCTGGGTTAACATCTTCCTTGCTGTCAGGGGCAAAATCCACCCTCTGGTCTGCATAAGAGCAGACTTGGGCCAAGAACCATCACACCTGATGTAAAACCTATGCTCAGATTGAGATGGTGAGTGGGTTTTCAGCTGGAAAAGATCTGGATGTGAATCCTATTAGGAGGGTTAGGGCATACTTTGGGAAAATTTTGACACACACCCCTCATCTGCCTCTCCCCAAATCAGTCTGACAAAAAACACCAAAACAGGAGCTCTCTCTTGCTAAGAGCAGACAGGGGCTGTAAAAGGATCAGAAGTGATCTGGAAATGCTGCTGGTAGAATAGCCTTGGAGTCTAGAGTTGGATTAAAAAGCACTGCAGCTCAAGCTGCCTAGGTTCCCCTGTCATTCCCATCCTTCTGATGATGCTGTCTCATCCCTGTTGTGGATGCTCTGTGTTGAGATTCCTTAGAGGCTGAATCTCACCTCCTGAGCTGACAACACCTTATCTCAGCAGCTCAGCCAAGCAGGAGAACTCGGCACAGGTGACAAAGGCTGAGGTGTGCCTGCTAATTGCGTGCATGCTGCTTTTCCAGAGGATGGCAGGGCTTGGAAAGTGACAGACTAAAAAAAGCTTAAACCTGAAAAAAAACCTGACCCACAGACTACCTAACAAGTCTTCAGTTATTTGGAAAGGGAAAGGAAGCCTATTTCTGACTATTTCCTCAAAATCAGGGAAGAAAAAAGGTGTAAGAATGTGTCAGAAGCAAAAGATGCTGAGAGATGAGAGAGTTGCAATAATCCAGAGGTTGAGTTTTTCATGTGGGATATAAACCTCTGAGTTCAAGTCCCGGCACCTATTCTCTGCCTGCAGAATAAGGCTGATGATGCTACCATAGGACAAATCCCCATCAGAGGATGGCTTAGCAGAACCTCTCACTCCCTAACAAGACAGGGAGGGAGAACATCCTTCCTTCAGGGATTCCCAAAGCCCACGTGGCCAGGCAGGGCTGGCTTTGAGGGAGACAAAAAGGCATTTCACTGCCTGCCTGCCAAGGGGCTGGAGGTCTACAGGTAAAGGATTAGTGCTGGAGGCAGCCCGATGATCTGAGAGCAGTGAGGGGCTGCTCAGAGGTCCTGCTCTTGCTGCACCAGAGAAAGGGGTAATGACAGAGCAGCTCCTGTGTTTGTCAGCCAGCACAGCGGCAGCCCCAGCCTGGGCCTGCTTAGGCCTGTCTTCTCCCAGCAGGCTGAGAAGGGATTTACATAATAACGTGCCTATTTTAACTTTGCTTCATTGGCTCCTGACAAGATACAATATTTTTGATTAAACAGCTTCCTAGGAAGGAGCTGCTGCCTTAAACCGCTCGCACTCTCTCTGACCCCGTGCGATCTCATTAGTGGTCCCCTCAGACACCATCTGATGGCATCTTAAATTCCTCTTTTCCTTCTTCCTCTAAACAGGCTCTTCAGGGTAGGGCAGGACCCTCCTTAGCAGCCTGCTGTGTCCAGGGTGTTCTATCAATGCTGTGGCACCAGTCCTTCTGCCTCTCCCACCCCATCAGTCCCAACATTGGCTTTTCTCCAGCTGCTTCCCTCTCTCAGTCCTTCTTCTCCTCTTCTCTTCCCCTATCAATCTCTGATCTGCCTTTTTAGTTTCTCTTTATCTCACACCATCTGTCTCTTTCCTTGCTGCTGTCTTTTTTTTCCTTCCTTCACTGACCAGCCCAACAGAGAGAGATAAATCTCTCGAGCCAAGGAGACCACGTCCTCCATATATATGTGTGACAATCAGGTGCTACAGCAACAAAGATCAAACCCACCAGCTAACTCGACAGAGAGATTCAATAACAGCAGAGAGTTATATTGATAGGAACAAGGTAAATGGATAGTTTTGATTTTAGTAGATTATTGACTGCATGACAGAGGGAAAAAAAAGGCTTCCCAGCAGCACGGCTTAGGGAGCAACTCTTCCTGATGCAGCACAGCCAAGCAAAAGGAGTGAAATATGAGAGAGGGAGCACTCCATGGCATGTCTGACAGTCCCATCATCTGCGTGAGGAATAGTCCTCCCTGCCGGATGAACCACTTGGAATATATACGGAAAAAGATGAGATCTGCTTTCAGCTAAGCCTGAAGTGAGCTGGGCTGTGCAGGGAATCAGGGGGCACTCCCAGGTAACTTCCCTGTTACATCCAGACACCAGGGGAACATCCCCTTCTCTCAGAAGAGACCTGTAGGTGTGGAGATGACTGACTGAAGCCAACACAGAACTGTGTAGGGTGCAGGGTGGTGTTTCTCTCCAGTCTGACTCCAAATACAGTGTGTGTCTGATACACGGCACTCAGAATGGCTGATGCTCTGCAGTGGGTATATCCTTGCTACTCTTGTGCCTGTTTAATGTTTGGAGCTGAAAACCTATGGGATGTGCACAAAATTCCCACAGGAATTTGGGTCAGGGCAAGAAATCATCTTTGGTTATGGTTCTTTGCTGTCCAGATCACTCAGTGCAGCTAATGCTGCATTCCCCCATGATCACATTTTGCACACAGATTATTAGCTTGCAGTCCTTCTGTAAGAGAGGAAGAAATTCTGATTCAGGGCTCACCCAACAAGAGTTCACCTGCAAACACATCCCTGGAGAAACTCACACAGAAAGTGAAAGCTGGGGAGGTAAGGGTTGTGAAGGGAAATCAGACACAGGACTATGGGGTAGCAACAAACCCCACAGTCTCCATCAGACTTGAAAAATCGAGAGCCAGGAACATCTCTCTTCCTGGGATTTTCACCCCAAAACATGGGGGGAGCAATTGTTCATGTCACAGTTGGTGCATTTCTTCCCCCATTCTACATCAGCCACTGCCAACTGCAGTAACACATCGGGGAGCAGATCCAGTGTCCTGCAGGCTCTCAGACACTCCAGTCTCTCCAACTCTCTTCCAGCCCAGCCTGTGCTCAGTCCTGGGACAAAACATCGCAGTGGGACAGGGAGTATGGGCACTAAACACATGGATGGCTTGAGCTTTTCCAGCCACACAAACCAGATCAGCAGCTCAGCTCCAGCCACTGGGTATCCCCAGAGAACCTGTGGGACCTGCTGAAAACAGCCAGGAAATCATAGGAGAGGCTTCAAATTTGTGTTGTGCTTCAGACCAGGCTTCCTGATAGGAATGTCCTGGAAACAGCAGAAGAATGTGGGCTGACATCCAAACAGAGCAGGCCTGAACAGGAGCAACCAGAACAGAGGAGCAAGGATCAAAAATCACTTCACCTCCAGACCAGCAAAAAAGAGGCAGCATTTAGCAAATATTAAAAAAAAACAAAAATGACAGGGGGCTGCTAAAGCATCTCTCTGAGAGCTTGGAACCCCAGGAGTGACATGGAGCCATTTAGAGCGTTGAACTGGATTAATTGAAACACCAGAAGGCTGAAAAATTGGAAAGGGGGCATGAATATGGGGTGTGAAGGATATTTCATCTCTCTGTGCTTAATTTTAGCCAATTAGCACTCATGCAGGGAAGGGGAGAACCGATAAGTGCTAAATAACAAGAGTGTGAGCTCAAGTGTGAATAGGTACAAGCAAGAAGAGAGAGCCCCTTTCAGCAGCATCCATGTCGATATTTAGAGATGGAAAAACACCATGAAATTATTTCTTCTGCAGTATGGGAAAGGAAGAAAATCTTACAGTACAAACACACTAATGGGCTACGCAGGGATCTGAAGGATTGTTGAGGTATTAGAGCAGGCTGCATTAGGGGAAAAAAAAAGAGCAAGAAAAGAAACAGGGTTTTCAGGGGGATTTCATCCAAATCGATTAAGTGAGAAATGTAACGGGGCAGCATTCCATGGGGATGGAGCCGGTAATTGGCCCACGCAAGCCCTGACAGAGAAAAGCACTCAGGATGCAGGCTGGAAGGTAAGCATGTGGCTGACAGGTTCCCTTCAGTCAGGAGCCAGGAGAGACCAGGAAGAGAAAAGTTTCTCTATGCTAATCCTCTGCACAAATCTGCGAAGCCCCACTTATCTTCCTTCACATCCCTCCTTAAAAATCCCTGCTTGCTGCAATGCCTGTGAAACACTGACAGTGCCAAAGCAGCCGGTGCAGCAGGACCGGGGCTTATCACAGTCGCCAGATCCTGGTATCGCTGTGCCTGCCCGTGTTCTTTGTGCTGACTTGCCTCTCATCTCAGACTAAGCTCTCTGCGATGGGAACTGTCTTTGTGTTCAAAATGTGGGACAGGTGGAGGGGTCAGGCCCCCAAGGAGGGGTGAGGAAGTGCAAGCACACGAGGTCTCTGCAGCCTAGGGAGGGACAGTGCCTCAAACAGAATGAAGGATGCAAAACAGGGACCAGGGAGAAGCTGGGCCAGAGGGAAGACGCCACACAAGGTCTCTGAAAGCATCAGATACAGATTGTCACTCACATTCTGCACGTTTCTCCTGCACCAAAGTATTTCTGATTTTTTCCCTCGGGAAAAGCAAAGAAGACACTCGTTCCTGCTTTTGTATTTCCCTCTCTTTAGAAAATCAATGATTTGGTACAGGAGAGGGAAGGAAACCATCTGAAATGGCCAAATAGTGTTTAAAATGCACTCTTTCAAACTCCACATAATTCAGGAGGTAAGATTGATTAAAAACAGCTCCTGACTGCTCCCATGTAACCCCAGTGGACAAATTTTGCAACAAGATGGGACAGAGATGAGGAATCTGCTCTTTGGAAAACAGCTTTATCTGTCTCTGTGGTTCAAAGGTAACATCAGCTCACAGCTGAGATCTGGACAAGTTTATAACTATGGGCCAAAGAGAAAAAACCCATCTGCTTTCTTTCTTGTTTATTTTCAAGATAGAAATACTCTGGAAAGGGACCCAGCCTGGGCTCCCTTACTGCTATCCCCTGACTCGGGTGGATGTGCAGAACCAGCACCTCAGGTGAATAAATCAGCAGGTCTGTGGGGATCCTGATCCTGCCATTGTGCAGAACACTGAGAGCTCTGCTGAGGTCTTGCCAGGATTAGGGCTGGCTCTGAAATCTCTTAGGACTGACCAGGGGAAAAAAAATACTGTTTTTACATGTACTATTTCTGGTTGCTTCTTCTTTCAATTGCTCACAAAATAGGTGATAGAAGGCTTGGAAATTATTTAAAAGGTGTTTTAATGAATGTCTAATCAATGCTTACAGATTACTGTAAAGCCCAAACAGTCAATAGGTTGCTTATAATATTCTGTAATACCTTCTCCTGACATGCTTATAATCACCTGCTAAATTATGCTACTGATGTCTATAATGCCTATTAATCATTTATTAATCTTTCATAAGCCACTTGCAAATGAAAGTGTAATATAAACTGTGAGATCCTTCTGCCATCCGTGAGCATCACACTTTCTGGGATTTAGGGAAGTATCAGTCAAGCAGAGACATGATTTGAGCCCAAACTTAAAGTCTGTGGCACTGCTGGGTAATTTACTACCTTTGGTTGGATTTGAGTGAGAGTGGGAAAGGCAAGGGCAGCTGATAGTTCTGTGGTTCAGATGATGTCAAAGTGGTGCTCAGGAAAAATGAAATAGTCACGCACACAAAAGCTTCATGAAGAAAATCCTCACAGAGAGAGGGAGATGGAGGTATTAACTTCAAGGCTTAAAGCAAGGAAAGAAAAAAATATCCTCTCTGTAAGGACAGAGGATTGAAGCAAATGGACCACAGGTAGGTGAAAATAACTGAAAATCGTTCCAGGTAATCACAGTAAAATCAAAAGATGCTCCAACAGAAAGTAAGTATGAGAAAAAGAACTGGTAAAACAACACATACATTTCTCCCCTCAGATAGGAGTGATTTTTGTAGAAATATGAATGTATTTGTGAGATCATACTAAGAAGCTTCCTCGGCTTCATCACTGGATCCCAGAGCTGTCAGCCAGAGGCGGCCATTAAATTCTGTCCCCAGTTAATGACAACCACCTATTTTTAACCACTTCCAGTGCAAAGCTCTACACAATGAACTACAAGAGGATCATCACAGCCATCTCACCACCTACTCAGGACCCCTCTGTGCAAGTCCCTCTCCCATCCCATGCCTATGAAGGCAGCTCAGAGCCAGTGGCTGCAGGTTCAATCAGGCAATTCCTCCCAACAGCCCAAGAGCTGAGGCTTTAAGCAGTGCCTGGGCTGTAAATCTGCCCAGCCCAGCCTCTTCTTCCCGGTCTGCCTGGAGGCAGCTGTTCCTTGTGCTGTCACCACGCACATCCAGCACTGCCCAATCCCACTGAAGGCAGCTGGAAAGAGTGAAGAAGCCTCAGGAAAAGCAGCGACAGAAAAATCAATCAAGGGGTAGAAAAAACCATTGATCTGGTTTCATGTGGAACCCCCTGTGCAGATTTCCCAGTGTCTAATAATGAGGCTTAGCTCCAAAGACTGCTTTTTCCTCAATAGGACAGTAATTTAGGTCTTTCTCTTCTGCCTGTTTTCACCAAACATGTAGGAATTTCACATCCCTGAGCTGTTCAGTCCTCTTTCAAGTTTACTTGAACACATGCAAAGTCCTTTCCTTTGGGGAAAGCCTTTCACCTGCCCCCAGCCTTGGAAAGCTGCCTCACTTTTAAGCCTATGCTCTCAAAACTGTTGAAGAAATCACCAAATCCTCTTATTTCTTGCTGTGCAGCAGAGGAGATTCGTGTGAGGGTGGCACAGGTTGCCCAGAGAAGCTGTGCCCACCCAATCCCTGGGAGTGTCCAAGGCCAGGTTGGACAGGGCTTGAAGCAACCTGGGATAGTGGAAGGTGTCCCTGCCTGTGACAGGGGGTGGAATGAGATGAGTTTTAATGTCATTCCAACGCAAACCATTCTGGGATTCTATGACTGAGTAGGTGTTATCATATGTCGCTCCTCCTTGATCCAGGAGATCCTTGTGGTTTACGCCCTAATTAGTTCGCATTAATTTCAATCCCTCATTTCATGCCCTGCTCTATTCTGGGGTTTTGGGTGCTCTGCTGTGTCACGTATGCCTGCAAGAGCAAGTACTGTGAAGAGGGAAAGAAATCTGAATCTAAATTAAAAAGAAAACATAAAAATTATGAAATACAATCCCCTTGATCTGTATGCCTGTCATTTTAGCGACACTAAATACATTAAAATGAGATCTGCACACCAACTTAATTAAATAAGCCAGTTGAAAGTTGCTGCCAAGTATTATTTTAAGGTAGAAAATACACTTATTTTGGAGCTTATGCAGATTGAATTTGTAGGGCCTTGTGGGAAATGCTAGGGGGGTTCTGGTTTGTTGTTTTTTTTTTCTGGAAGACTCAAAGTTTGGAAATTTATTGCAGTGATCTGAAGTTTGTTTCATTATGAGTGTCAAGCACAATCACAGTTAGAAGTCTCCTGGCTGCTTCCCAGGATACAATATCCCTTTGAAATTGATCTTTTCTTCAAAAGTACTGCAGAAGGAAGCGGATTCGGCTCTCTGTGCCCAGGGGCAGGGAACGCCTGTTTGCCCACCAAGGAGGCGTTTCAGGCTCTGAAAACAGAGCAATTACAGCATTAAATGTGAGATGGTGTTTGGTGTCCAGTGTCATTGTTTGATCTCCGCTCTCGGGTGACGTTCCCAGCTGCAATGTGATTACTGAAATGGAGCGCCTGGAACACGGAGCAAAGCTCATCACTTATTCCGAGCTTTCCTGATCCCTGGAACGCTGCAATCAAGAATTAGTTGAATAGCAGAACAATTGATTTGAAACTATTTCCGTAAATCAAACCCTCAATTTCAGCTTGCTGACGGTCCTGCCCGGAGATGTGTCACATCACTGGCAGCAGGAGCTGAGGCTGCCATGGATGGCTTTAAAAGCTGAGGGAAAAGGCGATTTGAGAGGCAAACCTGTGCACTTTTTAGCTGGACTATGATTTTGTCCTCTAATAATATTAAATCACTTTTCCTCTCCGTTTTCTTAATGAGACACTTCTTTGACCCAGAGTTAAAATGGTGATTATTTTTTCACTGATTTACTTTAAGATCTGAATGTGGCTTTTAAATGGGAAATGTAACAAGCCTTTAAAAACAAACATTGGTCCAAACCAATGAGTAGAAATGTTTCACTTCACAAATATCAGATGCTTTGATTTTTCTTCTGATGTTTCATTTCTGTCCTGCTCCAAAAAGAATAATTCTGGGGATTCTGCATGGGTTCAAACATTTTACTAAAGTCTTCATCTGATGGAATTTTTCTTAGCTTTCAGTATTTTGACAAAATTTCAAAACTAGGAGGCTGGTAGGTCAAAATAAAGGAAAAAATCTCTGTGATGTTTTTCCCCTCATGTTCTTCATTATGTGGCAGCTTGTAATCTTCACTTTGAGCAAGTTTTGAATGAAAACATCACTCTCAGACAAGCGAGCACAGTGATCTCCTTTTTAGATAGGCAAAGATCCACAGGAATTAGAAATGGCTCAGCTCCTTGGAGCAATGCTCAGCTCTAAGGGGAGCACAGAGTTGAGGAGTGGCTTCTGACACCAATTTTGGCAGATCTGTGCTGTCTGCAGTCTTGCCAGTGGCATAAGAACCAGAGAGGCACCTTGGGAAAACCTTTCCCAGAGGTCCAAAGCACCTTGTCAGGCAGAGAAAATCACAGCCGGCAGTTATTTGTGAGGAGTAACTCGCACACTTTGGTCCTGCCTGCCCTGCTCTTCCAGCTTCTTCAGCTTTGCCTGATGCACATCAGACACCCAGAGTTCAGAGAGCTCTGCTGCTCCTAATTGATCCCCTCCTGAGCTGACTCTGCTGCCTTGGAGATGGTTTAACGAGCACGGCTCACTTGAGCTGGTCCACAGCTCAGTGCCAGAGCCGTGTCCAAGTGCCAGAGCAGTGTCCAAGTGCCAAGAGAGTTTAGGTGTTGGCTGGGCTTGGTGGCTGGGTGGGTGGGTTGCAGCCCACCAGCCTGGTTAGCATTGGTCACACCAGTGAAGAGGGGCTGCTCAGATCACCACCACAGAGCTCAGGGATAATCCTGCTGCTGAGGACTGTGAGGGTCTTGTTGGGCTGAGGTTTTCACCAGGGTCCAGGTAATTCCAACGGGACATTTGAAAGGTGAAAACTGAGCTCCAGACACTTCATGGCTGGGCAGGAAATAGCAAGTGCTAGGCTTTAGCTGAGCTCACTCCATCTTCTTTCCATTAGGCAGCTGAGATATCACTTCTCTTCTCTTCTCTTCTCTTCTCTTCTCTTCTCTTCCTCTTCCTCTTCCTCTTCCTCTTCCCTTCTCCTTTTTCCTTGACTAAGCTCCACTGGAGACACTTTCACAGTACTGAGATGCAGGTTATCTTTGCTGACCTCTCGAGGGAAAAGGCAACTTCAAGCCAGGTCTGAAAATAGAACTGGCAGCTTTGAACCCACCTCTCCTGTCTGTTTTTAGTTCAACCAGCTCAGTTATGTTTTAACTACTTCTGCTGGTGAAGGGTTTCTCTGCTTGCCATGGGTGAGGGAGCACAACTGCTCATTGCAGTCCCAAGGAAAACGTGCAGGGAAAATATAAGGTTGTGTACTGACCTTTCAGACAACATACACACCAGTAAATACCAGCCAGACTCTGAATATTAAACAAGCCACAGTCAGCCCTGCATTTCCTATTACCCCAAAGTCCTTCAGACTGAATCTTGAGTCCAACCCTGCATCTGCAATGAACTGCCATTTCTGATAATTCTGTTCCATGCTGGACTTCAGGGAGTTGTCCAGCCTGGGCACAGTGACTTACTGAGCTGAATCCTGTCACAACTGCCACCAGTTCCACTACAGAGGTGACCAGTGCAGAACAGCCACTGGCAGCTCAAAACCCCAGGAAACCCTGTCCATATTGTCCAATGTCACTCAGTATTGTGTAGTTGTCCAAGATTTGGCATAGGCCCAGGACTCTACTCTCTTTCCTGGAAAACTCTTCAACAGCTGCCCAAAGTCTTGACTGTATTTTCCCATCATTGCCGCAGAGCACGGACTACAGAGCATCCCAGGGAGGGGAACATTTTTCACAATGCTTGTACTCTGAGAGCTTTAGACAGTCCTCCTATATCTAAGGATATGCATTATAGGATATATCCCCACTTCAAAGTCCCAGTCCAACCCAGAACACATGTAGGTCTTTTCCAGACCTGCATGTTATCCCAACTGCCATATTATACTCATTCCACGCTATACAGCAGGTGTCCTTTCTATCCATGCCTCCTCTGCAATGGGCTTCCTGTAGCCAAGGAATGGCTTGGCATCCTCAAATGAAACAAGCCCACTCAAAACAGAGCTGGCACTGAATTTTGCTGCAGCTTTTTACACTTCTAGTTAGTCTTATTTCCCACTTTCACACTCTAACTTTTATGCTTTGTAGTAAAAAGAAATAGATGTTTGTAGTAGAAGTTTGCTAGGTTGGCTGGAAAACAGAAAACAGGACCAAAGCTGAAGAATGAGCCATGGGGAGATGGTTCCCTCATTTGACCTCTTTGTGGCACTTGTTGCTACTCCTTTAATTTGTCACAGGTAATGTGTTGGCATCGCCTCTTTGCTGGCACTCATCAAAATGTCAGGCACCCCTTGGACCATGTGAGATCTCACCCGCAGCCTCCTCCTCACCCTTGGCTCTGACCTTCTCCGTGTGGGACAAAATAACAATCCAGGTAAGGAAGCTGATTTCTACAAAGGGTGGATATGAAATAGGAGAGTTCACTGCTTCCCCCTCTCTGCTCTGTCCATCGATGTGTGGCTCCCAGGCCGTTCCCAGCCAGGACTGCAGGTGCAGAGGCAGGATGAGCTCTGCTCACTGGTGATACAACCTGCAAGAACAGCCTCAGATCTGGGACACCCAACATGCTCCTGAGAAAAAAAAAAAAAGCAAACAACAGCTCCCAGTGCCTATCTCAACTCTCAGCCCAAGATTCCACTCCCCAATTAGATTTCCTCCACCAATTTGCACAGGGAAAGGCAGAGAGGAAATGCCAGATGCTGCTGGGCACACAGAACAGATTCGATGCGTGCGTTCAAAGCACTAATAACTCTCTTCCTGCTGAAAGAGGGAAAAGACTTTCTCTTAAACCCTCCTTGCATCAGTAATCAGCAAGCGAAGCAGATGGTGCCAGGAATACAGTAATATGCCCATTAAACTAACCTCATAGCTGATGACTTAGCACCAGACCCCAGGCAGAAAACACCTTCAGCAGAGGCAGAAAAGAGAGGATTGTGCAATGAGGAAATGAGAACTTGCTAGGAATGACCCAGCTCCATCTCCACAGTGAAGCCAGGAACTCCTTGCCAGCAGATGTGCCCAGCAAGGTTTGCCCTCCGGGTTCATCTACACAAGGTGCATGTCCCATTCTCCCCTCCCTGACATAGTCCATGCCCAGATGGACTGTGTGTCTCCCAGGTGAGAGCTGAGCAGCTCCAGCACTGCTGCTGGGCTTTCCAGAGTCCATTTGTCCCTCAAGAGGAATAAGAAGATGGACAAGTGCCTTTCCAATTATGGATTTCTCTTCCACCATTCCCAGGGTAAGGTCTGTACATTAGCAATTTCTCTCGATCAGATATAAGTCATACCATTCATTTCTCAGTGGATTTGCAAGGTTTTTTCCTTCTTCATTTGTCCAGAAATGACATTCTTCTTCATGGTCTATCTGAGCAGCTCCCTGCAAGTTTTCCATGGCATTCATAATGAAAACCAGAAGTGTCAGCAGTCACCACACTGCTGACCTTGCAACCTTGCACGGCCAACCCACCTGTTCCTGGACACAGAGTAATGATGTTTAAATCACACCACCCACCTTGGCTGCGAAGGACGGAGGAACCAGCAAGTACTGGGGGTAAAAACACTTTTACTCTTCAAGGTCTTAATTTAGAGTGGGAGTGCTGCCATCTCCTAAAGCTGTATTTGAAAAGCAGTATCCTACAGCCCAGGTAACAACCTGCATTCTTCTTTCTTTTTCTCTGACCTCATAAATCTTCCCGGCAAAATTTCCATCCAAATAGCTGTGCTCCCACGAACATTTATGCCAAGTCACACTTGAGCCAAGCAGTGTTTCTCAACAGAAAAGCACTGCATCCCAAATATTGCATCAACTCCAGCTCCGTGCCTCTAGAAGGGTGAACATTTCTTTATTGTTAATTAACTCTTTGCATGACATGACATTTATTTCATTATCTCACTGAATGTCACCATCCAATTAGCTTATCCCCAAGGAACGGGACCTAATTAACCAAGACAAGTAAACTGAACTTTAGCAACCTTCCCCTCCTGTAAATAAGTTGCTAGTATGTAATTACTCAGCAATAACTACCTCATTAAAGCTTGAATAAATATTCCTTCTCCCTTTCTTGGCTTTATTTTTAAAGAAATTTTCAATTCATCTATTTCAATTTTGCTTGACCCAAAGTCTCAGAAATCTGTAGGGTCAAGACATGTTGCCTTCCAGCATCAGCAGGGTGGAAGTGGTCATACATAATGATACCTTTCCCTCCGTTGATAATAGACACTAATTTGCTCATGGGACAGTGGAAGTTTTCCAGGGGCTGAAAAAAAGAGGTTCCAGCCCACATCTGTGGTTTCTGGATAGACTCACAACTGCCTCCCTTCCTGGTGCAGCTGAATTCAGACAGAAGAGGTAGTAACTGCATGGAAAGAGAGAGATTTCCTTCAGTTTGCTTCCTGCCCCCCGAGGGCCTGATTTGATTGAGCTTGTTAGAAATCTGAAGATATTCCTCCTTTCTTTCAATATCATTTTCCCAATTGCATCTTTTAGGTTTTTCAGTAGCAAAAGACCCCCTTCACCCTTACTGAAACAAAGTGAGGAGAGAGCTGGATCTCTACCAGCTGAGACATCCCTGCTCAGAACTGTAACTCCAGACCACCCTGGTATTACCACCCTGACAACTGCAGAGGACAGAGGGAAATGAATTACTCTCTTTGCTTGCAAACAAGCTTCTTTTCTTTGATATTTCTTCCACAGGTAGCGTGCTAGGGGCTATATTTTACACAGTACCTGATTTGAAACACAGAGATGAAGGGTCGTGAGATGAAAGGGAAGTATTAATCTCACATGTTGACTCAGCATCACAATAAACTTCATCCCTTGATTGCTTTTGCTCTTGGCTGGAGGTCAGCATTTTTAGGAAGGAATTCTCAAAAAAAAGACATTGTTTGGCTGTGTTAGGGAAGCAGTAACATACCACTGTCTAAACCTGCCTCCTGCCTGGTAGTGCAAAGGTTTATCCATGCTGGTGCAGAGACATCTGGGACACATTCCACATGCTGTGGAGCAGGACTTCCACAAACAGAGGCTGCAACCCTCAAATTTCTTATCATTATATTTGGATTTACAGGGAGCTGTTCTTTCAAGCAGCTTTGGCACAAGGTACCTGAAGCTGCTGCAATATGGGGAGGTTCACACAGGGCATGACTCGGGCACAGCCAGCTCTCTCCTGGCTCTGAGCAATTGCTGAACGTCACAGCTTTCCCCTCTTAGTGCAACGTGGGGCAACCCCATAAACATCCCAGCCCTCCTCACACTTCCTCACTGAGGTTCTGGTTAATGGCATTCAGAAGAGATCAACAAAGACCCTTTAATATCTGCCTTGAAATTCACCACTCTGTATGTAAAAAGGTCTTCAGGTGACCAAAGTCACAACATCTTCAGTGTGTGTTCGAGAAACAACTGGATGTGGCACTCAGTGCTCTGGTTTAGTTGACAAGGTGGAGCTTGGTCAGTGGTTGAGCTTGATGATCTTGATGGTCTTTTCCAACCATAATGGTTCTGTGACTCTTAACAGCTGTCAAGAAGCAACAGGATCTGCCTTAACCTCCTTTTGGGTCATCTCACACCTCAGAGATGTGCTGCTGATGTATGGCCAGCCCAGGGCTCCACTGGCATGAGGAGGCACTGGGATCAAGCACTGCAGGCAGCAGGATTGTTATGGAATCACAATCCTTGGCAGAGTTTGTGATGGAATCACTGGTTGCCTGGAGCACAGGAATGTGGGATCTCTGAGTAGGATCCACACAAGACAGAGAGAGAAGACCATGTAAGTGATGCTCCTACCTAGCAATGACTAATGACTGAACAGCACTGGATGTGAACTCAGGCAGTGGTATGGTGCCTGAGGAGGAGGGACCAGCTCCCCTCACAACTCTATTTATTATTATTTTGTTATATATTTTCTTCTAGTGGGAAGCACATTCATCCATGGTGATGTAAAGCACGTGCCTGATGCCTGCTACCATCGCTGGGATGGCAGGGTCAGAGCCATCAGATCTCTACATATGTTATTTCCTTGTTCTTCAGCTTAATGGGGCGTTCCACTTTATTATTGTATTTTTTTTAATTTTATAAGACATGTTTCATTAAATCTGAATTATGGCAATTCAGGGAAAGAAATTAGCCCATTAAAATTATAATGAAAACATCTTAGAAAAAAGGCTGTCAACTGCCATTTCTGCTTTGCTGGGTGAGGAAATAAGGAGGAGAGAGAAACGTGTTGTCTCTGCACAGGGAGAGCACCGGGGAAAGCAGGACCTGTGTGCCAGATGGTCTGGAACAGAATCTATGTTGGGGGGCTGAAGGGGCTCCTGGGAGGTGCCTGGTGGGTTTTTTCCCATCAAAAGGCCTATCTCAGGTCTTTCAGAAGTGCTGCGAGGAAAGAGGAGCATTGTCCTACATTCATGGTTGGTCCCGCTTCCTTTTGACCAGTCAGACAGCAAATACAAGTAGGGAATTTCTGCTTGAATTTCACTCCTGAGAAGCCCCAGTGGGGCTTGAAGTGACAGTAACGGGCACAGGAGCTACAGCATCCTGGTGTTTTCTGGAAAGGAGAAAGTTTTGTATTGGAGAACAAGCCCAGGTCTTGTCAGGCAGGGAGCTGGAAGCCAGGAATATCCCCAAAGCCTCATTTAGGAAGGTTTTGTACTTTTCTTTGAAACAGATTGCTCCTCCTGTTGTCAGGGACAGCTCATACCACCAAGCCTAGGCTCAAGTGCTTCCATACATTGCTTTGTTCCTTCTGTGGCACTGACTTCTCAGAGGAGGAAAGAGATCTTGTTAGAAATAAAAGTGGAAAGAAAAATAACCCTCCCCTAAGCTCCCTCATTTATGGTTATATGGGAGGAGAAAGCTCAGACCTGTTCTCTAGTCCAATTGCTGTGTGATTCCTGCTGCTGTCCTAAACTCTCCACACCCTTGAGCAAAATTGTGCTGCATCTCTGTTTTTAGCAGGGAGTGAAGATATTAGCTGGGGAAAAAAAACTCTGCCTGAAAGGGGATAAAGGTCAGTTCTGCTGAAATGAAATAGATTTTGAAACTGCACGTCAATTAGGCACACACAAAAGAAACTAATAAAATTAATCCACTAAACTAGAAAGCTGTGATAAGGCAATGCTGTAAGATATATAGAAGAGAAGGTGGGGAGGGGGTGGTAAACAGAAGAGAAGTGAGGAATGGAATAAAAGAATTTACAGAAAAAGAAATAATGTATAAAAGAGGAGATGGAGATAAATGGGATACTCATTCCTGAAAAGGAAAAAACAAACTAAATGAGACTGGGATGAAAGGCAGAGCCCAAATAGTCCAAAATACGCAGCTCTGCTGTGTCAAACATAAGAAGGAAGAAGATTTCTTCTTCACCAAAATTATTGTCTTAAGAGACCAGGAGAGCAGGTTTGTGTTTGTAGAAGAGCCCAGTGGTGGGGCAGGAGGAGAAGGAACACTTGGGTAGGGAGAGGGCAGAGTGCCTTGCTCCACTGAAGTACTGACTTAGACCTGAGAGCAGCTTGGATGGATCTTAGCTCAGAATAATCATGGATCCAGCATGGATCTTAAAGCAGCATGGACAGAATGCAGGAGAGTGATTGAACAGTGATGGACAAGGTGTGAGATGCCACAGAAAAGCTGCTGTGGGATGACACAGCCCTGTACCAGCCCTCAGTCTGTCTGTGTATCGCACTGGAGTGAAACCATGGAGCTGCCTCCAACCTGGAGTTGGCCTGAGGTGGACCAAAGATGGAAACCTAAGACAATATTTAAATCAACTTTAATTTCTTCTGCCTATTTTATTTTTTAAAAATCCTGGCTGGTACTGAACAAACTCTCCATCATTTCCTTTAGAGGAGGCTAGGCCAGGATTTGAAGAGGCAAACACTTAACGTATGGTTTTTTTCCAACATTTAAAATCTTCCTCCATCCCAGACCCTCCTTTGGTTTGGCAAAGCTTCTGGACACAGGCCAAACTGGCTGGAGGTACTTTTGCCAGCGACTGGATTCCCTGCCCTGTTTTTCCGTGTTTATTTGACCGCAGCAATTGCTGTTGAGCCGCGAGGCATTTCCTGAGGTTAATGAACATCAGCCCCTCCGCCTGATGGTTCGTTAGTGCCTCCCAACAGAGGCAGCACCACACCGGAGTCATTATCCCTTTGTTACACGCCTCACTGAAGGATTTCCGTATGGAGAGGCAGGAAGATGAGGCGACCCTTGAAAACGAGGATTCTTATATCAAACGCCGAACAGAAGATGGATTGAAAGAGCATCGGGGAATTTGGTGCATGAGCCTGACGTTCCCGATCCGGCTGCTGGGATGGAGGGGAGGCCACACGGCCCACGCTCACCTGAGATTTCAGGACCCTCCCTGAGCCCGTTGCATTCAATCAATTGTTTCTCAAAGAGAAAGGCACAGCCAAGGCTCTTCCAGCTGTGGTCAGCAAAGAACCTTCCTGGGTATATAAGCCCAGATGTGAGGAACGAGGGGATAAGGGACTCTTTCAGTGAGGTCCCAAATGTGGGTTTCCAGTGGAATAAAGCAAAAGAGAAAATAACCTTCACTGCAAGAGGCAAACACCTCACTGAGTGGCTCATTAGGAGAAAAGAATGTCGATTAAAGCTGGAGTCAAAGAATGGCAATATTAATGTTGTAAACAGATGTGCACAGTGTCCTGTAGCTCTCATAGTCTGGTGCAGGTTTCTGTCCTGCCTTGTCTCTTGTAACAGGAGTGACAGGAACAGGCTGATTAATAAGGCTACAGAAAAACAGAGACTCATCTCCAGAGAATGAAATGCATTCAGTTTTAATTAATTTCCATATTTTTCTTTCCCCCCCAATGAATTTTGACACTGATCTTTTCCCCCTTTCCTGTTCATTGTTTTAAATAGAAAGCATTGGCTTTTGAAACAACTTCTTTCCAATTCCCTTCTCTCCTTATTAATCTCCAGACAAGGGAGTGAGCAGGTTCTCAGCTCCTCTGGAGAGAGTCATGTTCAGTTCAGATTTTCTCATCAATATCTCATAGGTGTTTATCTGATTTTTGTGACACACACTGGTTAGGCCAAAGTATGTCTGAGAATGTGTATTAATGTACATTTATTGCAATGGTTTCCTCACCTTTTTTTACTTTGTGTTTTTTTCTCTTGAAGAACATTATTCAGCTTTACCCAGGTTCCAATTTGAGCAGCAGGAACAGTAAGAGGAACTGGTTACAAGGAAGCTGAGTGCAATATGGGGAGGTCCTGACACCTCTTTCCCACCTACACCTGTGATGGATGCTCTGGCAAGGCAGCATCTCTCAGAAAATCAGACAGCACCAAAACCTGGATTATAGCCTGAATCTATGATATTTAACACCTCAAATGCAAAAGCATGACCCATTATTTACTAACTCAAGACAGGTTAATAAAGATAATACATAATTATTCCTGAAATAGTTCAATGCAAAGGTTCCCTCAGCTATAAACATAAAACATTTCTCCTCTGTTTGATGTCCTAATTACAAGTATCACCGTCCATCTGAGTTAGAACTAGATTAAGGCTCTGCTTGCATTTAAAGTAGCTGTTAGCATTGCTTAATAGTTAGACATGACTAATTGGCCATCACATTGATGATGAATGAAGCTGAGACACAAGGCAGTGCATAAAAATGACGTATGATTATTGTCAAAAATTAGACTGAAGAATGAAAACCCATGTACACACACCCCCACCACCATCCTCTCTAATCCCCAAGGCTGATGTGAAACCCTGAATACAAGTGAAGATGGGCCCATGCTTAAACCTCCACCCTCTTCACACATGCTGGGTGTGCTTGTCACTGCAGGTGTGAAAGAAGCTGTTTGTCACACTGCAGCTGGTTCCTTCCTCATCATCACCCCTGAGTAATAATCTTGTCACATCCTGCAAGTTAAACGTGTTTTATCCAACTCCCCGTGTGGCACAGCAGCTCCTTCTCTCTTCCCTTCTGGGCTATGTTGAACTCTCAGGGATGCGTGTGGTTCCAGGTGCTACTTTTCAGTGGAAACAGAAAAAAACAAGGCCCTGACTGCATCAGCTCATTGAAGGCTCATTGCTGGAGTGGCGTCCTGGTTTCATCTGGGATAGAGTGAATTTCTTCTCAGTAGCTGTTCCAGTGCTGTTTGGGTTTGGAATTAGAAGGGTGTTGATAACACTCTGATGTTTTGGTTTGGTGCTGAGTCGTGTTCATCCAAATTCAAGGACTGTTTTCTTGTCTCCCGTTCTGCCAGTGAGGAGGTTCATAAAGGAAACTGGGAGGGAGCTGAGCCAGGACAGGTGACCTGACTGGCGAAAGGGATATTCCACACCAATGAACATCATGCCCAGTGTATAAACTGGGGAGTTACCTGGAAGGGGCTGTGTTCAGGAAGAGGGATCTGGCATCACTCAGAGAGTGGTGAGCAATTGCATCGTGCATCACTTGTTTTTTCTCTTATTATTATTGTTTACCATTATTACTGTATTTCTACTTTATTTTCGATTATTAAACTGTTCTTATCTCAACCTACAAGTTTTACTTTGATCTTCCTCCCCATTTCACCGGGTTGGGAGGGGAGAGAGTGGGCTTGAGTGAGCTGCTGCATGGGGTTTGATTTCCAGCTGGGCTTAAACAACGACGGAGACTAAAGGTACCAGCGAGGAGGGACTGGTGAGAGAAGGAGTCTCTTCATTAATGAAGTGAGAAAGCTAATGAGCTTACAGGCATGTGAGGCAGAAACCAGCCTGCTGCTTCTCCCAGCTGTGAGAATCCTCTCTGGGAAAATCCACAGCACTTTTCACACGGCTGCTGGAGGGGCTCTGAGATGACCGGGTGTATAAAATACCCTCTTCTCTTTCCCAACAAGGCTTCATGGAGCTCTTTGATGTCCCGTGGTTGGGGCTCGGCCGATAAAGCCCCCTTGTGTTCAGGCCTCGAGGTGGCTGCGTTTTGGCTCGGGCTGGACGCACTTCTGTGCAATTTCGAAGGCTTGTTACCACGACTTGTTCCCAAGTGCAAGGAGTGCTCAACAAAGTGCTGCAACAAAGCTCTGGCTTCTCTCCTGGAGCAGAACTCTCTGCAATGACTTGGAATAACACATTTTGCTGTCTGACCTACTTTCTCACCCCCTACAAAACAAAAGGCACTTCTTCCCTCTCTCTCTCCTGCCTGATACAAATCTTTCAGATTAAACTTAAAGAACATGCTAGTGAAGCTAAGAAAAGACTTTGCTCTCTCCTGCCCCCATTGTTAGGACGCTGATGATTGCGGAAATCCCCGATTAAGGTGGGAAACTGGGACTGGACCACTCCATGCAAAATGTAAGATAAAGTTTGCTATCTATGCAGAACATGAAAACAACAAAATCTTCTTGAGAAATTTCTAAGCTGGCTCCTAGCTTGGATGTTCATCCAGGCAAATCTGGGATGTGTGATAAGAATCCAAAGTCTGAATTTTACCTACTCCAGCAGCTCATGAAGAGAAGTTACTGAAACAAATCACAGGAGGTAAAGTTTGCATAGCAGGGACTTAATTCCCTCTGGTACATTGGCTCAATATGACCAAACAGTGGACACTGATTGGTCTCAAATAAGATTAAGGAAAATTAGGGTGCTTACAGTTGATTTTTGGGGAAAAAATGTGAACTTTTGCTGAGGGTTTTGGCACTTTTCTGAGCCCTGGGTTCATAAAGGGATGACGAAAGAGGTCAGCGTTCCTATTCCTGTGAATTCTTCCCATAGAAGAGTTGATTTAAAGAGGATGCCAAGGCACAGAGGAGCCTCCTGAGCCACATCCAAGCCCTTATATCTATGTGGGGCACTTTCTGCTGGAGTGTACAAGTGGAAAAGCAAAATGGACATGATCCCAGTGTCCCTGGGGGCTGCTTCTGTCCATGGTAGACACCAGCCCAAGAGATGCTCTTAACATTCCCAAATCATCTGAAAATTCATAAATCTCAAAAATTATCCTAATAGAAAAATATGAATTTTAAGAATCCCTTGCTTCTCACAGTCCTTTCATGCATTGCTTGGCAGTCAGCTTGTCCCCAGGATATGAGGAGGGATCTGTGTTTCCAGAGTGGATGTCGGAGGAAACTGGCTTACCCATGAAAATATTGCCAATTGCACCTTTTATTTCACACATTTAGCCACTGAGATGAAACAAAACTGTGTAGAAAAACTAATTTCATCTGCTGCACAATACCATTATTACCATAATCTAGTATAAAAGGGTGAACTTCACAGCACTGGCAAATAGATTATGAGAGTCATTTAAGATCCCGAAGCACGCCGAGAGCTTCGCATTTCTGCAAATAAGGGATTACAAAATTAATGCCTCCTCCCTGCTAAGATCCATATACTTCAGCTCAGAGTTACCTGAGGGATAATGAAACACCTGAAGTGCCCTGTTCCTTTTTTTTTCTTCCCAGTTTTGATTTTATGTATTTCTCTCTCCCACCCCACCTTTAGCCTGGAACTGTATCTTCTTCAACATAACTACAGAGGTGATGGAGGAGACCTTGTGCGTTCCTGCCTCTGCCACCAGTTGCCTTTCCAGAGTTGAGAAAAACACTTTCCTATCCCTGCCCAACTGTGCAGCACTTGGGGGCTCAGGCTCTGTTTGTACCACAGGCAGTGCAGGGGGTGCAACGCTGTCAGAAGGTGCCTGCAGCTGAAAGCTGGCCAGTAATTAGTGCTGGCCATGGGTCCCCAGCTCCAGGCTGGGCATGTCATCTGTCAGCTCCACAGCCAGGATTCACTGCTCTGGCCAGACCGTCCCTCCCAGGACAAGAACCACAACTGCAAATTACAGGGCAAGTTGTGACAACCAGATGGAGATGAATAAACACACACCCATGTACCCAGGGGCTACAGTTTTCCTCATTCCTTTAAATGGAATAGTACATTTTTAGCAAAAGCCTTTCTACAGAAATGTTTTTCATTGTCCTTCCATGAGCCAGTATCATGCTGTATTTTCTTTGTGCAGTATCCAGGGGATATTTTCCCCACATCCTTCACTCAGTTGTGGTGCTTTCACACACCACAGGCTGGGTACATCTGATACCTTGTACCTCACACTGAGCTTGTGGCTTCCCTACAGTCCCTCCATCCCTTCCCCAGCTCAGCAGGGAATTCTTATCAATCATACTTCAGTTCCTGACCTGTCTGCCCTCAGCCACCCTCCATGTGATGAGGCATTAACACTTCTGTTCAGGGCTGGTGCTCCGAAGGGCTCCTGAGACCAAAGCAGACTCATGTGCTCACCAGAGTAACTCTTAGATTAAAGCAGAAATCAAAACAGCTGGATTTGGGCCTGTTTACAGACACTGCTCACTCCTGCAGAATGTTCGAAAGACATGGTTGCTTGGTGAATTTAAAACCTTTTGCCTCCAACTCAAAATCTTACAGGAGGGGCGTGATCTCTGAAAAAGTCACACCTGGAGGATGCAGAACTGGACAGGTGAACTTGATTTTCCTAAAGACCTTTGATGTGTCCTTTAGAACTGCAGAGCCTTCCTGGAGACTGCAGCACAGAGCCACTGACTTCCCAAGTGCTGTTCTCTGTTAATCTTGTGCTGGAGATGATCTCTGAAGTACCAATCATGCAAAAATCGACTTTATGTTTGAAGGACAAATGCAAAGTCTCTCTTAATGTCCTTTTATAACACACATTCCATCACACCTGACACAATCACTCCTGTCAAATATTGTAGTTTAAATAGTGCTGTTGGTAAACGATAAATACAAGAGCATACATTTGGAGAACCTCACACCCTAGAGAAAAGGGTGCCCTGGATTTATTGTTACAATGTTTAATATTGCTTTATTTTGACCAAAGAGAAATACTGAAGATGTTCATAAAGGTGAACCCTGTAAATCAATAAAGACATTCTTGGTAAATCTGATTTTTAGCTGGGAGATTTTAGCTGCATTGCTAAAGAGGTGCAGAAGGGTGGAAGCTGTTTTTTTCCAGAAGAGCATGGCATGAAGTGCTTTCTGCTTCAAGTGCCAGGAGATGGGATGTCTGCTGGCCTGGACTGTCTTCCCACAGGTTGTCAAACCCCCACAGTGTTCAGCAGCAGCTCTCAGTGAAAACCACCAGAAGCAGGGAGATCCTTCCAGAACATACCTCTGAGCTGGCCTGGATTTCTCTATTGGCAGCTCTGAGATTCCCAGCCCCAGGCTCAGGAATCCAACCCTGGGTCAGTGCCCAGACCCTGCTGTCCACACCTCTCCCCGTGGGTGCACTAATGGAGCAGGGGCTCTGCACAAACACCCTGCCAGCAGAGCTCTGGGGATGCACAGGTCTCCTTGAGAAGCCCTCAGACACTGGTTTCTTTTCCTCAGGAAGGCAGCTGATCCACTGGGTCTGGCCACGGGCACTGGTGGGAAGCATCTCACAAGCTGAGCAATCCCACCCAGATCCTACCTTGCAGCCCTTTGCTGTGCAGTTCAGAGAGTGCAAATATGACTGTGAATGTGATTGATCCACACTGCAGCATTTGATGACCCAGGGATCAGAGGCTGTTGGCAAGTCTATCCCAGAAACTAGTGGAAGAATTTCTAACTGTATTCTTACAGCTTGTTTATGTTGGACTCTGTTGCTTGCTCCTTTACACTGCTTTGATTTTGAAGGTTTGTTTATGTTTTTTTGCTGTTTTTCTAATAAGCTGTGTACTGCAATTTATTCTGTATCACAGAAACCAGAGAAACATCTCCGAGAGAAAGACAACTCATGCAAAGAATTACTCAGACGTACATCCCATCCTGCCGAGAAGAACAATGATCATGCCAGCACGGCAGAGCCTGCTACAGTCTGTAACAAGCCTGCTGGAAACAAGGAGGAGGCTGGACGAGCTATAGAAACAAAAGCCAAACCCTCTGATCAAAGAATCGAATTAGAGGCAAGAAAGAAAGAGAGAACTGGCTGGCAGTCGACCAGCCACGCTGTGGGACTCAGAGAACACAATTTAATCTCTCTTTGCTTCAGCTGCCCATCTGTAAAATGGCTTTTGGCCACCTTGCCCGTTCAGTCCACGGCAGGCTGGGGTCAGATGGGCTCTTGTTAGATGTCTGCATGTGGAGCCAAGTAGATTATCTATTACTAGGAAGGTAAATAAAGATGAAATTCTTGAACACCAGCACAGTTAAATCAAATTTCTAAATTATTTTATGTTTTACTCTTCACTGCCTATGAGCTCTTACTGAAGATTTTCAGCTGGGGAGATGTTCTTTCTCCAAGTGATGAAGCTGGAACTGAGGCATTTTAACCTTACAAAGTCCTTCTCCTCTTCCTTGCCCCTACTTCTGTGGAACTTGTATGGACATCATCCCTTTTGAGACCATTGTCCCTCCACCAAACAGGGCTGAAATTGGCTGAGATGTGCAGGAGTTTGTAAGTCAAAGGACAGGCAGATGCACAACCCATTTGCAGGGAAACAAACTCAAAATCAAGATGGATGAAGCAAAGCCAAACCAACTTTCTCATTGTAATCAGCAGAGCAGTTTATGTCCTCTAAACAGTTCTGTCTCCTTCCCCACACAGTGTAAGTCCAAGGGAAATTATACCACCAGGCAAAGGAGAGACGATCTGGTTTTGATTTTTCATTCTGTTTCCATTGCCTCAGTTCTCTTAATACACCAAGGACCCAGTGGCTGTAAACTGAGACTGAAATATTTTCATGTAAAACACAAATATTAACAGGGAGAGGAACTATTCCCTGAAGAGCTGACCAAAAAGCAGTACTGATTCTCCATCACTTAGATCCAAACCAAAGGAGCACAGAAGGAACCCCAACTTATTAGACTTGGTGCAGAGGTGACCCATTGCACTTTTCCCAGCTTGACAAGTGCAAGAGGTCAGAGCAGAGCAAACCACAGGTTCTTTCTGACCAAATAACCCATGGGACTGACCCTTACTCAGAGTCTCTGTTGCACCTGGTACCAGCCCTGAGAGAGGAACTTGCACCACTCTTGGGCATGAAGAAATACACAGTAGAAAAGCACAAGACCCACAACCAGAATTTCAAGCCAAAACTGGATCATTTAAGTAACACATCCAGTCTGACCACAGGGGTTTCTAGGTGAGAAAACTCTTTTGTCATCTCATACTCTTTAAAGAGTTCACCTGCAGCTGAACCCCTCCTGGGCTGCCCATTTCCAGGGACACAGGACCATCCTGCCCTGGGCACAGTCTCGGGGTGATGGTCTCTGCCTCACACAGGGGGTGTTTGGTGTGGCACAGAGCAGGAGCCTGGCACTGAGCACATTAATGCAGATGCCTGCTGGAGACCATTCATCGATGCTGAGAGCAGTCCATGAGATTCTTAACCTCTGTCACACTGAATAGATGGCTTGCCCTCGTGTTTGCAGCTTTCACTGCCTTGTCATGTAATATCTTCAGGGGCCAGAGGCCACACCACTGCTCCTATCAATCCAGCTGCGTGCCCTGCCGTACTGCATTAGCCCTTTCTGTCTCTGTCAGGCTCTGGGAGGCAGGCAGGGATGTTTACTGATATGCACTGCACACTCAATCTCAGAGCGATCTCGGTTCCATGACCCCTCTCTTTACAAATCACATTGGTTGAAGGCTATAATTATGGGTTATAATTAGAAGTGGAGTTTCATTTAATGGAGGCAGCAACATGTCAGGCGCCCCAAGAGTCCACCAAGCTGCAAGCTATGATTCCTCCTCACTCCTCTCTGCTGCTGCTGCCGCCGTTTTGGAGCTCATAAAATGCCTGCTGAACTTGAGGATGACCCAGAAGGTGATGATGATCTTGCTTCAGAGGTTGTATCTCCAACTAAGAAGTAAAGCCCCAAATATGAATTTAGCCCATCTTTACACTCACCAGATCTTAGAAGATAGCAAAAGATCTTGCAAGTCAAGGGATTGAATCCATTGGCTTTCAACTATTGCCTCAGTAGCTTCCCTCTCTTTTCTGAGCAAAGCTGTCCAACTCCAAAGCACACTGGGTACTTTTACTCCCTTCCCAGATGGGAAATACAAGCAGAAACAGACATACAGTAAAGTCCCATCTGTATGAAGGCATGGAAGATGACCCAGTATTTGTTATATTCATTGTCCTAGGAAAGGTTTGTTCTACTTCTCAACAATCCTCTAGTCCCAAATAAAGTCTGGAGAAGATTCAGCTATCAAATGTCTCTGGAAAGATGGGAGAAGTCTTAATCTCTTGATCAATTTAAACATTTTATGTCCTGGTAGATTCCAAAGCCATTCTTTTCTGGACTATCAGCACTACAGAATCACAGAATGAACAAGTTTGGAAAAGGCCACTGAGATCATCCAGTCCAACCTATTAGCTAACACCATCCCATCACCTAAATTGTAGTACTAAGTACCTCAGCCAAAAACAAGTCATTACCATGGAACAAGAGTAAAAGCCAAAGCAGAAAAAGTGCAGAAAGGTGACAATGAACTAACCTAGTCAGGACATATTCCTCCTGCACTGCACCACCCAAGTGTCCAGCCCTGCATCACTAGGGTGCAACGAAAGTCCTTGGCAGCCTTTTGGAATCAGTTAATCTTTGGCCTTTCTGCTGCAGGCAGGAACAAGCCCTACAATGACTGAGATGTGAGTCCTTGTCGTCCACTGGGGTGAGAGCAATGACTCCTGCATCACCTGGGGAAACAACAGCCACCTGAGCATACTGTCCATTGTGCCATCCAGGTCCTCTCCAGGCACAAGAACCAACACAACTTACCCATTCACAGCTGCCTGGGAACCAACCAGTGCCAGGGCTCCAAAGTGGTGACTTGAAATGGAGCAGTCAGACTATGTAAAAAGCCAGTAGGGCCTTTGTTCTGAGATGACTGCAGGACACAAGGAGCCAAGATCATTTCTTGTCCAGTAAAAGAAGTGAAGAGCACATTCCTAGTTCAGTTGGTATCAACAGGAATTCAGCTCCTACTCAGGCACTTGAAGAGGTGAAACTGCACCAGGAATTTGCTTTGCAGCTTGGGCAAGGAGCTGATGAACTTGACATATTTATGTCCTAAGTGTAGCAATGAAGGGCATGTGATTACCTTTACCTATCTGGAAAGCCTTGGAGTGTCTTTAGAGAAAGACAATGAGAGAAATTCAAAGGACAGTACTGACTGCACCTGGAGTGGCATTTGCTTACTGTTATGCCTCAGAAAAAAAACCACCAAGGGAAAAAATACAGGCACCACTGTCAGAGTGAGATTCCCCAGGGCTATCTCATAAGGCACTGAAGTGATGCAACCTGAAAATGAGGATAACGCGCTGCAAAGAACCAGCCCCAGCAAAGGTGTTTCACAAGAGACCTGTCTTGCTCTGATGAGATCATTCCAGCCAATACTGGACTCCAATCAAAGGGGAATTTTGGAAGCAGCTTCCCAACCATCTTGTGTGATAATGTGGCTCTCTTTCCCTCACCCTGACAGAGCAGAGACTGGAGAAAATGATGAGGATTTTATAGCTCTCTGCGGTAAGCAGTTAATAACTCTCAGAGGCGATAGATCTGGGCTCCACTGCAGGGCTGGAATAATTCACAATAAAATACGACTTTTCATTTATCACTTTGGCACTTAATAAATACTTCCTGGTGAAGCCCATGAAAGAGGAAGAGAAGGGGGAGGGGAGACAGCCCATGCCTGTGGTGACCAGGTGCTTTTAGTGAACATGGCACATGGTGAAGGATGGTGAGAGACATCAGGACACACAGGCCTGGGAGCTGGTAGAGGAATGGAGCGATGAGGCTTCAGCTTAATAGGGATTTTTTTGTTCCTGACCATCATCAGAGGCCTCTTCTGAGGTCAGGTTAGGCCCCTGTGGACACTGATGTTTTATAGTACTGGTAACAAGGATGCAAATACCGAAGCCCTTTCTCCTCTTTTGTGCTGCCATCACCCCACTGTCCCCACACATGGAGGGCTGGTGCATCCCACAGTCTCCATGGCAATGGCCCTGTGTGTCAACATGCTTCTGTGGCCACCTTTGCCTGGGTATGGAAGTGCCCCATGGACATACATAATCCTGTCACTGCAGAGAGGCAGGAAAACATTGTTTGTGTACTTTGAGAGAAGAAATAAACCTCAGGCAGAAACTTGTCTTGAGAGAACCAACATCAGTTTGCCTGGGGCGGTCTCAAAGTCCTCTAGCAGAAAGGTGAGCCTTGCCAAGAACATGTCTTTGCTTCCCCTGCAAGCATGAGTGATTCCCACTGATGTTCCACCTGAGAGCTGGGAAGGTGCCTCCAAATCCCACTTAGCCCTGGGAAGAAGTGGGAGCTCACCCTCAGAAAAGGGAAAGTAAGGCAGTGAGTACTGAGTACCTGTGGCAGGAGCTGCTGTTTGCTTGCAGCTCCGGCTCCATCAGAAAGGGAGTGGCAGTGCCTGGGTGCCACGGGGCTCCCAGCAGGTTTGCTTCCAGGGCAAGCACTTGCTACATGGGAGAAACCTGTACATCCTGCTGGATTCCCTTTGCCTTGAGCTGTCAGTGGACACCAGCCTTGGTGAATCAGAGAGCGAGGCACAGCTCACTGTGGCATAGAAAGACAGGGAGGTTGGTGGGAACTAGATTTGCCTGTGGCTCCTTTCTGTGGTTGCTTTGCAGAACCTCTCTCCACTGCCTCATGTCTTCTTGGAGGCCTTTTCATCTACACAGATGCCATTTCTCAGTCCCTTGCATCTACACACTGTATTGGCTGATCAATGGAGGAGGCTCTTGTCTTCCCCCACCCTGAACAGGCCTGTAGCAGCTGCTGCTGCATTCACACAAAATCCTGCTGGACACAGATCACGGAGGTCCCCACTCCCTTTTTCCCTCGATGGCTGTTCCCCTCAGAGTGTCAGCATCCTGGTTTACATGGAGAGCTCATCCCTACAGCAAGGAGCGGGGGATACTGCTGTATGGCTCTAAAGACTCTGGAAGCATTTTAGCAACACAAGCAAACAACAAACATTATCCTGTGCACAATATCGACTCAGTTAATTGGCAAGTGAGGTGTTGGACTGGCCTCCTGCTTGGCTTAAATTGTATATGCACCGAGCACTGTCTCCGCTCATCATGCTGTCAGTGGGAAAGGCTCCACACAGGGTAATCACAAGCTGCTGCAAACACGGTGCTCGGTACAGCTGCAAATCAAAAGGAAATAGCAGACAAACAGTGAGAGGAGGTGGAAAGAGGAGTGGAGGGGGCCAAACTGGAGTCATGCAGCCTGCAAGTGTAGCTGCTCCTTCTGGGAGCTAACAGTTCCTGAGAAACTTCTGAGTTTCATGTTTGAGGTTGGAGGTTCATAATGAAATCCACAGGAAGGGGAGAGTTGGGGAGCTGCAGGAGTGAGTCTCCTGTTGTTCAGCCCTGGTGCTAATGGCAGAGGGGAGAACTGGCACTGGGAAGTAGCATAATGGAAGAAAGGGGATATTCTGCCACTGTCTTCTCACATACCTTGGGCAAGTCACAGGTGCTTCCTTTGCCACAACTCCCACATATGAAATGAGCATTGTGGTGCTTCCTGTGCCCCTTCCTGCTGCTTACTGCTTAAGGACCGGGTTTTCTAAGGCAATACAGTCCCCTGGGGATACATGTGTGTGCCCTGGAGTATTTAAAATTGTTCTAAGCAATTATGTGCCTAACTCACTTGAGTCTTGTCCCATTTCAATGCAGCCTCAGGCATCCAAATGCCTCTCTAGTTCTGGCCCTTGGACTCTTTGAAGCAGCAAATTGTCTCTTACTATAAGTGTCTGTATGTTTATAAGTGTCTGTGCATGCACGTACACACACATGCCTGTCTGATGCTGCAGCACAAGTAACCAAAGACCTCCAAACCTAAAAGCTGTGTCCCAGGACGTCTCAGAGCTGTAGCCACTTTGCAGATCCTTATTGCAGGTGCAATATCATCTCAGCTACAAAGCTGTGGATCTGATTCTCTTCCCACTTTGCACCCAGGTCATGTGAGACTGTGCCTGTTCCTGCCTGTGGGAGGTTGGAGCTGGGCACAGACACTCTGATGGCTCTGCTGGTTGCTGACTCTCTAGAAGGGGTTTGAAGGGCTCTCAGGAGTAACGGAAGCACAAACAGAATAAGGGGAGGCAAACCCTCACAACTCCCTTGCATTTGCTGTAAGTGCAATGGCTGCAGAGGGGGTTAATGCACCAGCTCCTCGCTTCTGTTGCAGACAGGCATTTAATTTATAGCTGCCAGAAAATCCCACACATTTGGAGATCACATCCTTGGTGGAAGTGGTGTCACAACAGAGAAGCACAGGGCACTCTGGCCATTGGGGACAAGGCTGCTCTCCACGATATCAACTCCATTAAGCTCCTCTTCCCCAGCTCCGTATGTGCCAGAAAGTGTGGGGAGTTCAAGGCAGTGAAAACTCACACGTTCAGCCCTGACAGCTGCTTTGGCTTGGGTTTGGGCATGTTTGCTAGGGAGGCATTTGGACAAGGGTACCAGCCTTTCTGTTAAGCTTGTGTTCAGAAAGGATGACAAAGAGGGGGAAAGGCATGTGGGGGAGAACAATCCATAGTGCTGGCAGGCATGTTTCATGTACAGATCAGTTCTCCCCTTGAAAGCTGCAAACTTAATTTGTTAGTACAGAACTTACTCTGCCTCTGTGTGTGCCGTGTCTAACCCCACTTCCTAAGTTCAGCTGGAAAGCAGACATTTCCATTAGTAGTGCTTAAAACTCGGCTCTGTCAGCACTTCCACAACACGTTTGGAGGAGTTAACTCCCCATAAAGCATCCGCTCCCAGCTGGAACACAGCATACAAGAGGGGGAGATATATCTGCATAACTCCCATTAGCGCTTAACGTTCATTATCTCTTGGGTCCTGTAGCTGGAAAACACCTCCTGAGCTCAGTGCAGAAGCCAGCATCCTTCCCACATTTACTCTGCAGACAGTTGGCTGAGGATTTTACTGAAGGTTTAACTCAATTGGCAGACGTGGTTTCTCTGGGCGGCTTCTGTTCCAGCTCTAGGTTTCTGTAAAGCAACTCTGAGATGTATTGGCAGAGTGTGCTGGGTGTTAATTACCAGCTACAAGCACATCCTCAAATGCAGTAAGAATTTTCATTCACAATCTGGGATGGAATAATGATGCAAGGAGAGCAACAGGTTGTAGAGAAGTCTGTTATCTTCTTACCTGCCGTCAAAGGGGATGAGAGTTTGGGAGCCAGGTAGGGAGAGCAAAGAAAGGTCTGGTTAGTGCCAGGGCGGCAGGGAGGAAGAGATTTAGGGGAACACCATGAGAGAAACCAAACACAGCTTCATGTGTGTGATCATCTGCTGCAGAATGAGGTGCACATTGGTATTCTGGGAAAACCCATCCAGGGAAGCAGGGATGCTACAAATCCATGCAGAGTCAGTGCAGATGTTCTAAGAGACTGACTCCCCAACAGCCCTGCTGGTGCTCACAACCCACAGCTCATGCATTCCCTAGATCCACTGCCTGCAGGCCAGGCAATTTTGGGAACACAGTACCTTAGATGAACTTCCATATGAAGAAACAGGGGATTCATCCATACGGGAGCAGTGTGAAAGTTCAGATTGGTGCACAGCACACAGGGAGCTGCTTCAATTCCAGTCACAGAGAGGAAAGCAAGGAATAACCACAGTACTTTATCTACCAAATATTTCTGTGTCTCACAATAAATTGGATTTTTTCAGAGTCTGCATCTCCCTCCATAGGAGTCAAGGTTGGAAACATCCTTCTGAGAAATGCCAACAGAGGCAAAGAGAAACACAAGAGATAATTCAGCATCACTGGTGGGGTTTCAAGGCTGCAGCAGAATTTCCCTTGCCTCTCTCTTCTACTCTTATCTCTAAAGTTTGTCATGTTGTGCAGAGCCCAGCACCTTGTGAATCCTGGAGCAGAAAATAAACAGGGAAAATGTCCAGCAACAAGATTGTTATTAGAGAACCCTCATGTCCGCATCTTGGAAGAGGCAGGGAAAAATCTCTGTGAGACTGCCAGAACACAGGGAAGGCTTTCCTTGAGATTCCTGGCTGAATGCTGAACTTCTCTTCCTTCGACATTGTCAGACAGGCCTCAGAGCAGAGAACACACTTCTATGCCTTGCTTTTGGGAAGTCTCTTCCTGAGGGCAGCAAGGAAGAGAGAGGTGAATAAAGCAATGGACAGGAGCTCCAAAAGAAATAACAAGTGAAGTGAAGGTACTTTTGTGTGTGAGGAGCTGGACAAAGGACAAGCTCTGCTGCAAGGAGCCTGCAATCAAACCAGATAATACAGAGCAGGGGGACAGGCAAAGGGAAGCCACAGAAATCCAGAAGGTCATTTAGGATATTGCAAAGTGTATTGAGAGCCCTGAATGATCCACTCCAGTCACACAGGGTTATCCACCCTGAATGATCCACTCCAGCCTGCACACAGGGCTACTCTCAAGCCTAAGCAGAATTCAAGCCAGTGCATTTACCAGGAAGACAAATCTTTAAGAAGAAGCTTATCAGTTGCTATTAACTTATTAGGTGACCCTTTTTGAGACACAGGTGTTAGAAGATTCAAAATAACATTTTTTTTGAGAAGAAATAAACTCAGTCCCTGCCCTCAGTGTGTTTCTATGCTGGATTTTTCTCCCTGCAGCTCCAGGTCTCCTGAACTTTGCTGGGGATGATGCCTATTTTTAACCTGCCTTGGCACTTATGTTATCATTCATGTCAGAATGAGGCCAGGTATTAAATATATCTTTCCACCAAAACTTCCCAGATTTTGTTAATTTAGCCATCCTAGTGTGATTCCTACCACACTCAGGGAGTGCTCCAGCACAAATGTCTCAGACCAGATTCCTGTCTCAGAACCAAAGGGAAGGTTCTGCACACACATGGACACACCACGTGCTATTGCCAGGAAAGCTCCTGCTCTTCAGGAGGACTATTCCTGTCACCTGCACAGTGCTTTCAATCCACGACTGTGTTTTAGGAGCCTCAATATTTATGTGTCACCATTTTGTCAGCTGCCAGGTAACATCTGCTACAGTAAATCAATACATGGCATCAGCACAGCCCAGTACCACATCTTTCCATATTAAAACCACTCTAGATTTCAAGGCTAAGAGGTGCTGTGAGCTTCCAAGGAAATTCCTAGGATCTTGTATAATACTTGCAAGCCTGACAGACTAATTGCCCTATAATTCAAACACAATTGCAATCTATACTGGAAGTGATTATATGCAGATGACTGGGGTGACTCTCATTTCCTCTGTTACTTCTCCTGAACCTTTTTTGTGGTATCAATTCCATTGAAAAATAAGTGTTGGAAATTATTAACTCACAAAACCACATTTTATTAAACCCTACTTTAGCAACTATGTGTTAAATCCACATATAAGTACAAAGGTTCGTGAGGAACCACTCCTCCTGTTTAAGTTCTCTGTACAAAAGCCTTCCTGCACTGCCTTCTGGGAATCAAGCCAGCCAAGAGCCCGAGAAGTGGTGTAGTAATAAAAATGTAACATGATGTATCCTAAATTATACACAGGATGGGCCTGATGAGGGAGGTGGTGAGTGTAATTGTCTTTCACCCCTTGCAATGAGCTCAAATTCTGCCTAAAGGTCTCTTGCCTACAAGAACTTGGGAGGAGATTTCTTTGTGTGCTTTGCACCTGTGGGACTGAGGAGGTGGTGGCTGAGCCTTCCCCACTCCAATGAGGAGTAGCAGATGAACATCCCGATGTACCAGGGGCTGCCTCCTGTGCCTGCCTTCCATGGAAGTGTTATCCTTGGAGGGGGATGCTGGGACCCCCCACCACACACAGACACAGACACACGCACACACACACACACAGAGACACACACACAGAGACACACACACACACACACACATATACACCTGCCTATCTGCAAGGCGAGATCACCAGTGGAGACACACACACACACACACACACACATACACCTGCCTATCTGCAAGCCTTGCTCAGCAGTGAGATAACCCAGCTGTTCACAGACAGGAGACAATTAGAAAAGCCCAGCAAAAAGGATTTGTCTCTAAATTATTATTTACAAAATGCGTCAATCCCTTGCAGCTTAATTTCATTCTTCCATTTGTTTTGCAGGAAGGATGAGGCTCTGGCATAGTCAGCAATCCTGTAATGAGGACGTTTGCCTGCTCGCTCACCAGCAGGAGGGGAGCTAAGGAGGGATTTCAGAGCCTTCCTTCTCCTTCATGCCACAGCTGCTCTTCTCCAGAATCTCTTAGAATGGCTGTCTCTCATTTTTACAAAAACTGTTACCATGTCATAGTTACAGCCATAGGGAGATCAAATTTTTAAAATCTCAGCTGTTTTGTGGGGTTAAAAAGACAATATTCCCCCTCCAGCCTTCCAGACTGTCCCACAGTATCTGCCAATATTGCCCAAATATCTGCCAAATGTCACTTCTTTCTTTGCCTGCTGACTCCAGGGTCACGCCCCCCATGTGAGGCTATGGCCTCCCACATTGTGCATCCTCCCTAGATTTATACTCCCACATTTCCTTGGCATTCCCTTCCTACAGTGATGCCAAAAAGCAGTTTATTGCAAACACTATCCACATGTGCTTTGATGTTACAGCTGGCAGACACCAGACAGGAGAAAGACAAATGAACTCAGCAGGAAGGAGACTAAAGATTGTGGTACCTGGAGGTTTGCAATGGAACAGAAGCAGCTCATTCCATCCTGACTCCTGAGGCTGGGAATTGTGCCTTTCAGTGGCCTAAGGACAGGAGGACACACTGTAATTTCATAAAGGTCTGCCTGGTGCTGAGGGAGAACCAGCTCTCACTGTGTGGTCTGACAGAGGGATGTGAAGGGCCTTTAATCAAGTACCAGAAAGTAGAAAGCAAAACCAGAGTGTATTTTTTTGGAAAAAGAGCAAATATGTTGAAAGACAGATTTTTTGGGGTGCTATTTCTCTCCCAAATGTGTGAAAGTTCTTTTCTTTTCGGTTCAGAAATGCCAGTCCTTTTTATTGCATCAGTTCCTACAATTCAGCACTTTGCTTCAAGGCTGCTATTTTCAGTTTTTCTGAACAGCCCATGGAAAGTTATATGGAGCAAACTGTTCTTTCAGTTTTCAGTTTTGACTCATAGGTTTCTTGTTTGCACCCCAAATAAAAAGCTTTATTTTGCTTGTCTCCAACAACAGTCTGTTCCTTGGTTTTTTTGTCTGTCTCCTAAAGTACCTCCCAACCCTGTTGCAAAAATAAAAACAAAGCCTGAGTTCCAGCTTGGGTGGAACTGTGGCTCATTGGCCAACACTGCAAGTCAGGTGTGCCATGAGGAACATTAGCTGAGTTCTCAGGATCACAGAGCTCAGGGATCACTGAAATGTCAAGCCAGCTATATGTACTTCCTTCTCATGGAACCATTCCCTCTCTTTCACCACCCTCCACTTGCTACACTCCCAGATCCAGCCACCAGCCCAGTGCTGGAGGGCCTGCATTCCCAGGGAAGGCAGACACAGCCCTCACACTGGAGAGAGTTAATTGAACCAACCCACATGAGCAGCCTTCAGGATCCTGGGATTTAGTTTATTTGTTCTATTTCTAATCATGACTTCTGTCTGTTCACTTAATAAACACAGAAAGACAAAGTGATAACGTGAGCTGTTTAAGGAACTGGTCACATCCTGACTCATAATTTGTCCTTCTTTGGCTTTTATGTACTGTGGGTGCTGCTCTTTGGTGTCCATTGGAAATGGTTGGACTAAATTTCTGTTAAAAAGCAGCAGCTCTAAATGGAGCATTCGGAGGCAGGGACTGCAGACTGGCTTCCATGTGGACAAAAATCCCTTCAGCCCACCATGGCATGTAGGAAGAGCTTCCTGAAGGAGAAAAAAGGCTGTGCCTGTGGGAGCAGGTAGGAGGGAGTTTGGATGAGCCATCACCCGGAAATTGAAGGAGATGAAGGTGGGAGGAAGAGCAGATTGTTGTGGGTGAAATGCAGCATATAATGAGGGAGAAAGGAAGGAAGGGAGGCAAATCAAGCACATCCCACTGCTCACCACAGAACACGGGAAAGGCTGTTCCTCTGGGCCTCCATTTCCCTGCTCAATCAGGGAAATTCTGGGGTAATTCTCCTGCCTTACAGGGATGTTATAGGGAAGCTGTCCTGTATTGTGTTAGTGGGATTGGTTTTGGTCCATGCTTTTTGACCCCCTCTGTACACAGCATGTTCTGCCCTGCAAATGCCAGTGCAGAGTGGTATTCAGGTTGCATAACTTCCCACGGAAAGGGTCAGGGTTTTCTCCAGGTTCCCTTTAATTCATGAGATTGAGCATCAGAAGTTGAACTCAGGAGCTCTGCATCACTCTCTGAGGAAATGTCTTTCCTGGCCTGGGATGTCACACACCTACAGCGCAGCCCTGCCCTGCCTGTGCCACCCTCTGTTCCCAGTTTCAGACAAAAAGAAGGATCCTCTACAGAAACATGGAGCTGCTATGCTCATCTGCCTGCCTGGCAGACTGGACAGGCTTTACCAGCTGCATTTGGGAGCACAGAAGGATAATTTTTATCAAGACAAAAGCTATGGGAGCAGACACGCCATCCGGTAGGAAACAAGAATCACCCTGCTCAGTTTGGGCTGAGCTTTTTCTTCACAAGCACTGGAGGAATCTGGCAATTACAGTTAAAGGCAAGACCCCTCAACAGGTGAGGCTTTGGCCCCAGCTGTGCCAGCAGAGCAGAGCAGCACAGAGGCCCTGCACATTCTCAAGGCCTGTGTCACCCTTGTGTCCCAGCCCTGCCCACTTGCAGGCAGGAATTTGCTCCCTACTGCAGTCTCCGAGGGGAAAACTGCAGCTGCTCAACAAGGCAGACCCACACAACTCAGCTCAAGCCAAACGTGAGCAAAGGAACCGTCTCCTGCTGCAGAGGCAGTAAAAGTCCTTCACAATTGTTAAAGCCAGAGGGAAACTAATGTTTTTCTTATTTTACAGCCTCTCATCATCTCCCCAACTTCCCTGGCTGCTTCAAGATTGCACAGGACTGAGAAAAGCCAATTGCAATTAAACATTTCACTCCTAAATTAATTGCTCAGTTTGTAAACAACAGTAGCCACAAAAAAATGCAGCTCTCAGCAAAAGCAGCCTAGCTTTCCACACAAAATATCACAGGTCTCCAGCAGGAAATGGCTCCTCTCAACATCATCCTGAGCTCTCCCGTGGCACTGCCTCACCCCTCCAACCCCTCTTTGCCCCAGATTTAGAGCCTGTCAAAGCTAATATGAAGAAGAGGATGCAGGCACTGAGACATCCTGGTCTGTTCTTCTGGAAAAGCACTGCAAACCTGCTACTTTAGATAAATAAATAGCGCATCCCCTGTGAGACATCATCTGCAAAGCACTACCGTACGATGCCTCCGCTGTCATAATTCCCCGTGTCCTTATTGCCCGACAGCCTCCATAAAGAGCAGGCAGGTTTATGTGCCACTTAAAACCAACCTATTACCAACAGCAAACTTCCTTCAGTCCCTGTGTTCAGTTCCCCTCCTTAAGTCTCCTGCTCATGCGCACAAGTGAAAGAATCGTGTCTCAGGGTGAGCACCCAGTGCTACCACACCCCTCCCAGTACCTCCAGAGCCTGGGGGTAACTGGTCCCAGAACAGGGCCTGCTCCTTGGCTGCTCTTGGGCAGCCACATGAAGCCAAGCACAGCGACACCAGGACAGCATCAAAGGCAGCAGGCACAATTTATAACTCCAGGCACAAAGGATGCTCCTCCATGGGCTACATGTGAAAAGAAGCAGGTTTTCCATAGAGAAAGACAGTGATACCAGAGCAGTGAATGGCTCTTGCCTCACTCCAGGGTTTGATTCAGTGGCACATCCAGGCTGCTGTGCTTGAGGGACACGGAGGATGCAGGTGGATGCCAGCACTGGAGATAAAGGTTTTGACCTGTATTTGGGATTAAACTGGAGGAGCTGCATTGATTTATACTCTGCTTTAGGGCAGCTTGCAGACACAAGTAGGTCCTGCAATATGCAGAGATCTCTGAACAGCAAGGTGAAAAGGTACCTAAAATCTCCCAAACCTTTCCAGCCTCCCCATACATTGGTCTGTGGCTAAAAAGAGTAATTTTTATTTTAATACACTAAGAAGTGATTTTTTCCCTGCCAAACACAATTAAAGCACAAAACAAAGGGGCAAGCCAATTGCCCCAAACTGCCCTGTCTGTTTTATGGGTCAGATTTTATATGACAAAGGACAGAGTATTTGTTTTATTTCCAAAGAGCATATGGCTTGATTCTTAAAAGCTCATCCACTCACCACTGGGACCAGCCTTTCAGAAAAGCTTGATACACAGCAGCTCCTCCAGTGCCACATGGGAGATTTTTAAAGAGCCTGTCACCCAAGCTGGGCATTTGAAGTCCCTGGGAAAGCTCCAGGAGAGCAGAACAGCAAGAAACCACCTGCCTGATGCAGGAATGTAATCCATCTACCCCAAAAAGAAGGAAGACTTCTTTAAACCAGAAGGGGAAAAAAACCAACAAAAAAACCTGAACCGTAATAAAACAGAAAGGGAAAAGAAAGGCAGGAAAGGTTGAATAAATTTCTCCTTTGGTTTTAGTCTAGTAACACCATAAATGCTACTGAATAAATCACCAGCAGACCAGAGAGCTGAAATAATACAGGGGAAAATCTGACTTTCCATTCATCACACCCCCCCTGACACATAATAAATGCTTCTCCTTCAGCCAAAATGAATTAGCATAGTTGACACAGCACACACAGCACGCTGACATCCCAATGCCCACTGATTATCCTGCTCTTGGCTCTCTGAAGCCTCCATTCCTGCCACTAATCCCCAGGACGCTGGCATGTCTGTGCTGTCACTTGCAGCACCTAGAATTTCTACTGAATATGAGGTACAAAGTCTGGTATGAAAACAAAGGCCATGAGAGGTGGTAATCCTCAGTTTCTCCCTGAGGAAGGCTGCTGGCAGGTGAGCAGCAGAACTGGAAATGGCATTTCTGAGTCCCACTGCAGCGTTTCAGAGCCCTGACAGTGATGTCTCATTCTACAGGATCCAAGGATGAGCCACACATTTGGTACCACAACACAAAGGTCCAAGTGAGCCCAGAGAGGGGTGAAGGTGCAGTTGTTGAATGGAGCCTCACACAAGTCACTGGGAGTCGTTCACACCACCCACAGAAAAACTGCAGTCCTGACACCAGCCTGGAATGACCTTGGGCCATAGAAGGAGAGTTGTGAAAAGCCAGGTTTATCCCAAGAAAAACAAGATAGCGCCTGCCATGGGTGTTATCATGGAAACACTGCTTTTCTATGGTGGCAACTGGCTCCAGCCAACACAGACCCCACCATGGCTGCAATGGGACAGACACCTGAGGCCAACACTGGGGCCAAGAAGTGACAGGCAAACAGGAATAGCCCTGATCCATCCCAAGACCACCCTTGTGCAGGCACAGGGGTGAGAGTGTGACAGGAAGCACTTCCTCTGGTCCCTGTATGGCCTGAGCTGAGAAACAAGCCCAGCCCACAGGGCAGGGACAGGGGGTCAGGATGGCTGAACAGCCATTTTAAAGCCAACTGGAAGCAAACTTTACTGGTGTTCTGAAGGTCTGAAACCATCTTTGGTTGATTAAATCCATTTCAGGAGGAAATACGGTGCCGGGTCTAAGTGATTGCCCAGGGTAAAGATGGAGTGATGTGAAAATGGGTGATAAATATTAGGAGACTGAGATGAGAGACATATAATGGAATGTCTGACACAGCCTTAATTACAGCCTTGTATATACTCTGAGAAAATATATTTAGCTGATAGCAGCACTGGGGGTTTGAGGCTTTCTACAATGTGCTTAGGTTAAAATAAACATTTATTTTAAGCAAAAGCAAGCCATTCAACTAGTTAGTTTAAAGCTGAGGTAGGTGAATAGCTTACAGTAAATAATCTGTTACATGCATTTATTTAAGCTTCTTTTTAGCCTAAATTTCCTAAGAGGAAAAAAAAGGCCTGTAACTGCTCTGCAATAGTCTTTTCCTCCTAAAAACTCTTGACTCTCCTGCTCAAATTCTCTGAAGTTCACCACAGGAATAAAGGCCTTGGAAATGCTCTGGTTCTCCAAATTGCTGATGATCTCCACTCCTGGAACAGCTGCCAGAAAATCCAGGTTGGATGGCTTTGGGTTTTTTAAACTCATCGTTGCTTGTTTATAACTCTCCTGACTCCTAACACAAATAACTGCTCCCTCAGATAGCCCAGCACTGACCTGAGATGGATTTTGATCAAGACATCATTTTCATGGTAGTGTCTCATATCTCTTGTTCCCTCTTGCCTTATCTATTTAAAGGCAGGAATTTCTCAGTGATCATTCTCCAGTACTCAAATAGTTCTCTCCAACAATCACTGCTGTTAATTATCCAAACTGCTAGCTCTCCCCATCACAGCCTCAGTGGGGAAAAGGGAGGGAGCTCTGTGTATAACTCTGTCCCTGCTCTGAATCATGGGTTAAAACTCGGCTCCCTGAAAGCAGACAGCACTTCCAAACAGCTCATGGAACAGATTCAGCAGCTCCTCACCCATCTCTGCATCTGGAAGAGCCCGCAGAGCAGTTCACAACCCCTCAGAGGATGTGGGACCCCCCTCAGCCTGCCAGCAATACACAGACCTTCCACCCTCTCTGGACAAATTACCCTGGATAATTCACTGCCCAGATCGATGCTGCTCTCTGGCAGGATGAGGAAGGAACTTGGTGTATAAACGCCCACTCCTGCAGAGTCCATCAGAGGCAGGCAGAGCTGGGAAGGACTTGAGGGATACCCTGTCCATTCCACTTGCTCCAAGGCAGGAGTCCAACCCTCAACATGTTTGTCAGAGCTGTTTAAATACCTCTGTGACAGAGCTGCCACTCTGCCCTTAAGTGCCCTCTTCCTGTCGGTCATATTGACACCTGCTGCCAGAGCCCTCTAAGACTAATGGTGTTTTTCCCGGGGAATGAGTCAATCCATGATGGAGTTTTCAATCCTCTGGTGTGCCAGGAAAAGTCATACTCAACTCATCTGCAACTGCTGCTCCCTCTGTGATCTCCTCCAGACTAAGAGCTCTCACAGCCCAACCATGTCCACCACAAGGCATCACAGGTAGAGCCCCAAATACTCACTTTTTATTTCTTTCTAGACTTTTAAGACTTTTACAGAGGCCTAATGAGACCATCATGTTCCTCTTCAGACTATCAAAGCAGCAAAGGCAGGGAATTCCCTTCCCTCCTCCATCCCAAGGTCTCACACCCAGCCCTCCAATGCAAAAAGTTTTGGAATAGGTTCATGCATTATTAGCAGGATCATCTTTCCACCAACGCCAACCCAAAGAGCTCAGGATACTGGGATCCCAGTGACAGATCCAACTTCCATCACAAGCCCAGAACCCAGGAAATCAGCTCCTGTGCTCAGCCCCAGCGTTCAGCAGGGCCAGTGTCAGCCCAGGCAGATACAGATGGTGGAGAGCTCAGAGATGGATTGTGCTGTCACCTCTTCCTCCCAGAGGCACCAACGTGGTGCTTTGCATGATGCTTGTACTGGGAATATTATTAACCTCATAGATCACTGGGAATGCTCAGAGCTCCCGTTGGTGGGGAGCACCAGGGCTGGCTCTATTCCATCTCCTTCTATAAACAGAAACAAACATCAGTTAATAAGCAGGAGGCAGCTGGTGTCTTTAGGGGTTTAGGCTGATGTTTTTTCCCCTTACAAAAGATAAATACACTCCAGAAACTGTACGCTGTGGATTTTCATCTTGTCGACCTCTCACAAACTAAGCAGGGTCAAGCATTGGTCAGTACTGGGTTGGGAGATCTCAAGGGAAAACAAAGTCTACAGTAGAGGAGGAAGAGAACTCCTTGTGATTGGCTGTTTTAGGGAGTAACACTTCTCTGTGAGCCAGACCTATTGCAAGCAGGGTTAAAAAGGCAATAACAGCTGCAGAACTTTTCTTCTCCCTATGGAATGTGAAACTAGGGTGAGCTGGCATCTTCACAGGAATCAAAGGAAACTAGGAACAAGAATTAAATGGCAGTCAAGCATTTGAGTTCCTTTAAGAAAATACCAGCCTTGATCATAAAATCTGATATCTGTCTCACTGCAACAGGTATTAGCCACGGGGCAGCTGTTTAATGCTCCACATAAAAGGCATTCTAGCCTACTTCTTCCCCTAAATTTAGGCAGCAGTTTTGTTTGAATCCAGTATGTTTGCTCCCCCTACTGAACTGTCCCACGTGCTCGGTGTATGTTTTCCAACATTCCATTCCTGTGCTGGGCTGAATTGCCCTAGTGACTAAAATGATTTCTATGTTCAGTTGCCTGTAAAGCACTTCAGAATCTTTCAGATGAAAGGCCCCCATCGAAAAGTGTATAATAATGTTCCATTATTGTATCATTTATTCTCATTATCGCTAATAGCAGTGGTTGTGTAAAATGTTCTTCCTGTGATCAGAGCCGACTATCCAGCAAACACGCCAGCCCTCGGAAGCTGAGGACAAAGGAGGCATCAGGGAATAGGTGTCCAGAGTTCACTCGGCTGTTCTCAGCTCCCAAAACGTCCTCCCGGCTTCTTTGAAGATTTTAATTAGAAGCCTATGGAACAGTGTTTCAGGACCTGGAACAGCTCCAGAGGTATAAAGGACAACAGTCAAACCGGGACCCTCCGCTCGTCACGGGCATAAGGTTTTTCAGATCTGAAATGCAGAAGGCACTACCAAAAAGGAGGTGGAGACCAGGCTGTCCAAAGGTTTGGGACTCACAGCATGTCCACCATGGAAAGGGGCTGGTTTGGATTCGTCAGGCTCGGATTTTGGGAGATACTAGCAAACAGGCTGGTTAACTTGCTGGGGAGCAAGGCAGTGTTTCCTTGAGAAATTGGGGGTGTATGAAAAAAAATATTCTGAATTTAGCAGCAGTAAAATAGGCCAGAAAGAAAATTGGGCAAAACAGCATTGAGAGGGAATGAAAAAAGAAAAGAAGGGAGAAAGGGAATGAAAAGCACTGCTAACTCACACTGCCCTAGGAGCAGAGCGCAGAGCTGCAGAACTAATTGACCTAAACAAATACACGAACCAAAGCTGGGTAGGATTTATAAGCAAGAGAGCTACCAGAAACAGCTGGAGAAGTGGTGTTTGGATGGGTAACGGAAAGTATTTACGGTGTTGGCAAAGCAACCTGACAGGCAAGAGAAGCCTCATCATCATTTAGGGCAAGAAATAAAAAAGGTGACAGCTCTAAGATCTCTCACCACCTAAGAACTGAGAATGAGGGATTTTTGCACCGTTCCTGCTCTGCCCTGTGTGTCCCAGGTGCTGCAACTTCAGTGACTTGTATTCTATTCAGACTCTTGTGGCCTCACAAATGTCAGATAGAGCAGTGAGAAAGAAGAGAACTTTACCCAGGGACTGCAGAAAACAGATGGGCAGGAAGGAACCCTGGACCTCTGTCATTCCAGGGTGATGAAGACCAGGAAAAAGATTCACTCTGTGATTCTATGAAAGCAATTAGAGATGGATTTGATGCTGGAGGGATGTCTCAGTCAGTACTAATGTCTGGAGAGAGTCCAGTATGAATGGAGAAGTCAGTTTTCAGCTTGAAGGTGAAGAAAGACATGGGACAGTTGAGTTTTGACTGCAGATCCAAGGACATAGATGACATACAGAGAAGCAAGTGGTTCGGTTGTCCCCCATACACAGAATGAACAGGAGAAAGAATATTCAGTTTCACAGGCTGCTGAAAATTCTTTTTACCTGAGCATTAAGTGGTAGTAAAAAGCGCGAGTTGTGTTTCCATTCTAGATTGTGTTTTGTCTCCAAGGGGCAACCATGAGGTTTAGGCTTGGCTGATGCAGAAATTCCTTGTCAATTCCTCTTCACCAGAATCATTCAAACATGACCCAGTTTCCAATGCTTTGCTCCAGCTCCAGGAGCCAGACAAAAGGCCCAATATATGTGGCACACCCATTGTTAGGCCAGATGAGATCTGATCCTTAGGGACTGGCAGAAAGAGGAGGATGCTCTGCCCAGCCATGAGCTGACAGGTATCCTCTTTACACAGTGACACATCTGAGCACCTCAATGGAAATTTTTAAAAAATACTTTCAAGATCTTGTCAGAGCTGCTCATCAGAACTGCTCTGATTAACAAGCATTACTGAACAGCAGCTACTTTGTCCCTTTGATCACGGCCTGTCCTCAAGTCATGGATGAATGAAATATTTAATAGCCTGTGTGACAGCTCAGGACAGCTGATCCATCAAGATGGTCCTGGAAGGCCCTTGTGTACCTCAGAGCAGACACAGGAGTGAGCAGTGTGAGAGCAGCATCCTTGGCTGCTCTCCAGAGAAGAACTGGAGCCACAGGCTCTGCAGTTGGAGGACCCATGACCTGGCAGCCAAAAGGATGGATCTGAGCAGAATGGGAGGATTTTAAGGCCAAGATTTATGCTTTTCCAAAATGTACAGTGTTTTCTGGGCTGACACCACATTGACAAAGGGGTTTTTTGCAAGACTTAGCCAGTATTCCATCGTGTATGTTTCCATATAGTCCTGGATCACAAATTCTTAGGCCCATAAGAAACTATTTGGAGGGAACAAGTCACACAGATGAGTGAGGATGGCGACTAATTCTCACACTTGGAGAAATGCAGCATTGCACAAGCAAGAAAACATATTCTGTTTTGTACATGCAAGGAATTGCTTGTACCCAGCACCCCAACTCCATAGGTTGGATATGTCTGGTGATGAACTTCAGGCTCTGAACCTTGGGGTGCTGAACACTGGAGAAGCCCAAGGAAAGGACTAGCAGAAGTGGAGCTGGGGAGGGTTTGTGGTTCTAATGAACTCCTGAAATCTCTTTGATCCCTGCAGTTTGACAGCTCTGTCACTCTGAATATGGACTTCCGGCTCATCCTCAAAAATCGAACAAACAACAGTGACTTTGGTTGCAAACAGCAGCACTTTAATTGCAACAAGGGCCCTGCTAATTTAGCAGAAACCCTTTTAGCTCAGATAACTGCTCTGATAATGAGATCAGAGCCATCACTGCTTCTGGCTCCCCATGGCAAAACCTCTTTCCTTTTCAGGGAGTGAATCTCACCATGGCTTCATACAGAAGTTTTAATGGGCTTTAGCAGCCTTCAAGAGAAGTGCTTGAAGGACAAAATAAATCATCTCTCTTACTGTGTTGTCATAAAATTCCCCTTCCCTTTAATATTTTTTTTCCATTACCTTCTAGTTCCACCTTCCTCTTTCAAAGCTTAGACTTAACTTGAAAGAGCAGACCAAGCCAAGAGGAATAAAAAAGACCCCCAAAGTTTCCATTCCTCAGGTCTAGGATTTGGGAGAGCAGAACAGCAACACAACTCTAATGAACAAACCCATCTTTCCTAATGCAATGAGGAAATCACTGTGATAGCTCTCCATGGGGAACATTTAGGAAAGCCAGCTCCCTCTCTTCTTCTTAATGCTCTCTGCTGCTTTGGTGGGACATAGTTGGTTATTTTGAATTGGCTTTGGCAAAGGTTTTAGTCTTTGCGTGGAGGAATCTCCAGTCAGCACAAGGGCAGCATAGATGGCTCCATAACCCTGCTCTGCAGAGTTCATCTCCAGGACAAATCCTTGGAAGGATCTAGTTTTGCTGTTTCTAGACCTCAAGTGCTGAAAGTCAGGAAAACCTGTGGATACCCAGTGCAGTTCATGCCAGACTGTAAAAAAGACAAAAATAAGGCAGCAAAGCCAATTCTGCATCCCAGCTTTTCTTCCAGCAATAACAACAGAGCTAAACTGGATCCCAAGTGTTGGCTCATATTTCCAAACACTTACTAACTATTGCAAAGAACAAGTGCCTGAGGGCTTGGCTGTATTTATGCTTTTGCTTGTCTTTAATAAAAGCTGCATTTATAATGTATGATTAATTATTTTGCACAAGTCTCCCTTTTATGGGAACCTGTGAAATGTAAGTGATTTTTAATACCACCTCACAGACATCACTCCTTCTTCCCACCCCCATTACCATTAATCCACACTGGAGAAAGATGTAACATTTGTCACTGGTTTATTATGAAGTGCAATGTTGCGAGTTATTTATGAGCTTGCTATTTATTGAAGTATTTGCGGGTAGTTTTAGCACTTCAACTCTAGGGTGAGAATCAGCCACATTTTACCCACTGCCTGGCAGAGCCTTCTGCTGTTTAACCACTTCCCTCCTACTCCCTGTGCTCTCACAGCAGTCGCCCAGGGATGTGGTTTAGGGCAGACTCCCACTACTGTCACCTCCAAGGGATTGGACAAATAAGTTCAATCACCTCTTATCCTCAGTAGGTAGGAAGATGCTGGTTGGAAAGGACCCAGAGTCATTGGGCAGAAACATACTGTTGCAGAGAGGGAACAGGAGCCAGTGCACAGGGCTCCAGCTGCCCATGGAGGAACAGAAATTAATCCCCTCCATTTGAAGGTGTGCAAAATGGAATATAGTGAAGTGTTAGGCTGTGGGATTTAGACATGGAAACTTAACAATCTGTTACCCTGCGCTATCCAAGCCACATGATCTTTTACAGAAATGCTCCTAGTCCATGGCAAACATGGAATGTACTCTGGTTATTCCACAATGACAGGAGAAATGCCAGCAAAGTGGGCCAAGATAAGAGACCCCAAGCCCAGGACTGAGTGCTCCAAAGAGGGCTATTAACTTGGACACACAACTCACAGGCAGCTCATGAGCTGCAGTCTCCAGTCACATGGAGACTGTGGGCAGCCAGAAGGATCTGAGCCCAAAGCTCCACAGAAAGCAGAACATTGCCTTGACCAAGCTCAGCGAGGAGGAGCTGCTTTTAAATTTGGTTTTTATCAACTGCAGCTGCCCAAGCAGGCAGTTTTCAGCCCCTGAAATGTCTTGCTGGAAACTGTTTACAGCACTTAGCACTCTGGGCTGTGATCTCTTGCAAAAATGAAAGCCATATTTTATTAAGATGAGCAGACACTTTGCAGGCAGTTTTATTTCATTCCAACACCAGCTCCCTGGCAAGCAGGATACACAGATGCTGTACAGATCTGTGGTTTTCTGCAGGTAGAGCTTTTGAAGGGTGTCAATTAGAAGGACACAATTTCTATTCAAAAGGTTTAATAGCCGTGGGCAGGAGAATCTAAATGTGTTCTCTCTTTTTATATATTTTTGTTCTAATCCTGCTGTGCCTGTGAGTGCTTGTGTTATGTTAGCTACATTTCCTACAACACCTCTACTGACAGAAAATGCTATTCCTTCTAAACAAGCCAACTTGATTTTGATAAAAATCCCATGTTTTAAGAGAAGTCTGCTGATTGGAAGCATTTTGTAAAAATCAAAACAAATCTGGGAACTTTGAGGTTTGGCTTCAAACTTCATTTTACTGTAAATAATTCAGCAGGGAAGGACCCACATTCCCACTGCATTTGTCAGAGCAAAGCAGAGTCACCTGTAATTTCTGAGCACTAAATGCTCTGAAATACTGTGGCAAAGCATTTGGATATGGCTCAGTGACTGTTCCAAAGAGAAAGAGAGACACAAAATCACTCAAAGTTCTTTTAAATCCCTTTTAGCAGAACTGTTCCCACCTGATCCAGATGGTTCCTAGACCCCCTTCAGAGGGTCAAATGACATAAAACCCTCACTCAGCAGCATTTTATCCTGCACCACGCACTAGGCTGCATTCCGACGATGTGAAGTTGAAGTAATTTCAAAATCATCAGAGCTGGTACAGAACTACTGAGGCCTGAATGAAGAAAGCCGCTGTTTGATTCAGCCTCTGCAGTTTCATGGCCTCCAGCAGGAGTTTGGGAAAGCAAGTTCTCCACAGTGAAAGTGAGTTCTGCACACTGAAAGCAAGGACCGGCTTCCCTGCATCCAGCACTGGCTGTCAGTCCTGCCTCTGTTCTTCCAATCCAGCCACCTTTCCTTTCATTCTGCACCTCAGTTTCCCTGTTTGCAAATCCCAGCTCACTCACCCTCACAGTTAAGTATCGCTTAAGCTCCAGGGTGTGGCTGAAGTCCAGAGCAGGAGCACAAACTCCAGCGATTCTTTCCCCACTCCTCCCGAAAGCCAAAGTGGAGAGGCACGGCAGGATGCTGTGGCACATTGATGCACCTTAAGAGCTTCTATAGGATTCCTCCAGCCACGGACAAACTGGGTTGTCAGGAGCTGATTGGGCGGGGAGATGGAGTGAAAAGCTTAGCTAAGAACAAGCAGGATAATAAGCCCACCTTAATGACTGCAGAGGAACACAGACTGACCTTATCTATATGCAAATTGCGGTGCCTTCCTCCTCTTGGAGGGCAGGTGAACTGGCTCTTACGTGTATGATAACAGCAGTGCATTTGCATTCCACCAGACGCTGTTAGGAAGTTCTCTCTGCTTTGTTCAGTGACTTGGGCTGTATTTAAAACATAAAATCCCTTCTGAATAGAAAGCAGCTCCATTTGGCTGCCACCTGGAATCACCAGAGCCTTGGGAAATTTTTAGACACTGGCTCCCGCAGCCTTTGTCAGCAGTGTTTGACTCCTTGTTCTCTGTCATTAGACTGTACTGGCATGGAAACCAGTCTCTGGTGCTGAGGAATCCATCTGTTCCTGCTGTTCCCTCCTCACCTGAAGTCAGACAGTCCTACTTGCACTGGTTTGGGTGCCTGTGAGTTGAAAGGACCTAAGAAGTTGGAAGCTGGGGGAAGAAATAGAATAAAAGTGAAGAGCAGATGTTCATCCATCACACAGCAAGCTCAGGGTGGTTCCCTGCACAAGCAGACCTCAAGTATCCCAAAAGCTGTGTGCCACACTACTTTTCTTTCCAAAATCAGAGATGAAATACAGCAGGAACTCAGCAAGAGCTGCACATAAAAACAAGTACATTCTCCAAGATTTTGCCAAAACCAATATGTTCATAAAGGCAAATTCTTATCAACTCACAGTAAAATCTATTCTCCATAAACCTACATATCTCCTTGTCTATCATCTCTTTCTCAATTTTTTTAAGTGATTCCAACACCTACTGAGGATCAGTTACCCTGTCCCAGATTCCACCAGCAATGTCATCATGCTTGCCCCGATATCAACCGGTCTAAAGTTTGAAAGAAGTTTGGATGACCTTCCAAAACTGACGCATTCTGCTCCTCCACATTCTGGCAATTATCTTACACACTGACCCACAGCTTTCAGAGGAAGAAAGGAAAGAGGAATTGAGTTGTATTTTTAGAGGGAAAAAAATGTATATCATATTTTTATGCAAATAGCTTTAAACTCTGAGTAGGGGCAAGAGAGAAAATAGGGGAAGAAATCCATTTAAAAACCTTTCTGCTTCTATTATTTTCTCCATTATGTTTTCAGTGTGGCTTTAGTGGCTCTTTAAAGATGTACTACAAAGCTTTTAATAAAAGCCAGAATGAAAGGCAGAATCCTCTTTAAGATCCTAAATCAGTCTTGCAATACGTGTCTAGACTCACACGTTACTAATACATTAACTTTTTAGAAGTGAGATATTGTAACACCCAGTAATCCCTCCAGCTTCTGCTGAATTCCCTGTCAAGAAGGCTGTGTTTCTGTTTAGATGAGAAGCAGCAACATTAACAATGACCTCTTCCAGAGAACATTTAATAGGCAAGTAGATCACTCAAAGTACTTTTCATTTGTGCCTCTCATTCATCTGGAGTCCTTTCCAGCACTCCATGAGCACTGAGGATATGATTGCTTTGCATCCTGCAACTGCTTCACTCACTGAACAAAACATTCAGGAGCCGAGTCTGGTCCTTGTGCTGGGAGCACTGATCTTGGCACTGATCCCACCAAATTTAAGAACCAAATTTTTTTCAACCATAGCCATTCTGTCTTCATGGAGCAGCAGCAATTTCCTCTGGTCAAAGCTATGTAGTTTATCTTCTCCAGGAATTCAATTTTCACTGCTGCTGGCTTTCAGAAGTGTGAGTCCATATAAGCTTTTATCAGCCACAGTAACAAATTCTCCTATAACTTGCACTTTTGAGACTTACAGTTTCTCATTTGCTTCCAGGCCTAAATGTGGCGTCTACAAATTGTCTTTTGAGGAAAGGTAACATGCAGTGTCTTAAGGAAGTGTGGATTTGATTTTTTTCTTGAAAAGACCCAACATTCTCAGTCCCCAGCAGTGGCTATACTGCATCTGTTTCCAGTGGAGAAGCCAATCTGCTGCTTCTTCTGCTGGGGAATGCCAAGGGCAAAACAACAGGTCACTGACAAATCACCTGGTTTGTCTGGAGCTACAGAAAGAAACTGGTTGTGAACTCAGATCCCCTGTGTTCCCAGCTCCGTACCCAGCCTCCCCACTTCCCGCACAACCACAGGCAAGTCATTTCATCTCACCAAACTCCAGTTACCCAGCTGCGAGGGGAGGATAAGAAGAGCTTTGTTCATCCAGGTCTTTGTTTGACAAAGTCTGTAAGACATAGACTCTTGCTCTTCCCTTGTAGGTACAACAGCTTTATTTTTTTCATAACCACTGAATGCACTGCATGAATCCACAATCCCAAAGCCATAAGAGAGCTACCTGGGAATACAACAGAGCAAGTGCATTGCTCTCCTGCATTGCCTTTGGATGCAGACTGAGCTTCTAAGCTACTCAACGCTGTGAGCAACTGCCCCAGCAGCCACAAACCTCAGGAGCTCCAGGCGGGCTGCTGCTAAATTTAGATCCTCTCTTCCGTGCTTCAGCTGGGATTTTCACAGATTGGTTTTCTTTCTCTGGTGCAGTCAGGGCTGCTCAGAGGGATCCCTTGTTCCTCTGGTTAGTTATTACCCTCCTGCAGGGAGTACAGGCCCTGTTTGTGCTGGGAACACCAGCAAGCTGTTCTGAGCAAAGCAGTGAATGCCAAGTTCCTGCATCAAATCAAGGCCAGAAACCCCCACTTTGTGTGCCAGTGACTATGAGGAACTACACAAAACCATCACTGGCGCTGAGCCTTCATGCAGAGCCAGGGGAAGGGCCCCGGAGAGCAGGAATCTTGTCCCAGCACAGGGAGAGCTCCTCAGGTGTGCTCTGGGTTCTTTGTGTCAAATCCAGCTGTCCCCTTTCCCTGAGGTCACGCAAGCCATTCAGAACTCACACACATGTGGAATCCCATCCACTGCCCCAGGTTTGCCTGCAGCAGCACTTTCTGTAGGACTCGGAATTATCAAACTTGTCTCTTTCCAGATCAGAAAAAGCTCAATGAAACCGAAACATCTTTGCCCTGGGGCCACTTGATGCTTGCTTTAACTGCATTACTCCATTAAGGATGATACAATTTAAGTCTGAATGTCTGGTTTGCATTAAGATTGATAGCACTTAGTTAGCCATATTCCTTGGATTAACAGCAGTGCTTTATCCTGGTGATTTCTCATTGTTCCTAACAAGATGAAGGACGCCAGTCTCAGCAAGCAGAAAAACAAGTTTGACTATTACCAGCAATTAAATAGTCAAAAAGAAGCAAAGATAATTCTGCATCACTGTTAAGCAGCCTGACAGCCACTAGATGCATTGCTTTTCAGGATCCCTTGCACAGTTTACCTAGGTTTCAAACTAAGCTGTGAAACAACAATTTCAAAGACAATTAAAACGTCATAAGCAATCATGTGTGAATATTCCTGAAGACGGCTGCTAAATAAGAAACAATGACAGATCAGCAAAGGAAGAAATCATAGTTTAATCTAAGCTTTAATGAGTGTTTATTAACCAATTGATTTTCTCAATTCAGAACTAGCCACTTGTAACAGACTTGTAACAGCTTTTGCCAGGCTGAACCCAAGGCCCAGTGGATACAGCATTCCAGAGGTTTATGGGAAGTAAAAATGAGATACATGTACAGATTGAAGATGCCTGATCCTGATGGAGCATCCTGTGTCGACTATATTATCTGGACAGAGGCCATTGGCACATATTGGAAAGTGAGGCACAAACCAAGGAGTCATTGTAAAAAATGTGAGTAATATAAGAGCACAAAAGAAGGGGAAAAAATTCATCCAGATTGCTACAGAACAGACAGGAACATTTATATGAGTTGCTGGTGACAGGTTTGAGCTGCTCAGGCTGAGAAGGTAGAGTAGGGCAGGAACTAGTGGATGGAATCAGGACACATTCACTGGGGGAAATAGTGTAAAATGTTACCTGGCCAAGGTTACCACCAGCACGAGTTGTTTCCTGAAGCCATTACATCAAGGCTGAACAACCTTGTGAAAGAGAGAGACCAGCTCTCCTGATGCCGGAGCACTGCTAGCTGGACACAATACCAGGGAAGCCTCCCCCTGCCCACCAAACTCCTGGCTGGAAGAGCTGTAAGGCCACATTAAACAGTAGCAGTCAACCTTACCATGCTCTTACAGCCCCTGAGACAACCAGGATGGCCTTTGTGCTCAGAACTACGAGCCCAATGTCCTACTCACTGATGCAGTTGATCAGCTTCAATTTATCTGTAGCAGAGCCAGAGCAGAAGAGCAGAGCAGTGGCTCCAGCAGGTCTGGTCAGCTCTGGATCCTGCTCTCTAATTGTGGCCATGAGCACAGGCCTGGAAGAGGACAGATAGCTGTGCATTAGAGTGGGTAAGTGCTGAATGGGAAATGGTCTAATCTTACATCCAAACACCGCAGGGATAGGGGAAGAATTTAACAGAAGAAAAAGAGCAATGTTCACCCACCTTTCACCCTCCTCTAATATGCTCTGCCTTCCCCGACAACTCCTTCTGTTCTCTCAGGGATAAGTCAACATCTTGCTCAGTTATTTTTAATCCTTCTCAGCTGCTCGGGTGGACAACTGTATTTGTGGATACTTCCCCAGGCAGAGTGAAACACACTCAATTACTGAATCCTTAGGTCTTGGACTCTGCCGGCTGTTTCTCCAGAGGTAACCCTGTCACTGCTTCCTTGGGGCCTCTGGCCTGACACACATTTCTTCTCACCAGAGCTCACTTCATTAACCCAGCAGATCTCCCACTTCGTGCTGCAACACAACGGTCACTAATTGCCCGGCCATCTGGAATTAAGCTTTTGGTGTCAGGCCTGTCCAAGAGTGTCTCTTGCCGAGGCAAAGTCAGTTCCTTTGTGTCATTGCCTTGACATTGGCCTGCAGTCTGAGATGAGGGCTCAGTCCTGTCCTCTGTTGATGGAAAAAACATAGAAGGGAGACAAATCTCATTTGCATGGGTAACCACCCACCATGCCAGGCCAAGTATTGTCATTGTTTTCATTAGAAGATTAATTTGTGCTTGGAAAGAAAAGATTAAAGTGAGTTGTCTTTACTGCACAGATGGAGGAGGAAGAAAATTGCTTTTGCTGTATCTTTAGCAGTGGATTCACCCTCCCCATATCCCAGTGCTATACCACTAACTCATGGTACTTGGACACAAACAGGACACCTTGGGATAACAAACAGTCCCAGATGGCCTGCGTCTGCAATGTAGCTCATGTCACACCTCGATGGATTGTTTTCTACTTGGATTTGTCTCCAGAAAGGAAAACAGTTAAAAGGTAACATTCTGGGGCATTTTTTTAATTTCAAAAAAAAAAATAGGTGATTTATATTACGAGTAAAAACCTAGAAAGGCACCAGTTTCCTTTTAGCAGTGGTACATCTGGGGACATGGCAAGCACTGGTGTTGGTTAAGGCATCAGGGCAGCTCTCTCTCCCATCAGTCCTGTAGTAGGGGAGGTACCCACAGCCACTTCCAGGCCAGTCCAGCATGAGGGATTCACTCTGGGGTTCATGTAGGCTCCCTTTATCCTGGCAAGCAGGTGGGCTGTGTACATAGTTAGCAAAATCCTGGCCCCATTACCTACTGAAGAAAGTCAAAATACAGGCACATGGAGGAAAAGGAGTGAGCTTCCTTGTTGCTTCTCTCTAACCACCAGGGAGGGTGATCCAGCAATGTTTTCCCTTCATTTCTCCTTCCTTCTCAATGCAAAGTCCCAGCAGTTACCACTGACAAGGATGCTCCAAGCCACAAACTGATCTCATGAACCATTATAAAGATTGTTAAGCCCCTAATTGTTTTCCTAGTGGGAAAAAATAGGCGATCTGTGGACAAGAACCAAGACACATTCCCATAGCTCGGCCCAGAGGGTGGAGAGCTTTGCATCAGTCTTTTGGTCGTGGGGGAGTTCTTCATAAATCCCAACTTATGATATGAGCTCCAGAAGTTTCACCCCAAGGCCAGTGCTGTGCGTGATGCTGTGACCCTTGGCCTTAATGTGCATATTAACATATCCCACATGTCTTGGCAAAAGGCTACTAAGCACCAAAGGACATCTGAAACTGCTGTACAGCAAGGAACAGACATTTGCTGGTATGTGACTTGCAATGCATTCTAATAATCACACAATTATAGCTACATTCCACTCACTCTGCTGGAGAGAAGAGGGGAAATTGTTTAAGAGAATTCTCTGTGATGAGAATTCTCTGCAATCTCTGTGATGATCCTCACAGCTACCATAAAGAGACACCACAACAGAGCTCCTCAAGCCACCAGAGGAATGTGGGGTACTTGGGAACAGCTGTTTGTGTTCAACAACAGCCAAGGAATTGCCCAGTGCAAGCACAGGACAGACACCCAGGGATGAGACCCTCTCCAATGGCCCAGTGCTGCCGGGGAATCATCCTCTGAACTGAGTCCTCAACTGAGACATCCCTTAGGAAGATAGAAAAAAAATCAGAGCTTCATATGGGCTTCTAGGAAATATTTGTTGCCAGTTGCTTTCCTCAGTTTTGTGTTTTCCTTCCTGCTGTTGTCCTGGTGTAGCAGAGAGGAATGTAAACCTTTGCTTTACTGGACAAGGATGCTTTGTCCCTTTCCCAGTGACCACATCAAGCACCAGGAAATGCAAAGACAAAACAAAACTGCTGGGCAGCCTCACTTCAAAGCCAGTTTGAAATGTTTAAATGTTTTCCATGAAGGGAGCAACATCAGTTTGGGAATAGGCAGTATCAACTGGCAGGACACAGGGTGAATTGATGTGCTTTTGAAAGTATAGCAAGTTATACTCTGTATTGGCTAAGCAGATAGACAGACAGACAGACAGACAGACAGCTGCAGTGGGAAATGGGAGTGTTAGCACACATTTGGACACTGAGGGGACATCATTCTTAAAAGGTAAAATCTGCTTTGTATAAGTTTAAACTATAGACAAGCCACCTCTATTGCACAGACTCTTCTTGTGCCAAAGGATCACATCCACTTCTCAGGGCCTTCCTGAAGGTGTCAGGTGTGTCCTAGATAGACCAGAGGCAAACTCAGACCACAGCAAGAAGATTAGGACTGATGTAAACTTGATTCAAATTGCATGGGAAGTCAGCCTGGGAAGTAGAGGAAGAGAAAGCTGCAGAGCCAATGAACTTTGAGTAGCCTGTGTTGCTAGGGAGACACATTACAGCATCTTTTAGCTGGAATTTCCTAAGTGACAAAGGGCTCCATGCCCATGAACATCACTTCACTTCCAAAGGGGAGGAAGCCACCATTTCCAAGGTCAGGTCACTGTCTAGCAGGCAGGAGCAGATGCTGTTCCAGCCAACTGGACCCAACAGAGCAAGTCCAGCAGGCACCAAACCCAACCACAGCCGTGAGTTTCCTCATGAACAGATCCTCTGCTAGACAGCTTTAGAGCAGGACTTGGTGATATTACATCTTTGTCACTGCTGAAGGTCACAAGTTCAATTCCTTGGCACCTTGGTTGTCACACCTGAGGACAGCACAGAGATGATAACAGGAGATGCCTTGTGAAAAAGGCAGCATTGGCCAGATGGTTGGGTGGGTTTTGTGACATTTCTTCTGGCGCAGCAGACTGTGAATGTATAAGGCTTCTTCCACCTACTTAATGGCTCTACACGGCTGGTTATTAACGCTGCTGCCAGGATCAGCTTCTCACAGGAGTTGCTTATCTCCTGCAGCGGATGCTTTGTGAACAGCTGACAACTTTCAGGATTGCTACTGGAAACTACTAGGAGGAAAATGAAAGGAAGAAGGAGGTTAAGCTGTTTCCCTGTCTATACAGCAGCTTCAGTTCTCTGCCATCAGAAGCACAGGGCTATGGACTGATGGACAACACCCCTGTAATGTCCATCCTCACTGAACAACCTTCCAGGGACACATCACACCTCTGACCAAAACTTGCCTCATCCCCTCGGGCTGGAGCCAATGTGCTCTTGGCTGCGGAGAGGAGCACTGGGGACAGCCAGCCTTGAGGAAATGTAGCTGAACCTGTCTCCTGCCTGTCCCCTGGGGTGTGGGGCAGGTCTGGGCTCCCTCAGCAGGTCACATTGATGGTCTGCAATAGTTCTCAGCAGCCATGGTGGGGTTGAACCCCTCATGGAGCTCCACAAACACAACCAACAGGCAGCTGTTGGCTGCCAAACTCAGATTTATGGCTTCCAGAGGGAAACTAGACTTTTGTCATCCTTTCCTTGGCTTTAATGGGATTGATGCTACAAACCACTCCCACTTCATCTCACAATGAGATGCTGCTCCAATACACCAGCACAAAGGCTTTGCCAGACAAAGGGCACAAGGACTTCATCCAACCAGTTCTGCCCCTCTCCCATGTGCCTCATAATCACTGACTTGCACGAGCAAAGAGAACCCAGCAAACTCTTGAGCCACAGGTGCTCTGGAGTTCCCTCATAAATGTCTTTTAAAAAATTGTTTTAATGAGAGAAAGAACACTCAGCATTCACAAACTCCAGCATTTTTGTGTTATTGGTGCCTATTTCATCTATTATTTACAGAAAAAGATCTATCTGGGGAAAAAAAAAAGAAGGCCTTGCTTCTGAACTCTTTCCAGGACTGACTCAGCAACTTAATTTTTATGCTGGCTACTTTCTTGCTTCTCTTCACTTCATTGCTAATTTTTTTAATTTTCCACTTAAAATCCTTATTTGCATGATAGGTCTGTCCAGCCTTAAGGAGATTTTTCTTGTCTTTGACTTTTATCTCATTTTCTCTTCACTTTTTTTTTTTTAATTAAAAACCAGCTTTGAATTAGTTCACTGAAGCATTCCCCTCCCCATCTTCCTCTCCCCTCAGAGAGCTCCTCCCACTGTCCTCCTGCCGGACCCTTCTGCGTTCTCAGCACATTGCCATCAAAAAAGCAAGCCTTCAGCATCGAAAAGTTGGTGCACATTCACCCCTGGATGTCTCTCAAGCAGATCTCAGTAGGACGCTGGTGTCCTACACTGGCTGCTCCCGCATAAACCCAGCTTTAGCTCTGAACCTCCCCCAGGGCTGTCCCAGCAGTTCAGTAAATCCCTTCAATACGCAACAAAGTTCGTGCTTTTAAGGCATTTTCACCTCTGTAGGATCAGACGAGATCAGACCCTCGTTGCAGAGGGTACAACTTTAGCAGAGGCATGAGCTTTTCTGTTTCCGCTGCTCGTTCTGCCCTGGCACAGCCTGTTGGACAACAGGGCAGGAGAGGAAAGAAACCATTGTCAGGATGGCTCACTTGGCATTTGCTAAGATCCTAATGAGACCTAATTTCACACCTCCTCTGACGCGGCCCCAAGCGTTGCTGCAGAGACTTGTTTGCAGAAGGGACACTGCAAATGCCTCATGAAAACATGTGCAAGTCAAGATGCCAAGGAGCTACAAATCGAACTGGCACAAATCTGGGTAATGCTACTGATTTCAAGTGAGTTGCTCCCTGTTCACATTAGAATGAGTCAGCTCACAATATGACTTTATAAATTTTCCAGGTAGTTACGGAGAAATGTAGAAAGCACCTATGTTGCTGATTGCTAATTGTGGAGTGCTATAGAGACCCACTGGGTCCTGGGGAAGGAGGGGACAAAGGGTTACATTGCTCATTTGCCAGCTGAAGCATCAGTGGTGTTCCTTCACTTGTTCCTGCTCTTGAAATAGCTACTCTTGAACAGTAATACCAATATTTTTCAGCTCCATTTAATGCCAGCAGGATCATGCCTGCATTGAGGTCACAGAAATGACTGCAGTGTGTTGGAGAGGGAGATCCATGTTGGCTCTTGTTGTCTGCCAGGCGTACCTGTACCATTCCAGCTGCTGCAGCACAGAAAGCCATGCACTCTAAAATTGATCTTGCTTTTCCAAAAGAGCTCTGTAATCCTACTGCTGCCACAGGGAGACTATTACTACTAGAGCACAGCAAAAGGAAAACACACAAGGATAAGGAGCAGCTGGGTCAGCCCAAACATGTGGGTACCTATCTCCAACTGGGGCCAAAAAGAGGTACCTGGGAAAAGCACACAAATTAATAGCAAACATACCATTTTTCCCCAAACAGTCTGCCAGTTTCCAATTGTTGTGTGTCACTCAAAGTTAAACAGTGCTTCCAAGTATTTAGTATCCCTAAGCAGATTTCTCTTCCATTAATCAGTTTGGCATTTCGTGATATTGTATAAACCACCCTGTAGTGAGGAGTTCCTCAGCTGAACTACCACTGCCAGCACCAACCTCCTTTTGTTTCTGTTGATCCTGCCATTGGCAAGGGGAAGCTTCTCCTGGTGTTTTCTAGTTCTTGGGCTGAAAGTACACATCCAATGCCCCCCACAGGACTCTCAGACCTTCCTCACATAGGTCTGCCATCAGTGCTCTCTCAGATGGAGGGGTCAGAGCTACCTACTCACCCCCTGCACAGAGGATATTACAGAATTCTAAACCCCATTCTGAATTTCTCCCAGTTTTCCTAGATGCTTTTTGACATGGGAAGACCAGACCTGCACAGTAAAGGTGGGCTGCCAAAATGAGCTGACCTAGCAATGGCTCCCATACTCCTACTCTACACTATGATCATTTCCAGGGCAGTGCTACAGCCCCTGACATGTCTTTGCTAAGGAAAGAAGGGACCAAAGTGGAAGATGTATCTGGTCTCTGCCAGCCGCTGCAATTAAGGAAAAGGATCTGGACGAGGTCTTCCTAAATAAAGGCTAAAAAATCAGTGTTCCAGACACAAAATAGCTCCCCACAATCCTGGGCCCATCCTCGGTCTCCATTATTTTGGGGCAGGAGAGAAGGAGAGAGACAGAAAAGGATTAGCTATGCTCCACTGAGTAACTGGCGTGATCCAATTAGTGGCCTGTTCTGGGAACATGGACACAGCTAAGAAGAGGTGAAGCCAACTGAATGCTGTCATTGCTCTCCTTTCATAATAGATGCCAAGTCTGGACTCCTCAGCACAGCTGCCCATCACTTAGCTCCCCACCGGGCACAACCAACCGTAAAATCCTGGCTGGAGGAACGGGAAGCACAGTCATTCACTGAGGACCACAACGAGGAAGAAGCAGATGGGCTAACCGAACCTTTCTCCCAGTCCCCTTTCCATGGGAGGCAGTTGCAAAGATCCTGACAGGCAGTGAGGCAGTGCCAGCACAGAGCAGGCACTTTGTTACCCCTCCCCTGCACTGCCCATGGTCATCAGCTCATCTGTGGGGCTTTGTGGGGAGCTGGTGTTTGGCCAAATTGATTCTCTGAGGAGAATCAGCCATGTGGCATTATCAGCTGGCACCCGCAGCCTTATCGAGTCTCTTTGGAAAGCTCCTCAACTCAGGGCAGCCTCCACCTTTTTAATTTCTAAAAGTCCTGATGCTAAGTAATTGTTTAATATCTCCACAGCATTTGCTCCCCTTTATCTCGGGATCCCTGCTGCAATTCATTGACAGAGCCGTCTTTTCTCTTTCTCTATTCCACCGTGTATGTACTAGAAAATGCTTTCATTGTGGGCAGAGATACTTGCTGCTAATTGATGCTTATTATTCCTTTTAAGCCTGTAATTGCTTTTTCTTGTCTAAATTTACTTCTTTCTCCTCCCCCAACCCTTCCTCAAATTGCTTTGGTTTTCTCTTCTAATCAGCCCAAATCCTGGTGTTCGAAAGATTATCTGAACGTGTGCCAAAGGTTTTGCTGCTGCTTTGACATGCTGGCTTTTCACATCTGTGGAGTTTACTTCAGCTTCTTGAATATTTACAGGCAAATTGGGTGGCCTGCAACTGCTAATCTCTCAACTGCCTTAATGAGGGCAGATTTTAGGTGTCAGCTTCCACGCAAACTTTTGATTAGAAGGCTACAAAGGGTCCTTGGAATTATCTGTTATACAACATAGGATTTCCGAGTCAATTCTTTTGGGGGATAATGAAACAAATAGAACAAAATGCAGTTCGGTTGGTAACTGAAAGAGAACCTGTTCTTTCTGGTGATCTCTTTTATTTTTTTTCCCCAGACCTCTACTGGACTGGCACAAAGGAGTTTCCAGTCCATCACTTCTTGAAGACCATACTTCTCTTTACTGAGATGTTCCCAGAGCCCACCTCTGAATTCTTACACTCACATGCACCTTCAGCAGCAACAGGACCACAGTCTTATCTGGGCACTAAATCCCCACAGGGGAGAAATCAAATCAGACAGGCAACTCAGCATGGACTTTGCCATCTCAGACTTTGTGTTGTTCCTGGCAGCTGATCCAAGGCACCATGTGAAAAAATTTTAAACCCCTGCCTGCTGGAATTCACCTCCATCAGGGGATGGCTCTCATATCGGCTTCACTCAGCACCAGGCAACAAGGACTCATTTGTACCTGGGATACACTGCCCTGCCATCACAAGGTAATAATATCTGACTTCCAGCCGTCTTGCTAAAAACTTGAGATCTGACTTCTCAGCTGCCTCCTGCCCCGGGATGTCTGGGAAGGCTGAGTGGCCTTGGGAGGCAGTGGCTGTAACACCAGCCCTGTTACTGACCACTTGTGCCATTTTTAGGAAGCACCCATGCCTTTGTTTCTTTGTTGGTTCCCCTTCTGTTCAGCTGTGAGGGCTCCAGCCATGCTTTCCCTGATTTTCTTCTTTAAAGTTTTCCAAAGCCTACAAAGGTCTCCAGCTTTGTTCCTTACCATAACTGCCATGCTGAATGTAGCTGATATTTAGGGCTGACCTCAGCAGTTGTTTGAGCCACAGCAGCTGTTGTTCCCAGGCTCTTCAATTCCCCACAAGAGCACAAGAGTGTCCAGGTTGCCTGGACTGGACATCAAGCAGAGCTTTCCCTGCAGTGGAGTCTCTGCTCTTCATCTGAGAGGGATTCATTCCTGAGGGGATGCAGAAGGGCCAGAAGGAATGGTGGAGATGATCAGCACAGGAAACCTTCTCACCAGGTTTACAGGACTAAGTAAGCTCTAAACATCCCTTCTCAGGAAGCGGGGACACAGCTGAACACAGACCCATTCAGCAGCACCCCCAGCTGCAGCACAGGTCTAGGTTTGCTCTCAGAATGGATTCTGGGAGTGCTTTGGATACTTCCATCCTGGAAATACCACCCATCATCGTGGTTGTGTCTACACTGAGAAGGCAGAGGAGAAGGAGGGGTAGCCACGGACTTGTGAAGTACCTGGTGAGCAGCTGAGTCTCAGGCATGAGCAAAGACACCACATAAATATCCTCTGCATCCCAAAATACCGAGCCAGAACATGAAGGAACAAGAACAATTATTATCATACAGGAACATTACTGCTGGGAGTTTGCTGCATTTCATTTTAAACAAGTTTCTTTTGCAGCTCTAGTGACCTGAGGAGCCAGAAATATGAACATTAACAAAAGGAACAAATAAATAACGTATTCCAATTACAGCTTTAATAAGATGCAATGTGCTAGAACTCCATGCGGATGCAACAGTAATTTCTAATTAAAACCATGCAATTAATTATTAACCTAAAAAAGTTCTAGCATTATTCCAGTGTGCTCAAAGCAGACTGTGCTCTCAGAGTGAATTCAGGATTATGATTCTTAATGCTTGGGGTGTTCTGTTTGCTTGTTTCTAATCTTATCAAGGGAAAAGGTAATTTTCGGGCAGCAGAACTGTACAGCTGATAGGAGCCCATTAGGAACTGCTCTGAGCTCCATCACCCTCACTCTGCTTTAAAGGACTTATGCTTCTGTTTCCTGAGGGAAATCTTCATTAATCCCTCTCAGACACCTTTGAGAGCTGCATCCAAAAGATTAAAGTCCTGCTTGGTGGAGGAAGCCCCTTCAGTCTGAAGCATCCATTGACCATTTCAGACCACAGAGTCCAAGTACTGCTCAGGAATATGAGCTCTTCCATTCAGGAAGGTGTAGCTGGTGGGACTACACAGCCTACAAGACCACAAACTGGGAGTGCATGAGAAGAGCATGGAAGGGCAGATTGCTCCAGGCAACGTGGGTTTGCTGTGCACCTTCAAGAGGTTCTTTGTTTCAGGAACTAGTCGGGAAATTTGTGGCCAATCACCACCAGAGTGGGCACGTACAACATGATTAATGCCAAGTGAGAACTTGCTACCTACCAGCTGCCTTTTCATGGAGCAGAACAGTGCCAACAGATTTAACCAACCCAAATCCAGCAAGATACAAACACTACAGGTAAGGAAGAGGATTGGCAAATAAATCTGTGAGTCAGACACTGCCACAGAGCTCAAGAGTAATTAGGATATTTGCCCTTGAAGCACGAATCTGACAGCAGAGAGTCAAGTAGATTCCTCTGACTGGTATAAAATGTGTGCAAAAAAATTTTAAAACTAGTGGCTCTGGGCTGCTAGAATAGAAGCACCCTCAGGAGAGGCCTGAGGCACTGAAAGTTTGGAGTCAGACATCAAGAGCTTCCCATTTTATAGCAGGGGGGCAGATTCAGCCCTTATGGAAGTGAGCAATTTCAAACTAACAGACAGCATTGCCTGATGGATCAAAGACTGGATTGAGGCTTAGGAAACCAAAGCTGATTTTTCAGCTCTCCCAAGTAATCTGGCTTCTCTCTGTGCATTTGCTTCAAGCTCAACGGAACAATAGTCTCCCTCCCTATGCACAAAGCAGAGCACCTGGCAGCTTGGTCCTACCAGAACACAGAGGATATTAATAGAGGAGCTGCACTTCCCTATTTTGGATGAAGATGAAAATGAGCTGAACTGTGAATCCAGCTAACAATGGCCAAAAGCTGCCCGGGTGGAACACGGAGTGATGACAATCCTCAAAATGCCTGGAGAGATCCACTGCCAGCTGGACAGCTTTTCTGCAAGACAAAGGACAGCTTTAGGGGAAAAAAAGAAGAGCCTGAACAGGAAGGATAGATGTAAAAGCTGGTGAAATAGCTGAGGGATTTCTTCCTCCCCTGCCCTATGTGACCTGCTAGAGACCAGCACACAAGCCATTCAAGAGCAACATAGAAACATCATCGTGCAGCTGCTTGCCTTGGCAAGGCTAGTTGGCAGGTTAATCCTTGGAAGGTCCAAGAAGCTTCCACAGACATTAAGGAAAGCAGAGAGAAAGGACATGGGTACCCAACGTGCCTCAAAACTCATTGGTTATAATTTCGCACCTCCTGCATCTCCATCTTTGGGGCCATGTGATCAAACAATCTGGAGAACTCTTGAAAATGCCTTAGACTGAATGGTTTGCACTTCTCTGGAGAGAATGCTGTTAAGGAATTGGGATGGAAAGTTGTCACAGACTTAGGAAAGCAAGCTCGAGTCCTGCTCCCAATAATGGCTCTTGTTTACCTGTCTATTTGGGAACTTTCCTGATTCATCTTATGCAGGACACAAACAATTCCTTCCACACTCAGTGGAAATAGATACACTCCAAGAAGTAGAATTACCCAAGAAATTCACACTTTTGAGTATTTTAGAGTACACAGAAATTTCCCAATTTCTAACCCAAGACAAGCTCATAACCAGGAGAGCAGCAAAGAACTTTGCAGCAACTCTAAAACATCTTCCCTCTCCTCCCCAGTCCTTTTCATTATGACCCATTTTCTTGCTTTTTTTCTTCTCTCATTTCAAGTCAAAGCATTTTGACACCCTGCCCTTTGTGAACATTGTGTGTCAGAAGATCTACAAGGATGGCAAATCACGTTTTCTTCTGTCTAATCTGTGCAGGCAGCTGGGCCACTTCCATCTATAATTGGGTGCCTCTGGGAGAGTGTCACCGTCACAGCAGAGCTGGGTACCACTGTACTCAGGGAGCCAGCAGAACTGGGACGCAGCCTAAGATAGAGGAGCTGACCTGGACTCAGTGTATTTATACCTAAAAATAGGAAGAGATCAACCTGCAGTTGAATTTAGGAGAGGCAAAAAGAAAAACCAAATCCCTTTCCCTTGAAGCCAGCAAGCAAAAGTCAAGACACTTGTCAAAGCTGATGCACAGAGAGTGCAGGGGAGCAAAGGCAGATTTACACCAGGACACAGCTGGTGTCAGAGTCTGTGCCACAGTAATGTGTGTTTACAGAAGGGCTACCTTTGGCTTGGAAATGGTACTTAAACAGCAACTGGTTTGTTTTGCTTGTTTGCTTTAAACTTGTTTATAATCACCTTCACGTCTGCTGCCTGCCGTTCTCATTTGGTAAATGAGACACATACAGATGTTTCAGCTTGTAAAAAGGGAACACATAAAGCAAACCACACACCAGCTTCAATAAATACTTCTCTTAGATGTTTCTACTTGTTTTTTGGTGTTTTTCTAAGATGTTTTCTTTATTTCAAAAACAAGGTTCCACCTCCTTATCTTCTCTTGCCACGTGTGGCAACTACTCAAAAACATGAGGGAAAAAAAGCAGCTTTGTTTAACACAAAACAAACAAGCATTTGCATTTGGCAGTTCCCTTTGTACAAACCAAGGCCTGTGTGGGATTTCAGAGGGAAGGGGGATTTGTGAGGTAGGCAGGAGCTCAAAGCAGCACTAACGTGTTCTGACACTCTCGCTTCTGTTTCCCATATGACAGCCTTGTTTTACACTGAGATTTCAAACACGCAGGCCTTCCCCAGCATGAAGGGACACAAGCATCCATGGCTCCCAGGCTTTTCAAGGATACCTGAGGTCCTGTGGAAAGGCAGCTCAACAAACCAGGTCATTTGGGATCTCACCTGAGGCGGGATGGGCTCAGAGCACATCCACACGTACTTGTGAGGGTGGTACCAACCAAGAGAGGTGAGCTCTGATGGGGTTCTCTCGGTTTGGGGCATGAACAAGGAGAAAAGGAATGGAAGAAAGTCAGGAAGGGCAGATTTCCACACTGCCTTTTGCCCCTGTTTTCTGCTTGTTCTTTATGGATTTGTTCCTGAATAAGACTGAATGGCTCTGAAGGAAGAAGAAAGTGACCACATCCCGCAGGCATTAGAGCAAGAGGAACACATAAGTCCAGGATAAGTTCTTTATAATAACCCATATCACACAACAGGGTTTCTTATTGCCAAGTGCACAAATACATGAAACAAAACCCCTCTTCATACCTGCAGGCTTTGCCATCCAAACAATTCCTCTTTTTCTGAGTACAGTGTTCTTAAGACAGTTTAAACCCTTGTTATTTGTTATGCACCATCATAATCCCCTTCTATCTCTGCATTATTGGCAGGGATTTGAAGTCTGAACATGCCGCACAGACTTCGATGCCTTGCTGAGACATCCTGCCACTTATTATGTAAAGAGAGCAAAGTGGTTGGGCCCAGGATCCCAGTCTGGATCCCAGGACAGGTCATAGGAGAGCTGGGATCAGTGGTCCAAAAGAGCAGCAGCCCCACACAGCTGGAGCCAACCCTTCCCGTGGCACCACGGTGTCACCATTCCTGGGAGACATTGTGGTCCCAGCTCTCCACAAAAATCCTGTTTGGTTATTTCTGAATATGAGGAGTGTTTCCCAAGGAAAGAAAGACAAGTCTCAGGAAGAAAAATTCTTTTCTCTACAAAACCAAAATAATATAGCTAAAGCCAAGAAAAATGTAGCAGTAAAAATAAAAAAGACAGTCTGTGAAATTCTAAAAGCGTAGAGACAGATGTGGAAGGACAGGAATTCTTTGACAAGGATATTTTTACAGTGTAATATATGTGAGGCTCCTAAACATGAAGGCCTGTCCCTTTTTGTTCATCCAACACTGGAACAAAAGCCACTGAAGAGCTGCCCCACTTTGGGGCAAAAGAGGAGCAGATGGGCCAGTTTCTCAGTGAAATGACGAATGGAGGAAAAGGGAAGAAAGGCACTGATCTGGTTTGTGGTGATCAGGCCACAGCCCAAAGCACTGATCATTTTAAAAGCTCCTGAGATGGCCACTAAACCAAAACAAGGGAGACATGAGCTCTCAAAGGAGAAAATTGCAGCCCTGCTTTGACCACTTCCAGCTGCTGGGCAGATCCAGGGAAAAAGTGGGACTCATCCAATGGAGAATCCTGCTGCAACAATCATCCTTAAAGCTGCAGAGGAACGTGGCTGGGACACAACCCTGACCCCACAGACACCTCCACAGCGAGGGGTTGCTGGCCAGGGCGCTCAGCTGCTTTGCTTTTGTTCTGCAGAGAAAGGAGCAGGCACTGAGGGAAGGCTTTCAAAGGCCAAGTGCTTGAAGCCCACGCTCCCTCCCTGCCACAAAACTATTAATTTATTTCCACTTATTGAAGAGGGCAGAGCCCCAGCTGCAAAGCGTGACCAGGGAACATGTGCAGTCCAGGAGAGCTGAGACCATCACAGGCGTCTGCAGGGAAATCACAGAGAGAAGCCTCAGGGGAAGAAAAAGGGGGCTGCAGGTGCCTCCACTGGGCTTTCTTGGGATCCCTGCACTTTGTGTGGCCCCAGATGATTTTGGGTAAGATCCTTCTTTGTGATGGCCAGTGAACTGTACGTCCCTGCAGGCTCTGGCTGCAGAGATATCAAATTGTGGAGAGAAAGGGCTGCAGGTTCCCTATCCCCTGGCACTGCAGCTCTGCTTGGGTCCATACAGGGGGACTCTGGGCTGTAATGATGGAGCAGCAAATGGTCAACCAGCTCCCCTCAGCCAGCAGCTGCAGCAGGGTTTGGCTGCCAGCAATTTGAGACATTCAGGTTTCAAGGATCTCAGCAGGAAAAAGACACTGGAAAGAGAGGTGAGGTTCCTTCCCATCCTGCCCCATAGTAATTAGTAACATAATCACTGCCAAAATGAGTGTTACATCCTGATGGGTGCCAAACTACTGAATTCATGGCAAGATACAGATCTCAACAAGGAATTTGCACCATGACCTGGAACCATGCAGGAATCTGCTCAGGAGCGAGGCTGGAGCTCTCACAGCATTGCCATGTCCATGCCTTCCTGATGAGCCTGAAGCTCTGAAGGAAGGAAAGAAGGACAAATGCAAAAGGCATTTTTGTGGATTCCCGTCCGTCCTGATTTGATTTGGGAACTTGACAAAGCCATTAAGGGTCAAACAGCAGCCCTGAGTCTATCTGTGCAACCAGGTAACTACCCGCCAGAGTTAAGAAAACAATGCGTCGCTTCATTTTATTGGCTGCTTTTATTCTTTCAATGAAAGCAAATTTTCAGTACACACAAGTCCGAAGTTTCCTTTGCAAACATATGAATTGCTGGGCTCTCTCGGCCTTCAGAGACTCATGTGTACAATTAGACTCACACTGTTGACAAAGATGTTGGAGAAGTAGTATCCCAGAGCAGCTGCACATGCTGTAGTTGATTTTCCATGTATGAGCTCTGCTCTGAGTATCTCGATGCTTTGCTAGAAAGGAAGAACTCACCCAACCTGCCACTGATCGGTCCTTGTTACCTCAATGCTGTGACATGAGTGGATCTGACTTTGTAATCTCAGCACTGTTAATACTGATTAAAACCAAATTATTACATATTCATATCAGCTCTGGCAGCAGAGCCTCCCTTGTCCTTCAGCATTAGCAAGTGAAACTCTGAAGCAGCTGATGCCCAGAAAAGCAGATGATGTCCCTGGAGAATGGGGGACAAAGCAGACCCCTGAGAAGGGGGGTCAGGACTGCTCCTGAAGTCCGTGCTGTGCCTGGACTTTTACAGAGCTTATCTGTGCCTGTTGCTCTCCTGGGATGTCTCCCCTCCGGATGCAGTCATTCCCATAACATCCCAGCATCACGCACAGCGGATTACAGTAATTAAAGTCCTGCTACACTCCTTCCTGGAGCAGGTAGCAAGGCCCAGGGATGCTGTCACACACAATGCAGTCTGGAGAGAAGTGATTGCTGTCTACAAAACTAATACAAGAAGATGAAAGGTGCTTTGTAGAGGCTGGGGATTACCTCCTACTACCCAAATCCAGCACAATTTCTTCAAATCCCCAGACCTTCTCTTCTTAAGCATATCCTGGGCTATTTACGTTATGTTTAGGAAAAGAAAATGTTCCTGGGAAAGCCAAGTAAAATCCAAACTCTACTGTAATTCCAAGGCTAGGTTAAAAACACAATAAGGAATTTTATAGTAGTATCAGAGTGCCCTGGCCTTGATCACAGCCCTGTTGTGGTAGGTGCTATAAAAATGTGGAGTGAGACATCCCTTGCCTCAATGACACAGATGTCTCGTAGGTCTCCTAATCCCTCTTTGATGAGACACAGCTCGACAGGAAGCCCTAAGCTTTATAGTTCTGCAGAGGGACCAGCCAGCGAGAGCACAGGCAAGACCCAGAGCTCCTACTAAGTATTTTATTACTGAGGAAATACTGCCAAATTGTTTTGTTGAATTAGTTTAAGATATTTCAACTTTACAAAAGAAAAACAATTTCCAAAGAATAAAACTGCTGGGAAGTGATCTAATTATTATTTTTCTAACATAAGAAAGAGCTCAGAGAAACCTCCAGTCAAGTAGATTCCTACAGAAAAAGGTCATTTTTGCTGAACTATCATTTTTCTCCACTGTGAAATTCAACATTCTTTGAGAAGTCACCATCTGCAGTCAACTCTTTACCAGTGAGGTGAGAAGACTCAGAGTTAACTGAAAGGTAAGAACTATATTTACAAAAGAGTTCTCCTTGTTTTCACTAAAATTTTTGATTTTTAAAAGATTTCACACATTTCAAAGGTGAGAACAGCTCTAAAAACTTTTTCCTTACTCTATTTTGTTAAGTAGATAATTGTTCAGGCCAGTGACTCTTATAGTCTATGTATGGACTTAACACAACAGAATCCCAATGTTTGAACTCCATCAAGAAAAACCCTGCATCTTACTCTTCAAAAAGAAAAAAAAGTTCCACTCTTTTCCAGCGGTGCTGGCAGGTTTCCCAACAGACAGCACTCAGAGCCAGTCACACCATCAGGAGCCAGAAGGAAGTGTAGTTCAAAAACAAGGAAAAGGGCAGGGAAAAGTAGAGGTCTGAGGAGCTGCAGCATTATTAACTCCCATTGTTCCCACTCTAGACAGAACAGCCTTTGACATCTGATCTCTGAGCACCTCACTTGGTTCACTTGACAAATGTGTCTCTCTTAGAAGGGAAGAAAAATAATATCCCCCCTATCTCCCCTTGGGTCATGCTACACATCCAACTTAGAGAAACCATTTCTCACTTATCTGATAGCTTAGCATATCTCCATAATCAGCTGCACGCACCCACAGAAGCTCTCTATATTTCACAAATCCTTAGCAATGCATTTTTTAATAGAAAACATCAATCCCAAGTAGCCCGAAGGAACGATCCCTCTTTAATCATCCACCACACTGAGGACTAATTTTAGACAAAGGCTCAACGCTCCAAGTCACCTACACCATGTAATAGTACAGATGATTCCTAAATTCACAGGGAAAGGTTCAACCGCCTTTTCAAAGCTGGGTTGCAGATCCTGCGTTAATTACTACGGGAAATTACATCTCCAGTAATACTCAGCAAGGCTTTACAATAAATGCTGTCTGATCTATTCCTGCTCAGCCTTGAACTCTTTGTGGAATATTTGTAAATGTAATGGGTACTTCATTTTCACCACTGCTCCTGAATAATTCATACAGTGGAAGATCCTTGCATGGTTCCGTGAATTGAGAGACTCGGGGTATTTTGTTCTCTATAGTTAATGGATTAAAACAGTTTTTTTCAGCCTATGAAACCAGGTAATTTATCACAAAACGAAGCATGGTTCATACATCACTGGCTCAACTGAGAAACACATCTGTGAGTATGGATATCAGAATGCAACTGCCAACAACTTTTAAATCATCCTATGCTGTCCGAAAAGCCAACAGAGTCGCAAAATAAAATGCTGAGAAACTGCCTTGCATCAGTCAAAATATATGATTTCCTTTTTTTCAGGGATTTTATTCAGATCCAGCCTATTTTCCCCCACAAAACAGTACATGTTGAAACATCATTTTGAAAAGAGAAAAAGGCATAAATCAAAACTCCTTTCCATTCAGAAAATGTCATAACTGGGAGCTCCAGCACTTTCAAGATATTCTTCCCCAGCTCCCTTCCAACAGAATTGTCAAAACTGGTAAGATTTCTTTAGCAATTTCTGTATCATCAAAAAGTCGTTTTTCAAGACAAAACTGTTTATGACAAAAAAAAATAAAAATCAAACCCAAAACTCAACAAACCTGAGCATCTCTGATCCAATTGTCTTTGACAAAAAGAGATGTCTCAAAGATGTAAAACCTTTCTTTGGGTGAGTCCCAGAACATCAGTCTGACACATCCAGGTTGAACATGCAAGTTCCTCTTAGCTAACCACAAAAGAGAGATGAAAAAGCCTGAACCTCAGGGGTCAGAGATGACTTCAAATATGCTCTGAGCCAAGCAGAGATTTCTGAGACTGCAGTTCTTATACCAACATCACTGGTTTAACTGAGGAAATTCCGTGTTTCAACCTTAAAATGTGGGGATAAGAATATGGACACTTCATCAGGGTCTACCTCTGGAGGTGAGCACTGACCTCTGGGTTCTGCACCACCACAAGATTTGGTGGTAAAGTTCTTTCCATGGGTTTTGGTGCAATTTGTACTTAAATCTCTGTTATCCTATCTGCAGTTTCTCCCCCACCTGATCTCTTCATCTGAACATGAGGAGATGTGCCCAGCCAACGGCCACATTGTCCTTATAAAGGGAATTTAATTCATCAGGGGGAAATTCAGGGTGTCACACATTGCTGGAGTTTGTAAAAGCTGTTTACAAAGCTTCCTTGTGGGGCACCACCTCCATTTTCTCAGTGTCAGCAACAAGTCTCTTCAATTCACATACCAAAATGACTCCTCATACTCCTCTGCCAAGAGAAAATGTCCATGAACACATCTGGGGAGATCAAATCATTTTCTCTTTGGCTCAGTCATCATCACCAGCCATAACAAGATTCCTAGAGCCACAGGCTGATCATGCTGGACACATGCACAACCCCTTTGCTATGAGAGGATTGAACAGCTGGAACTCAAGGCATAGACAGAGTCAAGCAGGATGTGCAGAGCAAAGTTCCTAATTCCACAGATTCTCAAAGCAGAGAGGATGGCAGAGCTGATCCTGCAGGGTTAACAGTGGTGAAAACACTGAAAACTGCCTCTCTTTTTCTCCTCCAGCAAAGCAAGTGTGACTCAGATGGTCTTTGTTTGCTTTCAGGGAAGAAAGGGTTGTCCCACAGTCACCTACTGACCTTCCTCTCTCCAAGGGCGGGAGCTGGGTTTGGATTTTTAAGCTCTGCTGTATGGGGGCAGGTCCCAAAGGGGATGTCAAATGGCACATCATGACACCCTGTCAAGACAAAAGGTGCTGAAAAGAGAAAAAAATGTCCATGTTGAACAGAAATGGTCACTGGTACCACAGGTGCCTGTGATGGAGCAGGGCAGCTTCCCATTTCCTGAATCCACGGGGCTGGGATTATCTTTTTAAGCAAATTTTCCAGGGAAAAAAGTCTTTTTTTTTTTTTGTTTGTTTTGTTTTGTTTTGTCCTGCACAGATTTGTGGAATTCAGGGGCAGAGAGGCCCTAATGTAGTGTTCAAACTTCATTCCTTTATGTCACAGATACCACATTTTTCTTGCTAAGCCCTGCAAAAACCCTCACTGAAATGATGCAGCACATCCTTAGCCCACAGTAGCCAGCCTGAGCAACCCTGGTGTGAGCAGCTCTCTGACTAGCAGAGGAAAATTTCCTTGAAAATCCCAAAGCCTGTGGAAAAGTCACCAAATTTTGCCAGTGATTAACAGGATAATGCCTGCCTAGCACAAGTAAGAAACTTGCCAAGACAGATATCTCTAGACTGTTCTGGTCCAGTTTAAGAGCTATTTGGGAAGATGATAAGTGCACCACAGAGCTCAGAACTATCAGGGCAGACCTGGGGCTCTGGGTGCTTTAAAAAGCAACTAAGACAAGATGAGGTTCACCATTAGCCTTGGGGTAAATGTGGAAAAAAATCCCAAAACCCATTTTCAGCCCAAGGCAAGAAAAACAGAGAGGAAATGCCCCTTCCAACCCAGGGGTCAGCAGGGCTACCAGAGCATCCCTTTGGAAGCCCAGGCTGAGTCTGTATCCTCCAAAGCAGAGCTGTTCAAGGCACAGGAACACAAACAAAGACTTGGTTTTTCTGATCAAGCTCAGTCATGCTCTGATCTTTGAGGGCAGCTCAGTTCAGTGTGTGACAGAACCATGATTTATTTATACAGCTTTGAAATTCTGGGGTCTAAAATGACTGAATGCAGAGAACAGGTTGCAAGAAACAAGCAGACAAGCAGCAGGGTATCCTTTCTCTGCCAGCCTCATTGAATAGCTCCAATTCTCAATTCTTCTTCCTGGAGGGCAGACAGGTCAGTCCTGTCCCTGGAGTTCCCACCTGTTGGTAGGTCTGGCTGAACATCCACATCTGAACAAGAAACCAAAACTCTCTAAATAGGAATGCCAAGAACTCATTTTGGAAGCATGTGGTTCCTCATTTCTGATCATTATCCAAAAAGCAAAGGCATAAATAAAAATATGGTAAATGTTGCAACATAAAGTAAAAATTATAAATGTCTCACTCAAATCAAAATGAAAGCATTTGTTTTGACACATTCCAGTTTAAAATGATGCTGGAAGAGACATGTTTCCTTTCAATGTTTTGATTTTGACAAAAATGTTTTAAAAAAAAAAAAAAAGAATTTTTTTTTCCCTACAGTTTTTTTCTGCCAGTTCCCAGAGGGATCAGTGAAAGCTTCCTGAAGCTCAGAGTCATTAGCAAGCTGTCACAGAACTGAGACCCTAAAATGCATTTGACACATCAGATCACAGTTCTATCAGACCTGGCAAGTGTGCCAGTGCTGGATCTTCACATCTAACTCTTGGATGAGACTCCCTTAGGAATCACTCTCTTCTCTGACAGAGCAAGAGAAAGAAATTAGCCTAGTTCATCCCCCCAGCCAAAACCCTGGGTCTTCTCTGTGCAGAAAGAAGAGCCCATGGAGCATCTTCTGAACTTCCCACTGCACAAAAAGCACAGTCACACACAGACATTCAGTCATTCAAGGTGAGGGGAGAGCAGCAGCACCCAAGATCTCAAAAAAAGAGCAACATGTTGTCATTATAAGTTTGAGGTTTCTAAAGAGACCAGCCCTGGGGATCTGGTGGGCACACACCTAAAGGGGGTGGCACAACCTGAGGATCCCATGTAAAAACTGCAAAATGCTGGTCTTGGCAGAGCCAGAGGTTGGAGTTGACCCATCTGGCAGGTGACCTTGTTTTTCCTACAGAGTCATTTTGGCTGTTTAGCCCACAAACCTCTCCGGCTGCTCTCTCTCTTTGAGCATCAAGATAATGACTTTCTGGGAAAAAGACTGTTCCTGCTCCAGTAAGCAAACCCAAGGCCTCCACAACATGACCCCATGCTCCATTTTCTTGTTGCAGTCGAAATAAACGTATGTTCCAACAGCCTCGACACAAATCCACGTCCAGGTGGCCACACAGAGCTGTTGGTGGAGGCAGATGTCCCCAGCTGGCACTGGCAGTTCTAGGGCTGCTTTGCCTCTGTCAGACAGGCAACCCTGCCAGAGCTCTGTGTGGATTCCTTGCTGGGAAGTGGTGCAGCTTCTATGGCACATTCAAAGAGCTCAGGAGCACTGGGAGTCCAGATGAATGCCAAGTGCAATCTCTTACCCTCCCAAAAATGAGACTGTGTTCTCCCCAAAGAACAAAGGTGTAGCATCCTGCACCTGGGACATCAGACAAAGAGCTCAGAGCTCCAGCTCCTTGTACTGACCCTGCCCTCAGTGAACTAGAGAAATCTTGACTTTTTAGGGTGTAGACTTTGCATCCTCTCTGGGAATATCCCACATTCTTGCAACCTACACTTAACAGAGACTGAAGTTATATTAATACCTAAAAGTATCTCACCCCAGATCTGGCTAAAACTCTCTCTTTTCATGCAAGGACATTTACTATTTCCTCATGCAGAAACTTGTTCTCCAGGAAGAAAATATGCAGTAAAACATAAATGAGGAATTGGCATTCATCAGCCTCTCCAGTAATGCTAAAACATACACTTGGATCACCCAGGCCTCTGGATGATCATTAGCTATCAGAGTGTTTCAGTCAAGTTTGCAAGGTGCTTTATATCAGTCAGGAGAGACTTTCTAATCAACTGACACAGTTTAAAGCATTTTGGATGGGGAGGCACGTACGTAGGAACGTGAGCCTGAGCACAGATGTATAAAATTGTAGGTGATCAAAGGTAGTGCATCCAAGGCAGGATTAAAAGACGTTTAATACAGCTTTTCCCAATAAGCCTGAGAGATGAAAGAACTGCCACAAGGCCTTGCTGGAGGCTTAGAAATTGCTCTGTGAAATCAGCTGCAATTGGTAATTAAATGGAAACCTTGGGGGTGTTCTGAGGACTTTTTTCATAGCCTGGCATAAGGGAACTCATCTTTAAATTACGTAGACTTTTACCTTCCACAGAGGTGAAGGTAAAGCACCATCCTGCTGTTCCTGCATGTCCTGCCTCAGAGCAGCTGGCTCTGCACAAGCAGAGGTGATTCCTCAGACCTCTCTGTGACAGGATCAAAGCACATGATCCAACAGTCTGAGCCTCTCAGGACATTCCTGTGTTCCCAGTGCCTGCCCTCTGCTGCCCCAGCTGTAACCAAGCCTGCAGCTGTAGCCAGGGTTGTCCTGCCCTGTGCAACACAAGAAACCAGCTGTGCTATCACTTCTCCCAGCAGGGCACAGAGGACAATCTCCTTCTTGGAAGTGCACTTAGTTCCTGGACAACTGCTTCTAGCCTAGGTCTTTGCTCTGCTAAAGGGAGAGCCCAAGGCAGGCAGGAGATCCCTTGGTTCATTGGGATATGGGGAAAGAAAAGGAAAATCCTGGTCCTAATAAAAGAAAGGAGGATGACTGTGGAGTTTTTAACTGCTTATGATGGATTGGAAATTCTGAGTGTGCGCAGGAAGATCAGGAAGGGAAAGCAGACCACAACAGAAAGTTGTGGGCAGAGCGTGCAAATGGGCCTCAGGAGATTTTGGTCAGACTCAGCTTTGCCACCACTTTCTTCAGGACAGCTGAGGCAGAGCCCTTCACATGGCCCATTTCCCTTCTCTTTGTAATAAAAGGGGTCTGTCCTTTTTGATCTACTTGCAAGAATGGGTTACTCACTGCTTGAAGACTTCCTGGGGTAACAAGGGTCATAAATAAACCTGCTACCCTGGATTGCAGTTCAACAGTTTTTAAAATGCCTGTTTGATGCAAAGTGCTTTGTTTCTTGTTGTAGCCTTTCATTTTGAGATGGCACAACACTCTCACTCTGAGGCAAAGTAGTCTTTTAGACAAAGCTGAATCTGCTGAAAGTAGCACTGGATATTCTTTTTTCAGCAGAACAACAAGCAGCAGGTGAGGGCAACTCAACTCCAGACAGCTTGTCAGCTGCTGAAAAACAAACTAAGGTAAAAAATGTTTGAAAAAGTATTAAAAGCAGGTTCAATAATTTTCCTTTTTTACTTTTTTCTTTTTTTTTAAGAAAAAGGTTCTAAATCTCTGCTGAATAGAAGGCAGAAATAGCTGCCATAGGGAGAGATCGACAGCTGATATAAATAGTAGTGACTCATGGTGTAACAGGGACCCAGTTCAGGGGAACAAATCCCTGTGAGTCGCTCAGACAAAGCCTCCTACAGCAAACACTTCTGAAGGCACAGGCCTAAATACTCCAGGGATTTGGAAATGCAGGAGTTGGGATAATACCTATCAGACAGAAAGCCCTTTGTGCCAGTCCCCTGCCCAGGAACCATCCACTGCTGTGGATGGCTTTGGTTTGTGGCCTGGGAGAGATGGATTCATGCAGAGCATAAGGATACTCTCTCAGACAGATGTCAGAAAAAATCTCTGTGCATCAACTGTGTTGCTGCTGGAACTTGCCTCCCGGGAGCCCCTCCTTGAGGGCCTCACACTAACACATGTTCTTCAGGTGAATGTGTCCCACACAGGCCTACAGGGTTTGGGAAACAAATAAGTGTGCTTTAATTTCCTAAGGGATATGTGCATTCCCAACAGAGCTTGGGGCCTTTCCGCCCTTGGTTTGCAGAAGGTGCCTGTCTTACACCTGCTAGCAATGGCACACAACAATTACAGCACTGGCACGCAGCCACTGCAAGATTTTTGCCAGCTCTCTTTGGCTCTGCAGACTCATATAGACTAAAGTTTTTCAGCACATCTTACAGAGCCACCAGTGTTCAAGTGCCAAACACTCCCAGAGGACGTGGCCACTCAGGCACATGACCATGGCTGCGGTCAGAGCCCATGGGCAAAGTCAAACCAACCAGAGAGGAGAGAGACAAGAGGGAGAGAGGGAGTTACTCATCATGAGCAGAAGCCTGTTCACGACTGGAAGGCATCCTGGGATACCAGGTGAAATGTTGGCTCTCTGGTACTTGAAAATCCTTCTCCTTCCTCTTCCTTTCAAGGTCCTGGTAACCAGCCCTTGAGCTGAAACCAGCTCTTTTCATCCAGCATTGCCAGCTTCTGAAATTGCTTCATTGCTTCCTGCCCTGTGCTGCTGTGGTAGTCAATCCCAGAGGGAGAGCAAGCCTGAGAAATAAAGTATGACCCAGAACGGGCAGGCCAGCAGCTGGATGTTGTACAGAACCGGCAGTCTCTCCAACACAGAGATGCTTTTCTTTCAACTGCTTTAAGTTTTTTGCCCCTCCATATAATTCTCTAATAATCACCCTATTAACAGTGTTCCATTTGCCACACAACTTGGGATATTAATCCTATTAGATGGTACTAATCCTCTGCAAAACAAAATGGAAATATTCACTCTCTCATTTTCTCAGGGTAAAAAAAAGAGGAAAGAAAGAGGTGGGGAGAAGAGAAGACAAAGATGCTTTCAGAGGTTTGCTGTTTTGTAAGTTAATTGAATGGAACTGGGTCTCCTATGGTCTCCTTATAGAAATCCATTATCATGTAATGGGGTGTCACATCCAGCCTGTTGATAAGAGACAGTCTGTCAGATTAAGCATTAACTATCATATTTGGAAACCATGCAGTTTTCTACCCATTGGGGCATCAAAACACAATATCCCATTTCCCTTTCCTTCCCACAACACCTTCTTCCTTTACTACACACTAATTAGAGAGCAAAGAGGGGGAGACTGGTCTGTGCTGCTGAGCCCAAGATAAACTTTGCTGAGTAGGGGGAAAGAAATGAAGTGAGCATCCCAGAGAACAGAGGTCTTTCCTATAGGCTTTCATTTTTCCGCCCACCCCCTCTTGTGCTGTATTTTTTCCTGTTTCTGTGAAGAATTACTGGCAGTTTCCATTCTCCCCTGCTCCACAAGGTGAGACTGGCACCTACTGGAACATTCCTGGAAAAGCTGAGACTGAGAACAAAAAAACAAACCTTTTCTCAGCTTAGTTTCATCTCCAGCTTCACATTATTTTTCCCCTTCATCGGGCAAACAAACATCTCAGCAGACACAGTGACAGCACTTGCAGGATTTGACACAGCTCCATTCTTTCAAAGGTGCTCAATTTTCAATTTTTGTGGTATTGGGGGTAACAATCGTTAGTCCCTTGATTTGCATCTGCCCATGCAGAGGGAACCACAGGTACAGATCCTGATAGAGCTCCCAGGGTTACTCTGGGTCTTTGAGACTCCTGACTCTTCTCATGTGTCTCAGAACCTAATGGAAGCAAGTGCAAACATCCCTCCAGGTACAACACTAATCTTCATTAGTTCCACCTCCCCTTCCCCCACAGGACCTAGACTGCTACTGAGGATTTCCTTATGTGATCTGTCCATTCATTGGGATTTAGATTTAGATCCCAAAATGCTGTTCTTCCTGGCTTATCCCCTAACCCTAGTTTTATACTTTGATGTCCTCCTCCAATGTCCCACTGACCGACCTCAGTTGAGCAGCAGCTTGGCTTCCTTCTGCCTGTCTCCCCATTCCCATCTCTCCAAGCCAGGCCCACTCCCCAACCATAACACCAGCCTTGGTCTGACTCCAGACATCCAAGGCAGCTCATACAGACCTCCAGCAAAGCCCAGCCAACCATTGTGGTCTCCAAGGTTCTGTGAGCCCTGGAGAACACATCCTAAATCCACCACTGGTCACCCAGGAGAGATGCTCTTTCACAAAGGTTGCCTTTTAATAATTTTGCTCTGTACCACACTGTGTATTTTATCATTAACTTCCACACTCGGAGGAACAAACCTCCCATCTCATAGACCAAAAGTCACAAAATAGGCAGCACAGGCAAAGCAAAGGCACACAGAAGAGGGAAGCATGCCAGAGCGTGATGTGGAAAGATCAAGGGAGAATCAGAGAAGAAAAGCTGGAGAAAAGAGCAAATCCCACAGATTTTTACCTGAACACAGTGCAGCTGGACATTGAGAATATCTCCTGGGCTGGAGCTGCCTCCATTACAAGGCTGAAGCTCTTACCAAGAGGGAGTTCTGTCTATGAGCATCCTGCTAACCTGAGCACCATGAGACAGCCAAGTTGATGGCCTGCAATGATGCAGTGTGCAGGAATTTTCCAGCCCCAGGGTCCATGGGACACTGCCCTTTCAATCTGTCCTTGTCCCTGACCCAGACCTAACACAACAAGGGCACTGCACCTGAGTTCCCCATGCCCATGGATGTTCCAGAGCAAGGTGTAGTGGCAGCAATGCTTTTGTCCATCCAGGATCCTTTCAGCATGTCTACTGCAGCCCCAGTGTCCCTGGAGGTTTAGGCCCTGTGACCTGGGAACCCTAAGCCTAAGACCTGAGGATGCTGTGGCTGGGGTGTCCATTTCAACAGCTGGCCCAGTCTGGAAAAGTCTGGGTGTAGACTCATTAGTGGCCTCTTGTGATTCCCTAGGAATAAAGCCATCCTAACACAGGGCACCAGACACCTCTTGATTAGCAAATCTAATCCTCCCTCTCCAAACCTCTTCAATTAGGGAGGTCTGGGCCCTTTTGTTTGAGAAGTAGCAGCTTGTCAGCACCAACAGCCAGGCCTGCCAGACACAGCTTCCCCCTTCCCTGGCTGGAGAGGTTTCCAGCAGTGCAGAATTCAGCTCCTCCTAATTGCCATGGGCTGCACAAAGAAATAAACAGAGGTTTGTTTGCACAACAGCTCTCCAGAGGGGCCTTGCAGTTCAGTGTGCTCAAGGTGGTCTGGGATGTTCCTCTACACTTCTCAGATTGATCTGCTCTCAGTGAGAAGGAATAAGAGGCACAGGGTGTGGAGATGCACGGTGTGCTGCCCTCAGTGTGCACGTCTGGGGGTGGCAGAAGAAAATACAGATTCTTCCTTGCAACAGAGCTTCAAGATGTCCTGCTGCTTTCAGCAACACATTGAACCATGACCAGGAATCGGAGAGAAAAAGGAGCTTCTTGGTTGAAAGGGCTGTTACAGCACCTGTGAAATTCCTCTGGATTTACACAGGGGTAAAACAGAGTTGATTCTCCACTAAGGTGGACTGACTGGTATGATCCACAGCCACTGATGGGAACTGGGACAAGAGAAGGATCGGGTCCAGGGGAGTACGTAAGGGTTCAGCCACCAGCCAATTCATTGCCTGGCAGCAATTCATAGCCTGGTCCTGAAATCAATACAGGCTGAGAGAACTGAGCAGCCAGACTAAGCCAGGTCTTAATTTACTGTAATTCTGAGCTGCTAGATTACTTTCTTCAGGTTTTCCAAGAGGCACAGTCAGTCACAGTGGCAAGTTGCTCCCCTTTGCAGTTTCTGTTTTCCATTTTTCCCCTCCCTAATTTTCACTCCAACTCCCTTTCCACTCCTGGAGAGCAGAGAGTGCTATTTCAGTCTCCCATCATGCTACCTCAGTGCTGTAAATCTGGGGGAAGAGAGAAGGTTTTGCTGTTTTTTAGAGTATAACTTACTCTCCACTTTCAAGGATGTCATTCCTTAATCCCTTTCCAGCAGCCACTCAGATATCTGAAGAGGAGACACCTCTACGGATGCTTGCAGGAAAAACTACATCCCAACAACCACTAGTCTTCCTGGAGATCCCATAGCCTATGGACTCAGACAAAGAGGATGAAATGCTCGTGTCTTGGATTATCACCTCACATGTGTTTGACATTTGGGAACACTTGGAGGACTCATCTGTGGGTAACACATACAAATAAATGTGCTCTGGAGAGGCCCAAGATAGACTCGATGGGACAGGGGTGTTCACTTTCACGGTCCATGTTTGGGATTTATTGATCCAAAAGCCAACACATGCTACAGGCCCTCTCTTTTGCAAAATGTGTTTTATTCTTCTGGGAACAGAAGACCATTCAACCAACTCCCAGTACTGAGTTGCAAACCTCATTGCTCTGAAGACACCACTTTGTGTAGCTGGTGACAGAGCCCACTTGGGCTTCTTTTAGGAAGGAGAATCACTCCCAGAATAGCAGGAAATCTGTAGCTGGCTATCTCACTTCTAGGAACAGCCTGAGAAAGAAAGATTTCGACCTCTTCCATCTTGACCGGGTCAAGGGAACAATGGCTGCTGTGATGGATGGCTGACTGTAATTCCTGCCCACTCATTTAATCAGTGTGAACAGGCAGCAGCACAAGCATTGTCAAAGAGAAAAGGCAGTGCTGGAAATCCCAGTGGCCCTGGGGGCAAAGAGGTGTGAAGGGGAGACACTGGCAGGAGAGAGAGACACACTGGGGTAGAGTTCTGATACAAGGGACCTCACAGAAGGAACCTGGGTGAGACTTGAAAAAATGCAATCCCCTCCTGTTGCTGTGCCATCCAGAGGCTGAAGCCATGCTGCAGTGAAAGAGTAGCCCCCAGAGTCACATAGACCACAGCATGTGCAGCATCCTGCCTGCCATGTGCAGCCCTAAACACATAGGGGCATTCGGGCATGGAGAAGAGAGAAGGGGGCCAGCCAGAGTCAGAGCTACATTTGCAGCCTCACAACGTGAAAGCCAAATAAATCTGCTCTTATGGGAACCACTCATCCATCAACAGCTAGACAGGCACAGAGTTCAAGGCTGGAATAGACCACATGGTCTGTTCTCCTGCCTAAAAAAGAGTGAACAGTAAAATTTTGGGTTTTTCTGACATAACATGCCCTGAAGACAAAAGCACCCCAACTCTACCCTTCAGCTTGGCAGTGGTCCTGTCTCTGTACCACCATGCAGCATTTTCAAACACAAATGTGTAGTGTTTGGGGCTCTCCATATGCTCCCTCAGGCCCCAAGGCCAAGGGCCAGTGGGTCGCACAAGTTACCTCTGCTCCCAGAGCAGCAGCGTTGTGTAGCCAAGGAGGAGAAAACAGGAGAGACCAAAATAGCACTACAGCATTTCTGGGCCCCTGCACAGCCAGTAAAAAGGCAGCTCCGTGGCTGCTGGAGTGGGGAAGCTGCACCACTGAACACATCCAGGTTGTGCTGTCCGTGAACGACCTGCTCCCAAAGCAGAGGGACGCATTGCGAACCATGTCCAGCCCTGAATGACTGTTGCTGATGTAGCAGGAGTACCCTCTAGTGGGAGAATGGCTTGGAGAAAAAGCCTTTAAAATCATTACATACACACAAAAATGCAGGATTTCAGATCTGAAAGAAAAAAAAAAAAAAAGCACTGAGAATGAGCATAAGACAGAAACAGAATGGGCTTGAAAACAGAGGAGAACATTATATTGCAGGGTAATAAAGTCATGAAGTCTGATTATCATTTACAGTACTATTTTTTGCTTTTCCAAAAAAGCCATCTAAAAATGCAGCCAAACCTGCTATTTCAAGTATTTCTGTGCAGGGAGAGCACTGGGCTGGAAAGCAGACAGAAGTCTACTCATATTCATGAAGCCAGGCCAAGACTGTTTAAATACCCAAAGGTCACAGAAAAGCCCACGGCTGTGTGTCTTAATCCTGCTTACTGCTTGAAAGCTTCTGGGTGTGGAAGTAGTTTCTGTACTCATGGCAGAAGCCCAACACATTTCCCGAGGACATCAGAGCTGGTGAAGTCGTTTTGCTTTGGCTCATGGATGAAAGATTTTGCTGTTAGAGGAAGGGGGAAAACTGGGCAAGGAATGATGTGTTGGACATAAAGGATGCAGAGGCTGTACACTGGATACAGAGGGGATCAATATGCTCTCCCCAGTGACCTGCTCTAATATCCCACTGACATGGCCCTGTCAGGGCAGCATTAGAACCTCAATACAGTGGAATTATGTAGTTCCTTTGGGGCCTTTCCCATGCAAAAGCCTATCTAACCTGAATGTTTTATATATATATATATCTCCCTTCATCCACTATTGAAATGCACCTACCTACCTCTAGGGAAACCTTTGAGGTGTCTAAGATTCCAACCCTTCTGATGTGGGCAAAGATAAATACAGCAGGGGGGACTGAGCTTTTTTGTTTTCAGATTAAAGATCTAAGCACTGTTTCCTGCAAAGCAGCAATTGTAAAGGAATGGGAGGATTTAAAGAAACACCGTCCACTTTTACAGCCAGGGATAGGAAAGGAAGTAAAAACATCCACACCAAACTCAAGGTGATTGTTCCTGTAGAGATGGAGCCCAACTAAATCTGTGCTAGTAGTCATACAATCAGGAGGAAGCAGGAGTGAGAGCTGGCTGTGGGAATGCTTTGCAGATCAGTTTAGGAATGGTGGGAGAGGTGACAGGCTGAGGGACACGATGGGTTAAGCCCAGCATCCCTCTTGGGAGACAGCACAGCCATCCCTCTGCATAATGTGTCATCTCATCCCACAAGTTTCCTACTTTCTTCAAGCTCCAGTTGCTCCCAGGAAATTTGGCTATTGACTCAGAGCCCTGCTTTTTGGATTTAAGTATCAAATTCCCCTTTGATCCCACCTTCAGCTCCAAGGGCTTCCTCCCAAAGAAGTGATGTCCCCTCAGCAGAGCTCATCTCCTCCTTCCTGGGCCAGACTCAGCACCCACCAGGCTGCTCCAGTCCATGGGGACTTCCCAACCAAGCACTGACCTAGCAAAGCACAGCATGAAAACTGGAGCAACAAAAAGATGCCAATCCCAGACACTGATTCCAGCCTGGACCCTGCTGATTTCACTGGGAAACCTCCTGGAAAAGATATTTACTCACCATACAGAAGGCAGGAGCCTAGCCCAAGGTGACTGGGCTGCAGAACTGGACCAGAGCCCAGACCTCTCTCAGAGGTTTTCTGAGAGGCAGAGGGAGGGAGGGTTTGGCTCTTCGGAGGGTTACTCTGCCTTCCAGAGCAGAAGGCTGTGAATTCCCCATTTCCCATATTGCATGCTCAGTTAAAGTGACAGATGAGTGTTTGTGTGCGTGAGCCTCTATCATGGCAGAAAGGATAGTGTAGATGATTTCTTGGAGAGAAAGGATAAGTGAAAAGAAGAAAAAAAAGAGGAGAGAAATTTAAAGTAAATGAGGGAAAAAAGAGGAAGCAATTCTCTAGCTACAGAACGTGCCACTGCAGAACCAGGGACATGCCTAGGGAAATTTTTAAAAAGTTTTTTTTAAAAAAAGCAAAGCTAAAAAAGAAAAAGGATCCTATTAAGATTAATGCTTTCTGGCTTTCCATCTCCCTCCAGCATGGCTCTTCCATTTCCATAAACCCATTATCCTCACTGCTGTTTCACTTAATTGGAAAATGTCTATTGCAACCTAGCATGTTCCAAGACAAACCTTGGATGTATATATAACAGGCACTTAAAAGCTTTCAAATATTTCAAATTTGCTGAAAACAATTATGTTAACAAAAACCCTGTGGGAATTTTTTTATTCTTTTTTTTTAAGAAAACAAAAACCACCAAAAAAACCCAAACCCCACAATAGTCATAAAGCATGTGTTCACAGGGCTAGAAACACCATTACATTTATCCTGATTAGCATTCACTAAGCCTTTATGTGCACACACAGTTATTGCCAGGGTAGGGAAGAGGGGAGAGGAGGAAATGACAGTAAATGCTTTGGCTGGTGAAGGTCAGGGAACTGAAACAAGGATATTTGTTTCACTGCAGTCAAACAGGGATGTCGTGTGCCAGGTCCCCTTTGAGCTGCATCCTCCAGGGAAATCCCTGAGCTGTGCTTGGGGAGGGCAGGAGGGATCTGGAATTTGTCACTGGCTGGCTACAAAACAGCATTTGTGGGAAGTACAGCAAGAATCAGATAAAGTTTTCTCCTCTGGTAAGTCGTAGCTCCACTGGTTTTCAGCTGGTAAGGATCTCAACACTTGTTTGCATGCATGCATGTAGCAAGTTTATAGGCTTCTGGTTTACAGGCTCCTTTAGAAAAGAACGGCTAATTTTTTCTATTTTCACATATCCCAACTAGTCTCATCTTGATTGTATTATCTTGATAATGAGTAGACTTGAGCCCCAGAGTACTCAAGGTAAGTGCTAGCCCTGGCACTGAGGAGCTGTGTTAGGGAACAAATCTGTCAAATATTTGCTTTGCTCTCCTTCCCAGCACATGTCAGCTGCTGTCCACACACATTATTCTCCCTCTGACCTGCCCACTGTGTAATGACATCACATCACTTTAAAATAGGAGATTTCCTCTGAGGAAAATGCCAGAAATATGTCCCATCTGCAGGAAATGCCCCGACAGTGCCCCTGAATGCACCAAGAGACCTGCCAGTGGTGTTCCTGGCCCTGCACCTTCATCCTGCCCGTTACGGACAGAGCTGAACATGGTGGGATTTCTGTCAAGTGTATCACAACATCTTCCCCTTCAACTTTCTCCTTCCTCATCCATATCACAAACACCTCTCCTGGGACCTGCCTTTGCCTTTCTGGGGGAGTCCTGAGAGTGCCTGACTCCCAGCACAGGCTGAAGGCAGAACCAAACATTTACCTGCAAACTGTCCTGCAGAATGGAACTGCCTGTGCCAGGGCTTGACACTGTGTCTTCAGTGAGACATTCACTGGGAGGGAGAGATGGATGGATGG
>VXBA01001494.1:2322835-2390928 GCA_013399895.1 Serilophus lunatus
GGATGGATGGATGGATGGATGGATGGATGGATGGATGGATGGATGGATGGATGGATGCTCCTCTTCCAGCACTGGAACTGCCCATGTTATGTACTGGGCTTCATAATCAATGGAGAATCTGAGAGCTCCTAAAGTTTTTCTGCAAGAAGAGTCACAAGGCCTAAGGAATGAAATAGAAGCATCAGCTGCTGGCCACAACTTCCCTCAGACAATCAGGGCATAGGAAAAAGTCACTTTTGGTTTATTGGTAATTCAGGAAAGGAGGAAGAGGCTAAGTTGTCTCAGTGATTACCCAAAAGACAGGCAGGAAGATGTAAAGAGCAGCAAATCAGGAGAAAACAAATAGAAATATCTCCCCACAATTTATTATTTCCTCAAGCAGGAGACAACTATATTGTGCAGCACAGATGTACAGGCAGTGCAATTTATTGTTTCAAGTCAGAGGCCAAGGATGATAGGTCACAATGCCAAGCAAAGGGTATGATATGGTCATCCTGGAAGCATGAGGAGTGAGGAACTGAAACTTTGGAACACAACCAGCAAAAGCAGCAGCTTAACTGACATCTGATTTTGTAGAATAAATGTTTTGCAAGGCAACTAATTTCCTCATTTAGGTATCTCTTAGTCATATCTTCATTTCTGCTAGTTTCAAAATCACTGGTCCTTTCAAACAGCTCCTACACCAGATCCAAACATAACTGGTTTCTTTAAGGCCAGCACTAAGTTTCTCACGCTGTGAGATCATGTTGTGTCCCCAAAACAACCAGGGAATTTCACAGTCCTGCACAAGCAGAGGAAATTGAGGGCTGATTTTCCTACTGCTGCACAGTGCAGCCTGGCTGGGGCGTGTGGATGACCAAAGGCAGTTGTGTTACCTCAGCACTTTTCCATGGCTCCTCTAAACCTGACAGAACACATGGCTATCTATTGCCCTAGGGCTGCTCTTCCCTTCCCAACCCATCCAAACACAATGTCCCAACGTGATTTCCTCCTTCTCCATTGCAAGAAGATAAAAAGCTTCTTTGCTTTCTGCTCTGGTGGAGGCTGCACCTGATGAGGCAGCACCTTTATTAGGGGAATGAACTGGTAACAGCATTTGGCCATTTCTTAGTAATGAGGGCAGGGAGAGGAAAGAGAGGAGTAATCAAAATACTTGTACCAGCTGGGCTATTTCAGAGGCATTTTTCTCCCTTAGCACCTGTGAAGGGCATTGGGTTTCAGCAGGGACACTTTTTTGTAATGAAGTTAAACCCACAGAGCACGGCAGGACAATTTGTACCTGCTCACAGACAAGAGGAGAGAGGGAAAAGCATTGTCCTCAGAGGAATTTTCTGGCAGTAAAGGAATTCTGCCCTGGCTAGGCCCACGGAGAGAGGCTCCATTTTTCTACCTCTTTCCATCACAAGCAGAGGTTAATTCAGTCTCCACAAGCTTGTCAATCCGTTCTCAGTTACAGGAAAACAATAAAGGGGGACAGGAAACAGATGGAAAAGCTTGAGGCAGCTGCAATGACAGAGTCGTACTGTGCGTCAGTCAGAGAAGCCAAAACCTGTACACAGCCCCAACACTATGCCATGAACTGCTGCACTCACCATTCCCTCAGACTCTGCAGGGGTGAAACACAATTTTGGACAGAAAAGAGGCTCAGAAGTGCCAAACACAGACCAGAGTTGAAGCCCTCTGCAGGTCTCTGGGAAACCCAGACACTCTCAGGTAGAAATTGCCTGCCCTATGGAGGGGCTGCTTAAGGCGAGTTTCTTCAGGCAGAGAGAAAGGATGTCAGGACAGCACTGGATGGCTCTGAATATGGAGAGGTTTTGCTCAAAGATGCTTGCAAAAGGAGGGGAAGGTAAGTGTTGGGTAAGATACTGGGCTGGGAGAGTGAAGTGTGCTTATTATTGAACCAGAGTGAAACTTTGTGGGGAGCTTTAGTACAACTCCCAGGCCTGAGGCAAGAACTGCAACAGGCATTGCCATTTAGACTTTTTCCCAGTCAACTTGCAAGTTTTTATACCCTGAGTTTGAAGCTTTTCATTACTTGTTAATTGAGAGAGCATTCAGTCCTGAAAAGGGGAACAGCTCTGATCTCAACTGAGAGCAGAACACAATCAGATGGCAATTCCTGCCATCAGTGTAGGAGCTGAATTTACCCGGTTTTACCTGCAGATATGACAGGTCACCACAGGACAGGTGGAACAGTCAGAGCTCAGAGGTGTCAAAGATGTCCTGTTACCGTCAAAGCTGCCACAGTGAGTATGGAGCTTTAATATTTGCTTTCCACACCAAGCTGCAAACTCTCCCCCTCATCCCAATCTGCCTGAAAATCATCTCACAGAAAACAGGTGTTCTAAAGTAAAACAGCAAATCTCAGCCATCAATGTACTATTTGTATGAATTGGGCAGCAGGAAATGGAGGGTAAAACCTGCCTGAGTTATTTGGCTTTGTGAGACAGCAAAAAAACCCACTCAACTGTGCTTGTATGGAGAGGAGAAGGGCCTGCAGCCTCAGGGCTCTCAGCAACACAACAGATCAACTGAGGATTGTTCCACAGCTCAGCTTGTTTTGCATTTATATGGTGATAAAGTAGCAGGAGTTCCTCAAGCAGGAAATGGTGATTCAGCTTTACCTTTATTTAAAAGGGAATTTGAGGTGAGACATGGGAAAAGGTTGGTGCTTGCTTTATTTATTTGTATCCCCTTTCTGGTCCTGTTTGCTTTCTAGTCAAGAATTCTGCATCTTCAGTGTGCATTCAATATTAAATTGCCTCTTAATGTACTAACAGCCAGGCTTCTCGTGAAGAATATGCTCTAGCACAGAGAATTCACAGCATTTGTCAAGGAGAAAAGGATTAAGTTAAGAGGGGAATCCAGCCAAGTTTCCTGGATTTTTTTTTCTTCCAGGTACTGGTAGATTAAAAAAAGGACAAGATTTCCTAGACCATTTATGCATTTATTTTTCCTATGCCTAAGTAACCACTTTTTGTTGACAAAAACTTCTCAAGCTCTTGTCTCAGCCTCCCCCATCAAAAACAGAACTTATCCAAGGTCACAGAGTCACTGGCAGGGCAAGGAATCAGACTCCATCTCCCAGATTTTATTCTTATAAATCTGCCAACAGCCAGATTCTTTTCATCAGGGATATCCTGAACTTGCTACCTCAGAGCTGGTTTGGAAAAAGACTGAAATACCACCTTGATGTCCAGAAAGGGCTTTGGCCCTGGAATTTAGTTAGCAGCACATTCCCAAGGAAAGCCTCTCCCCGAGGAGGCAAGGACACTGAAACAGTGCTGAGCAGAGGAAAGACATTTCTCATCACAGAGGAAATTAAGAACCTCTTCAGGACTTCTGATAGGGAAGAGAGTTATCTTCTCCATCCACAGGGTGAGAGAGAAAGGTTACCTGGAGGGTTGGAGCCCTTCTCCAAGATGCAGAAGTCTGCAGAGAGAGGAGAAGTGATATTATGAAGACCAAATTCCTGTTAAAAGCACACTGTCCCTCTTTTTTATCTAGGGACTGCTGCCCTCTCTGACAGGGCAAAAAGATTGATAGACCTCAGTCTGGAAATCCTGAAGCTGCCTTCAGAGAAAAATGTCACTGGAAAAATCCAAATTTATTTCTCTTCCCCCACATCATGAGGCTGCCCCTTGGAGCACCTAATCCAAGGCATGGAAGCCCCCTTCCACTGATCAAACAACAGTGTGGCAAAAGCCCTCCCATTCCTATTCTCAGAGTACAGAAAGCTCTAATCCTGTTTAAAAAGGCTTCAAGGCAGCCTGGCTTCCCACCCAGCTTTTCCAGCAGCAAGGCAAATCCCAAGTGCATTTAACTCCATTGCACTGTAAACATGTGAGCACTGAACAGTCCTCAGAAGTACATTTCTCAATGAGCCTTAGGGAACCCGGGCAAAGTAAATAAAGTGGCAGAAAGCCTTTCTAGAGGTTTCATAGGCTCTAATTTCCTCACCCAAGGGTCACAGGTACAGCAGCTGTCACTTAAGGCTCTCAGCAATTCACACATCCCAATCCAGCTTTGGCTTTTCAGTGTTTGAGAAACACTCAAAGCCATCTCCTCCAATTGTCTCCAGAGTAAATACAGTTCAAGGCAGTAGAGGCTGTGAAGTCTTGAGAAGCAGTTGTAAGGTAAACTGCTTTCCCCAGTGCAAGGTGCATTAATTTACAACCCCTTTCAAGTTCTTTCTCCCTGCCGAGAGTTTTTGCTCCGGTGAGCTTCAGGATAGTCCTGGGAATGTGGCTATTCATTCGTTAAGTGCCCCTTAATGGGATTTCTCCAGCCCAGGGGGAAGTAAAGCAGAGGTGGCTCAGAGGTGAATACTGGAATAAAGCTCTGGAGAATGACTTAACTGGTGGGATGTGCCTCTGGAAAGGCACTGTTTGTAGAGGAGGGACTCAGATGAATGGAGGAGCAATGCAAGCGCAGAGGTGGAGAAAGAGCATTAGCACAGAGACAAGGTCTTGTTACTCAGCAGGAGTGAAATTGGAAGAGGGACTGGAGAACAGAGTGGGTTCTAAGAAGGGATAAAGAAACAACTTACAGCAGGAGGGAAAATACAATGAATCTTTGAAGGAAGTGAGCAACACAGAGAAGGGCCAGTGCTGCAATTAGACAGGGACTTTAGGCCTCCCATCCACTGTAATGACAGAAAAAAGGGCTGGGACAAAAACATGAAGCAGCTTATGAGACACGTGAGCTTAACATGATCCACCAGGCTTGATCACAGAAACTAAATGTTTCAGGACCAAAGTAGGAGGCAAAGGTGGAGTACGACAAAGGTGGCAAATAAAGAGGGCAGAGGATGAAGATAGGAGACTTTAGTTTGACTCAGTTTCATCTTGGGGAGAAAGTTGAAAAACTTCTCTGGGTGGTAAGAAGGCTGCTGGTCAATCCAGCACTGAATCCCAGTGCAGAAATTAGAAGGTGTTCCTGGGTAAGAGTGCCAGATTTCTCTGTTCCTGGGCTGGAGGCAGGGAGTGAAATTTGCTTTTCAGGAGATCTAACCACAAGGATGTTCAGCAGAACCAAAGGTTTAACAAACAGTGCCTGTGATTTGCAATCTTTCCCAGTAGCTGCACACAGAGCCTCCAGCTCCTCTGCTCTCTTCACAGCCAGGCTGCCCAGAAGCTGGAAAGCTGCAATGGCACAGCACAAAGCCTGGCTAAATACATCTCCCCAAAAACTGAGGCCAAGAGGTCAAACTTGTGACCTTGGCAAAAGAGATCTGCCTTTAATTATCATTGTGGAAGAGCTTCTGAGCTCCTTCCCTAATGCAGAGACACAGCAGAAAAAATTGCAGCCTAAAAGTTGAGCTTTTAAAGAAAAAGCTTTCTCTGCTATATACATCATTACCCAACAATACAGAGTAGCTACTCGGAGTATCTCTCCGTTCATTAAAAGAGCTGGTTTTAAAAGCCAGAGCTTTATCCATGGTGTAATGTATCAAGTGCAAGCTGAATTGACACTTATGCAAGTCAAAGCAAATGTTTTTAAGATGTGACAGCAGAGCCATTACCAGCTTCATATATTTCATTCTACTTTTGTACACACAACCAAGCATATTATTGGCTTTTTATTTCCCTCCTTGTTTGCTTCAGGATTCTGATTAAAGCAAGGAAATATTTCATGAACTGCCAGGTTATGCTTAGACCATTAGGTTCATCTATGAGAAATATTTATTGTTTTAGGAAATGGGAGAAAAGGAAAGCTGGAGCACTGGTGATACATCTCATCTGCTTTGAAAACAGAGCAAAAGCTTTTCAGGTCCTTGCTAGCCAAAGAGATAGGATGAAGTTGGCTCAGTATCAAAAGCTGTAATGGCCAGATGATACAGAGCCCTGATCTGGTCTAAAGCCCCTGGATCTGCTCAGCTTTGTACTGAAAACGTTAATGATGATAACAGAATTTATGCTTGGTTAATGTCTTATCATAAAATCCCATAGGTCTCTGCAAAAGTCTTTTTTTCACTCTTTCCCCTCTTGATGCTGTTTGAGGTCACTGTAGGTGACTGCATGGTCCCCTGGGCCTTAAGACTGAAGCACCAAGTCTCCTTTGGCAGGAGCCAGCTGGGTTTTACTGCAGCACTCCTGGGAAGGTGCTTGCTGTACATGACCTGACCTGAGAGGGCAGGAAGACAAGCAGGGACTGAGTGTCACAGAACAAACACAAGCAGATTTGGGTGCAAGGGCTTGTCCTGCTGGAGCTCCAGGGAGAGAGAGCAGGCAGTGCAAATGTCCAGCACTGAGTGACACGAGGGCACTTCCAGAACAGAACACCCCAAGCTGGTACCATTGAGACCTTACACAGAGCTGAGGCTCTGAAGATGACTCACCTGAGGGCCAGGAATGCCCAGCAGGCACTTGGCAACCCCAGAGCAATGTGCTCTATGTCCAAGAGAGCACAACCACAGGGCATCACACTGACAGGGAAAGCAAGAGGCAAGATGAGCAGACACTGTCCCAAGAAGTGCCACTGTGCAAAGGTATCCAGAATGGCACAAGGCAGAGGGAGAGGCCAGGGAGTGCCAAAGGCTCTGCTGTGCCACCTTGCTGACTAGGCTTGGTGCAAGTGCTTGGGCTGCACGCAGGTCCAGGGCAGCTCTGTGAAATCATGACCTAAAGACCCATCCTGCAGGCACCTCAGCTGAGCACAAGTGGGGCACAGGCACATTCTCTCATTACCAGACACAAAATAAAGCAGAGAAGTGAGGCACATTGTTTCTAGACTTGCTTGGGATAACAAGACACTCTAGGATAATCAGGGTACTTTTCCAACCGTGCTGGAATGAGAACCTGAACAGTTTATGTGCATCTTAAACCTGGATGCAGTCTAAAACTTGAATAGCCACAAGTAACATAACCAGCTCAAGGGCAGACAAACCCAAACCTCTATGGAAACACACTGTCTTCCCTTTTCATTCTGCAGGGCACAGGGTACAGTAGGAGCAGTTCTGCAGTGGAGCTGGGAGACAGCAGCTCCTGAAGATTCTGCTATTCAAGCTTCCCCAGAGGTGAGGGGAGAGTCACAGCACAGGTTACTGTACGTGGTGCCCCATCTGCATCTCCAGGGCAGGTACAGAGCTGAATGAGTAATGGGCAGGGGCAAGAAGAAAAGGTGATTTATTTAAGAGGCTTCTAAATCAGTTCCCTGAGATGGCTGACCTGCTGACAGTGACTTAATCAGCACAAAACATTGTCTTGATTTGTCACCAGGGAATGGCAACATATTCTCGGAAGAGCTTCATCTTTTATCTTAAGGACTATTTACATCAAGGAGGTTAAGACAGAGCTTTAACCACACATGCGGCACAACCTCTGGAGCACAAAGAGATTTGCTGTTCTTAAGAAGCACTATCTGGGAACAGGGCCTTTCTTGTCTTGACTTGCATCTGCCGATCCACAAAAGAAAAAGCTCTGTGTTGCATCATTTTTATTCATGAAGATAAATCCATTGTGTATTTTTCTAATGATCTCTTAAGTCTGCAACTTGCACCATTTTATAGCAGTAAAAGTCAGAGATGCAGTAAACCATGTATTTAAGGCTGGTAACTTAATGGGAATGGCATTAACTACCATATCGGATTTTTAGTTACGTTCCCCTCCCCATCCTTTGTAATTACCTTGTTACTAAACAGCAGCATCAGCAATTTTATTGATGTGCTTTTAGCACAGGCCACTACCAGAGGACAAGTGTGCTGAAGCATGTTACAAACTCCAGAGCAAATTTTATCTCCTACTCTTTTTTAAAGAGGATAAGAACATTATCACCTCTCCTCCACCCTTAAAAATCTGCACGCATCAGCAAGGCCCACTTCACAGGCAGTTTTAGCTAGTCATCTTTTAAAATATAAGAGATCACTTTGGGACCCCAAGTCAGAACTCATGTTATACCAAGAGATAATATGCTTTAATAAGCCTGGCTTTCTTATTTTACAGAATGGAAGGAACTCTGAAACCTCATTATCATCAAGTCTCATTCATAATGGAAGCCCTTTTGAAAAGGCAAACAGAAGTAAAGAAAGGTTTATCAAAAATATCATTGTGATGCTTCACTTATTTCTGATGAGGATAGTACTGACCTGTGAGCCCTAACATGGCCCAGGCTCACTTGTCCTGCTCCCTGTTCCTCCAAGGATGGACCCCCTGGCTCTGTAGGACCCTCCCCACAGCGAGGCCTCTTACCAGGGAGACCCCATGCCCACAAATAGCCAGCTGGCATTGGCACCTGCCACTGCTCCTGCCTCGCTAATCCACCTGCTCAGCCTTATGAGGCTGTCTTATAATTCCACATTTGGCAATGTCCAACAAGCATCTGCCTTCATTACTGAATTTTCTGTACATTCCCACAGCTCCTGGGGAGCACAAACACTGTCCTGTATCAGCTTTTTTTATGATCAGCGATGGATCTGGGGAGTTATATCCACTCCTCCCTTGTGCACGTTGTCCTGTACACATGCAGCAGGAGAAGACAAAAGGTCTAGCACAGGGCTTATCTGCACATGGCAGGCACTTTAAGTCATCTAGCAAAGAAAAAAAAACCCTGTTGTGCATGTAAGAGAAGGAAATCCCTAATTGGAAACACAATTGTCTTGTAAGAAAGGCTCCAAAATCAACAGCCACTCCAATTTATATGGTGTTTTATCAAGCCAAATAGCCCCCAGGAGTTTTGCAAGATGAGACTCTAATAAGGCTTATAAAACGAGCCCTCTATAATAGAGGCTAGGGCAGGGAGGGGGAGGAAAAGGCCCTTTAGCATGTGAACTGTAACAGAAATGTAAGCCTGTCAAATCTTCAGCTAATAGAGGCTGAAAGAAGCTCAGAGGGGATCTGCAGCAATTTCAAGTGCAGAGGTTCATTGGGAACAGGTAGGGCAGCTGGGATCCAGCCACCCAGACTGGGCAGCCAGTGCAGGCTCTGACATGGGAGCACCACCCTCAGCTCTGTGACACTGCACTCTGGGGCTGAGATACATGTGCAGGACACACTCTCAGTCCACAGGGCACAACTTGGGTGGATGAGCTCAGACGACATCCCCCAAGTGAAGAGGAAAGATCTCCTGCCTCACCAACACCACACTTCCCCACGGTTCCTAAAACAAAGCTGTGTGCCTTGATCCTGGCCATCAAGTCAGAAGAATGCAATTTTAAGGCTCTTCTGGTTTTGTCTTTCCCCCTCCACCCACATAAGAGGAGAGAGACTGAAGGAAAAACAGAGGAGACATTTTTATCCCAGCCCTTGTGGTTTGTCAGGAAGGCAATGAGACACTGCAGCAATGAGTGTGTGATAAGAGGCACGAACAGGATGGGGAGTGCTGACTCTAAAACGTGCCTGTAACATCACCTGCAGGAGCAAATCCTTTGAGTACCATCACTCCATCATCACTGTCCTTCCCAAGTGATAACACACAAGTCAAGGAAAGCAAAACCAGCTGCATACAGGTCACACTTCACTGCACAGCTCTGCAAACTATGCTGAGAAACCCTCAGAGGAAAGAACCACTGTATAACTACTTTTAAGTCTATTTTGAGTTGAACACTGGGGTTGTAAATACCTTGTTTCTGGCAGTTCTATAGTGGTTAAAAAGTATATAAAGTAGTCATGGAAAACCCAAGACAAATTTGTTGCGGAAAGAAATTGCCTCTTCCTTCTGCAACAAACACAAGAAGTGCTTTGTTTTCCATTTTCTGGTTGATGGTATTTTGTGAGCAAGTCTGCAGTGGCACCTCCGTGCTTCGTGGAGGTGATTCAAGAAGGATGTACCCTGCCCTGCTGTGAAGGTACAAGGCTGTATACAGCCTAGTTTTTAACCCACACATCCATGTCTGCCAGTCAGCTGACAGATTAAGTAAATCTGTCACTAATTTCAATATCTTTAAGATCATCTTGATGAAGTCTGGGTGGAAAAAAATCCATTTTAACATTTTCTTAGACTTATAAATAACTGGAACATGAAAACCCTAGTGGCTCCAAGACTACAAGCATGATCATCCATAGGGAGATATGTGTTATCTAGGAGTCACATTCAGAGCCTTGAGTGCCTCAAAGGCCTTGCAGTCTTCCCCACTCATGCCTTTAGGGCTTCCCCACAGCTCCAGCTTGACCTCCAAACCTTGGCAGGGACCATGACCAGCCTACAGAGGCAGCCTGGGGCCCTGCAAGCTTCTGCAGCACAGCCCTGCTCTTCTTTCTCCAACCACTTCATTTTAGCCACGGAAATGGGATGAGCTCTCTGCAAAGCTCTTCAGGCAATGGCAAACACCCCACTCCTGGCACAGCACTGAACTGGCACCACCTCCCTGCCTGCAGGACTGGCAAGATTGGCTGTACTGGGACAAGCTGCTGGACACCCAGAGGGACTGCTATGAGCACATGCTCCCCCCTGCCCTGATGGAGACACAGCCACTCAACAGAAAGACAAATCTGTGCCTGATCCTGACCCGCTGGCTTCACTTCCCAGCTTGATCTTGGACCTGTCTCGGCACTGTGGACTTGGATAGTGATTTTAGGACTGTGGCTGGCTCTGGTTGTTGTCACTGGAGCTGCTCTTCTTGCTCAGGTTACTGTGGGACTGCACTGCTTGTCAGCAAGGCCACAGCCTGTGCTTCCCTGCTGTCACCCTTGGCTCCCTGCTCATCCTCCCTTGCTGCTCCCTGACATGACCCTGCAGTTATGCCTGGAGTCAGCAATCCCAGTGCTACAGAGGAACAGGAGCAGCCAGACAGGCAAGTAACTGGCCTAAAGTGGAGAGCAGCTTCCTCTGAAAAATACAACCCAGGTATGACTAATGTGCCAGAAAGCTCATGTCTCAAGTAATCGTCTGCTCAAGACTTTATCAATGATGCACAATTGGATTGTGGAATACAAAACCCCTGAAAGTTAATAAAAGGACTAGCTTAAGAACCATGCTAACATCATTGGGATTAATGAGTATGGGAGAACAGTCTCAAACAAATCACACTTCAGATCCAGGTAAGTCCTATCTCCAGGAGACTGGATGAAAGAGAAGGAGCTCAGCACAGCTGTTCTCACACCCAAAGTGAAGAGGTTATGAGTGGAAAACAATGGGTTTAGGAATTAAACACACTCCCCAATCAGGTAATTCGGAACTGAAGGCTTATAAAATGAAGGGGAGGTTTATCTAATGCTGTTTTAAACACTTCAACACTTGGCAAAAATTTGTCCAAATATAGGAGTGGGGACACTGGTGCTGTATTTGCATCGTGAAAGTCACCAAGGTGACTTACACCCAGCTTAATTTTCCCTCACATCTGTAAATGCCTGTGCTAAAGCAGGGGAATGTACACTGGGAACTGGATAAATTGGAGCCAGGATACTTGGATACTTGGAGGTAATGCATCAAAAACTGTGGATGGTGCAGAAAGAAAGGAAGAAAAGTGAGAGGGAAATAGACAGAAAGCACACACACTATCATTATATGCAGACTGTGCATATATTCTACCTGCTGAGATAGAACATGCATCCTACACTTGTAGACTTGCCAGCCAAAATCCCAGCTCCTTAGGCTCGGAGATGGAGTCCGATCCATCCACATATCCTGGACTGGATCCTAATCTTTGGATTAAGGCTGTTCTGAATTCTCTGTTACTGTGTCTGTGAGAGGGATCTTCAGTGAATGCCACCCCCCTGACTCGCTGGAGATCAGGGCTGGTGTCTGGGTTGCATGTCCCTCATAGGATCCACCCTTCCCAATCAAAGAGCCTGTTTGGAGGTTGCACAAACATTGTGTGGTGTCCTCAGAAGGCAGTGAAGGATCAGCACTTCACATCACATCAGTTCCACCCACCCTGCACTCAGCACCCACAACCCTCACTCAGCACAAGCAGAGCACCTCAGGAACCTGTCAGGAGGGATTAGTCCCACACGTCTCCCCCACCACCAGCACAATGTACCAGTACCATGGAAAGCCCAGCAATTCCCAAGAAAACTATTTGTTTCAATCCAGGGTAAGAATATCTAGTCTGGAGCCAGACTCCAACCCAGCTCTGAGAACCAACTACAGGAGACAGTTGAAATTAGAGTAACACAATTTCAATATCGTCAAAGAGGTAAATGTGCTCAATTGCCTCAAGGCCTCTGTAAACATTAATTATTAACTTAATGTCTGGCTTCCCTGAGGTGTCCATTATCCCATGTATTAATGGCCCTTCCAATAAAGCAGGGGGCAAACAGATTATCTGATATATTAATGAAAGTTTGTAAATTGATTTGGTTGGATTAGAAAGTGCTTGGCAGTTAACTGATCACAGAATCTGGAAAAACAACAGAATACAATGAAAGAGGTTTTCTTTCCTCACCGCTTTATCTGCTCAGAAAAGAAGAAGAGTTGGTCACAGTGGTGCTGGATGTTCTTTTGGATGCTTCTCTTTCCTGTCTCCCATCCAAAGTGTAATTAAGGAAAGCCTCAGGCAGAAAACTCAGTTGTAGCAAGAGGTAACACTAATGCTGGCTATATTCTAAATGCCTCTTCACAAAAGTCAAGTCAGTCTTATTCCTAAGACCCAGGCTTCTATATTTTCATTGCCATGGGATTTTCACATCCATATGGGATACGCCTGAGGGGTCAGGTTGACAAAAGGATTTCAGTGAACAAACCCCACTCGAGTCCAACACTGGGATCCTCAGAATTGTCTGCTTAATCCTCTAAACACCTCCAGATCCACAAACACCAGTGAGGTAAGGGTGAAAGGCTGGGTGTACAGACATGTGCCACTTGCACTCCCTTCTTGTGTAAGCAGCTGCTCAGCTTATTTTTTAGCTCCCAGAAAGCTGCTTTTACAACCCTCTGAAACATCTCATTTAACTGAAGGAGTGTTTGTTCATTAGCGTTACTTGCAGCAGGAAGCACGTCAGTGTGGGAGTTCAATCCCCCAGGATATGACACAGGATTCATTCCACAACACGGGGACTCTGGAGATGCTGCTGTCCCAAGTCTGCAGCTCAGTTCTCCCTCTGATTCCATGGGCTGCCACCTCCACCCTGGTCAAAGCACCATGGTCAGTTCACAAGCAGAACAACTACATCCACAGGCTGCTCAGGATAAGACTGGCCAATATTAAAAGCCAGCATCTTCCTCCAAGAAGATAAGGCAAGCCTGGGCAGATTATATCTCTATTTTTCATCCAGAATACCATATGCTTTTCACAGCCACATGCAAAACATGCAGCAGTCATGTTTCCAATCTGCCGTGCACTTTACTGGGCTCCTTATGCTTGGAGAGAAATCTGTGTTCTCTGATTTATCTGAATGTCAGGGAGTGATTTAAAGGGAGACCAAGTAACAGTCCTTCCTGATAGATTTTTGGTTATGTTGCAGTTTGCTGTTTAGTCGGGTAACATCTGTTCTTCAAGCAGAGGAACACGATACTGATCTTTCATGTAAATTTATGGAAGAAGTTATGATTTTATCCTATATCCTAATAAGGATTCTGACAGGTTTTAAAAGGAGAACCTTGTTTGTGCTGGAGTTTTGTGCCTGTTATTTTATCATAATTTAAAATCAAACTAGTCAGACACTAAATTATTTCCTGCTGAGAAATGTGCAAAAGCTCCTTTTATTCCTATATCCTCTTTACCGCTGGCATCTTGTATTTATAGAGTGTAGATGGAGAACTTAACATCCATGTTTTCTCCTTTTAAAGTCTCTCCTTTGATCTAGTTATCCATCCAGGAGATTGCTTTGATCCTTGCAGTTTTTCTAATTCCAAATATGCAATTATGCTTATCTAGTCCTGGAGGATCTGAGTGTTTCACTGCTGGTTTACCAACACACCCCAGCTTTCATCAAAAGGAACTTGTTCTTGCCCACAGCACTGCAGGCTGCAGACTCATCTGCCAACCTCAAAAACCCAGGAAAGCCTGCTTCTCCTTGCCTGGTCACATCCCAAGATGGCAGGGAAGCAGGATAGAGAACAGGCTGACCCACTGTCTGCGACAGGAGGGCATCTCCTTGTGCTGAACAGTGAGGCAGGAGAGCGGGTGGAAGAGTCCAGGAAGGAATGGTCCCACTGAGGAGCAGAGCTGGGGGCTCTCACACAGATCCCTTTGAGTCACCCAGTCCTGCCACCTTTCCCTCTCTCTTCCCCCAGGTTTCAGTCACTCAGAAGCCATTGCTTCCAGAGCTGGCATTTGATGCCAGGAACCAGGGTCTATGTGAGAAACTGGACATCACGGCCCAGGAAGGATCTGAAGTCGGTAGGGAAGGCAGCAGAAATGGTCCAGGGAGCAGTTCTCCCAAAAGACAACCATCTTCCCCCTCCCACCAACCACAAGGAGACTGAGCCAAGACTGATTCCAGCCCATTTGTTGCTTGTTTTAAAAATCTTCTCCCTTCTAATACCATTGTCCCACGTGTTATCTAAAACTGCCTGATCTCTCCCCCGGGGAGCAGGGAGGGAGGCAGAAGAAGAGAATGCCATTATTTCATGAAGGGATCTGAAGTAGTAGGGGATTTACTTTCAGCTTCCAGAGGGTTGAAATAAATTGAGATGTATCACCCTGATGCTTCACTGCTCAGTATTTTGACACCACATTACTGCTTAGCACCTGAAACTGATCTGATGGGAGACGTGACCACAGCCATGCTCCCCTCTCTGCTTCCAACTTCTGGTCTGCCATCCCCACTCTCATACTCAGAAAGAAATTAAAATCTGCTCTAACATGTTAATGAGTGATAGGAAAAAAATACAAGATTATAAAATCTGTAAAGGCAGCAAGTGGGCCACAACTGCAGTACAGCATTTGAACAATTGTCTCCTTACTTAGCCCAGACAAGGCTGCTGGAGGTGCAAAGCTCTCCCACCAGAAGACAAGTGCAGGTTCCCTTCCCTTTCTATATAAAGGCTGGTATTTCTGTTCTTGCAAACCAAAGGCTCAAGTGGCAGTTTCTGTGCAAAAACTTCTCCTATCAACAGCACAAGGAAGAAAAATTACCTATTATGTCTTAGCATCACCCTGGCACTACCAGCAACTTTCCAAGAGGCAGATCACACGTGGAAGGCAGGAGACGAGCTGCTAAATCACCCTCTTCAATCCAGCAAAGCACGTTTTTCATGTTTTCCTTCAAACAAGGCAACAACACCAGCGCAGCCCCAACAACACATTGTAATAAATCAGCTGAGAGATTAAAGGACTTTATTTTGCCAGTCTGCCCTAATGAGAACTACTTTTCAGGAGCTCTCAGTGGTTCAGACAGGACAGTGACTGAGGTCCAGTGTCTGCTCTCAGAGTCAAGAGTCCAAAAAAGAGCCCTGGATCTGGGGAAAGACGCCTGCTAGTGATGCTGATTGTACAATCCTGCTACACTGCTCCAGTGAAAACTCTTCCAGCAGAGTTTGGGCAGTGGAAAAGGAAAGTATGTGGCAGCTTTTATGAAGTTGGCTTTCTTTGCAACACTGCAAAGCTCTCCTGCAGGCAAGGTTCGCGTCCTACAGAACTCCAGAAACTTGGCCACCAATACATGATGTTTCAGGCAAGGTCACTGAAATCTCTCAGCACAGCTGGGTTTGGGGGACTGACTCACTGCTTCAAAGCTGCAATCTTCTGAACCAGCTCTTCCAAGCTGAATTACTTGCCTGACATTTAATATATCTCCGTAGACTCCCTTTCCTTGTAAGGGAGAACCTCTAAAATTCATTCTCCTTTGTATTGCAAGAATTCCTATTGAGTTCTCCTCAGGAAAAGCTGAACACTGTGTTTCTGCTGCAAGAGAGCAGCACAAACAGGGCAGCTTCCTGCCCTATCAGTCCTACCTATGACACCTGTTACACCTTTCTCAGCTTTACATATCAGAGCTTTGCCTCAAAGAGATATAAGATTGTAAACTCAGCAGGGGAAGGATGGGCTGAGTTTAAACTACCAAAGGCATTAAGTGCTTAGAAAAGATTATTTTGGCAATGTTTTAAGAAACAGATCTGGTAACAAAGTTACACGTTTTGTGACTAAATATCAGTGAGTTTGAAAAAATACCTGTGTTACTGTAATACCTCAATGGGTGAGCACAGACACATCCCAGATTTTTTGCTAAAAAGTAGGTTCATCTTACTCTAAAGAAAGACAACTCGGTGGGTGATTCCACAGACACTGAGCTGAAATCTATTTAAAACTGCAGATTACAGTACCTCGCTTTTCTGTCCTAGGAACATTGGTCTGCACAGGTGGTGCACCTCTGGTGGCACAGGGTGAAAATGGAAATGTATAGAGGTCATGCATCTTGGAAAGAAAAGAATGGAGGAAAGGGTACCATGGGAGTATAAATGGTTCCAATCTCATTCCTTTGCAGAGAAAATGCAAGCACTTAACATGCTCCATCTGCACAGGCACACAACACAAACATATTTGGGATGATAGAGGTAGGACTGGCAGCTATTTATCACTTAACTGTGTGGAGATTTGACCATCAGATAAGCAAGAAGACTAAAAAGCACCTCTGCCCCACAGCACAGAAGTTTAGAAGCTCATCCCCTGGAAGGTGCCCAGACTCCAAACCTGCTGCATTTGGTTTTCATGCCTGTTTTACCATTACTTAAGAGACAGACAGCTCCAAGTCACTTGACATTTGCACTGGGAAGCCTGAGCAAACACACAAAGCTGGATAAGGGCATCTCTGCCAACAAAGGAATGGACAAACATGTCAAACCACAAGCTGGAAGCTCTGGAAGCACGTTAGGCAAGGCTACAGCTTGTAATAGATCAGTAATACAGCAGTAATAGATCCAGAGAGAGGGGCTGTGAGGGTTTTGGTGGAGAGCAGTACCAGCAGTGAGGCTCATTGTCAGGGTAAGCAGCTGCCCTTGGCTCTGGAGGAAAAGCATGGAACAGGAACGGAGGGAAAACTGTAAACTTGGCCTTCCACTCCTCTCACTGCCTGATGAAGGTGTGACTTGACATGTACAGTCACTCTCCTCCCAAAGCAGCAGCTTCCAAGCTTGTTCAGACTGCAGAGCTGGAGACCATGGGGTTTATATTACAGAGCAGAGACTTCTCACAGCTCTGCAAAAAACACAGTCTGACCTCTGTTCTAAAGCACTTTAGGGAATCTTTGTTCCAGAGCTCAAGAAAAAGGTAGAGCTATAAATTAAAATTGCATTAGTAGTTTCCTTGGTGGTCTGCAGAGCAGGAAGGAGAGTGGCAGGGATTCTTTCTTTTCTTGCATTTATAAAAAGTTATACCCCAAAATTATATGCAGTGCTTTAGCATGGAAACACAGGTCCACTAAAAAGTAAAAAATAACATTTAAGCACTGTACTGCTCAACAGAGAAGAAATTGCATTACTGAAAGACCTAGTACATCAATTGCTCTTTCTAGCACTCTTGGAATCCTCTGTGTCTTTGTGGTACCTACATAAAAGCATAAACCTCTCATTTTTTCTGAAATAATTCTTTCTATGCAGTTTCATACACATGAAATGCACAAAATTTGGATACTTTTACTTGTTGCTTCACTATTTCCAGGTGATTTCTTGTTAGTGCTTAGAAAGCTTTGATCTACTTTTTGCTTAAAATCAAGTTATATTCCACACATTGGTTTTATATTGAAAGGGTAGTCTGAAATTAATCCACAGACATACTATTTTACTGCTTTTGCACTGTATTTCCTGTTTTAATGCTAGACTTTTCTGATGGAAGGTAGCAATCATTCAGATATTAAAAGCAGTCATCTTGGGGACACAGTTGTCAGATTTAAGGATCAGAAATTATATAGGCAGCTGTAAAAGGATAGGAAGTGAATAGATCAATATTACGAGGTCCAGTAATTCTTCAAACTAAAGTGAAATGAGGGAACTGTTTGCAAGAACAACTTGATGATTTAAGTTGTGCAGCAGCTCCAGGGGGAGGAGAGGAAGCAGGGAGCAACATCTGCACGGTGGCCTGAAAGGGTTAAGGACACCTTAATCAAAAAGGATTTTGCCCTGAAGCAAGGGCAGGCTAAGGAGGACTTGCAGTATGATCCCATTCTGGGCTGGAAAACACAAACCCTTGACAGAACAGCCCTGGCACCACTTCATCTGCAGGAGTGTCACCCGGGGAGCATTTGCAGGGAATGAATCCCTGACATTAGAGAACCCTTTGGAGGGTCCTGTCAGCACCCACCACATCTCTATTTACATGCAGGATGTGAGCAAACCATCACTGAATTAATCTTCCATTTCCACCACAGAGTTAAGTGTGTTTATGGGCAAAGCCCTGAGTGTGCAGTAACATCCTACTCCATGGTCCCAGTCCTGAGACAATCTGGCATTGTTTGGAAGCATTTGGTCAATGGCTTTTTGGTGCTCATTCTGCATGCAGAGGAGGAAAGAGCATCCCATCACATCCACTACAACACGGGTTCCCCTTAAGGGTGTGGATATTTGAAAGCAAGCCCTGGATGCAGGAATCCTGCCAGTCTGAAACCTACTCAGAATTCAAATTAATTTGTGAGGAGGAACATGGCTCACATGGAAATACAGAGCCAGAGGAGACCAAAACTTGGATAAAAAAGCTGCACATTGGGCAGGAGAAGGTTTGGCATCCTATCCCACTCGGAATTTCAAGATACATGAGAGTGTCGTTGTTTGTGTGGGAAGACTGATCCCAGTCATGTCATCATTCACCCCATTCAACCCTAAACTCACAGTACAGGAGAGTTAAAATTTTAATCCAAGATGACCTTATGCATTTAGAGATAAACATTCCAGAGGGTCCAAAAAGTAGTGACTTGTTTAGTGGTTTTTCTAGGACACAGATTTTTAAGGTTGCAGCATGAAAGTTTAGAACCTTTAATATTTCTATGGTTCTTTGGACATGACAAAGTAATTCCCCCTCCCTGAGCAAATCCAAACCAAGAATTCAGATTTCTCTTCCAGTCCTAATCAAGGACTAGATACACCCTTTTACTTGCCTTTGGAAGGTAACATTCCATCAGCAAACAAAAAAGCCAGTAAGATGATCTAATGAATGAAGAAAACAACTGCTTTTGGTTTCTTTTCTTGTCCTATTATTTCCTGACCCTTTTCAAACAAGTCTCTGTTGACAAACTCCGGATTCTGTTCTGACTCCAAACAAAGTTTCAGCTCAGAGAACTCCTAAAGGAGTATGAAATGTCCCAACACAGTTCATCTGTACCTGCTAATGGTAGGCGGAGATCACTCCAAGCAACACACTCCTAGAGAAACTAATCCTGGTTTTCCCAGTGAAGCACAAAGTCAGGATCATTCACCTCGTGTGTTTAGACACAGTGCCTTAGGTGACATCTAAAATTCAAATTGGAAGCCTCTGCTTTCAAAGGTTTGCCAGTGACTCGGTCTGTTTCTCAGCGGTGCTATTAGCCCAGACCAGATTTAAGGCAGCATTAGCAATTCAAAGCATCTCGAGGCAAGGACATAATCCTTACGGGGAGTAGAAACCTTGCTTTCCTACATTTCTTAGCAGCAAAATGGTATCTTAAATTAGCAAAAAGAAGAAAAAGTGTGGAAGATTCCCTTGGGAGAGAGGTTACCAAGCTTGTTTCGGATTTCTGCTAAGAGGTTCCAGCACCAGGTAACCTCAGTTCCTGTACTTTCTATGGAGAGAAACTACACCTGAGCTGGCTGGCAGCAATAACTCTCCTCATACTTTGCATAATGAGGTCCCATCTATAGTCCCAGAAGTTGTTTAACCCTCAACTGTGACTTATTCCAGGCGACCAGCCAAGTGGATGCTTAAGGAGAATATATGTAGCTATGATCTTCACAGGCTGGTATTCATCTTGTCTCAGAAATTGTTTAGGGCAGAGAGGTTAAGAAGAATAGAGTGGAGGCTTAAAAAAGATTTGTTTCTAAGAGACACTTCACTGGATTCATTCAATTTAGCAAAGAAACTAAGGTTAGGAGAATGCCTTTTAGGAACTATTGTCTCATGGTAATTTAATACATAGGTTTTCAAAAGGAGACAGCAGTTAAGAAAAGTTGCAGTTCAGTCAGATAAGAAGCTCCCTCATTAGTATGGATTAGATCTAAACACCTTAGAATAGCTGACAGCCTCTTCACAAGGCACATCCTATAGCCCTTCCTTTTAGACTCTACAAGCCAAGCTACCCAGAGCTCTTAAGGCATCCTGTCATATCACAGACTTACCAACTAGTCTAAAAATATCCCTGAAGGAGAAAAAGATCCTGATCTAGACAAGGCAATTAGACCTGGTTTAAAGAAAATTCACGATCAGACAGGCACTGTTCTCAAACAGTGCTATTCAGCATCTCCTATCAATCAGGGTTAGGAGCCTTCAGGAAACAGGGAGTAAAACTCTGAGCCTGCACACAGCACACACTTCTCCCCCCAGGCGAAAAACCAGCAGAGCTTCTGCTTGAGGTGTTTGTAACAGCACGAGGCCACTTAATTGGGTTTCCCCTGCAGCAGGTGGGTGTTTCCAGCATCTGCTCAGACAGTTAACACCTTGTGTGTGAAAGTACCGCTGCGACTGCACACGGAGTGGCTTTCCCCAAAATACCAACAGCAGATGATAAACAAGACACAAAAGCTTTTTTAAAGGTTGTTTTAAATGTATTTGCTACAATGTGCTGGTGTTTTCACTCACTCACGTGCATTTCAATGAGAGTCCAGATTTGGAATAACAAAGCGGGAAGACAGAGGTAGGAATGATTGGGATGAGAAGGCAGAGGGACAGGCCAAGCCTGAGCTTTACTGAGGAGCCTCAACTGCCTGGGGGAAAGGAGTCAGCAAGAGCCTCGTGTCTTCAGCAAAGCCCCTCTACCCGGGACAGCTGCACCCCAGGGCAGGCTGGGTCTTGGGAAGGACCTGGTGGTTCTGACAGCACCAGAGTGAAGGTGTAGTTATTTGGCTGGAGATACACAAGAGACAAGTGGCAGCTCCTTGGTTCATCCACAGTCACTTTCCCTTCAGAAAGAAAAAGGAGCTACACTTCACTGAAAGGGGAGGGACAAGGTATCCCAGGCAGCAATAACCCAGCATCCCCCACCTACAGAACCCAACAGCCCCAGAAGCAGCATTTGCAGACAGGTCAGAGGTTCTGCACTTGCTCTGGCTTTGTTTTTATCTCATTTCCCAAGCCCCAGGGCGCTGCAAGTGAGACAGAGGCATTGTGACAACTCACCCACCCTCCAGAGAGGGGAAGGCAGCACTTTGCAATCATTACAACTCGGGCTGTTCCTGAACCCAAACTCTCTGGTTCCAGCACTGGCAACTAAGGGCAGGCCTCTGGAGCAGAAGCAGCAGCAAATAGCTCATCCCTGGAGAGTTATTTCCTGAATAAATAGCTGCATAAACAGCTCTGCAGTAGCAGTCCCAGTCTGGCTCTGGAGACTTTTATGTCTCCAGTTTCTAATGAGGACTGGTTTAATTTTTTTTGTAACATCCCATCTCCCTAATAAAAGTCATCTCCAATGTGGAATTGGCTCTGAGAATTGCAGTTCCTTGATAATATGTGCTTTCAAGTGATGTGGCATGGTGATCAACGTGAAGGTTGGATTAAGGTTTACACTGCAGCTTCTGGGAGTCATACAAGTCTCTAATTACACATACAGCCCTCAGCACAGCAGTGTGTGACGCTGCTCACGACTTCGGGGAAGACTCACTGAGAAATTACCCAGTTTAGTGCTAAAGTAAGAACGTTCCTCTAACATTAAAAAGCAGAATTTCTCTCCAAGCAGAGGTTTGTCTGTGCCTCCTGAGGCTGTTAAACAACTCCTGCACGTGCTGCAGAGCAGAGGCCAAGAGCTGGGGTCTCCAGGAGTCACCTTGTAACTGAATTTCCATTTGCCTTCCAAAACATGGTCTTGGCTGCGAAAAGCCTAAGAAGTGCTAATACTTCATTTAGCCAAAGAGCTCCCACAGGCTCCTTGGGCAGGACAACAAGGAGTGATTGTGATTATTGCTCCTGAGGTATCAGTGAGATTAGATCTGCAATCAGGCGGATCTCAGCCCCACACCGCAGGCAGCAGGGCACGAGATATACTGGATTTGTTCAGGAGTTCCTGTTGTTTCACTGTCTTTGGTTGCAATGTCTGACACCCAGGCTGGGCAGGTGTGGCTGGAAAGAACACGGGAAGGTGTGTGGCAGCCTGGGACCATTTTCTTTTAAGGCAGAGAACACAGATTACCTGGGACACCAAAAGAAGTTAAAGCTGCCTCGACCCTGTCTGTTCTCCATTTGTGCTCAGCTGCCACTCAGAATAATGAAGAAACAGAGAAGAGAAATTGGGAATTTGAAGCTTCCAAGGTTCCTGGCTAAGACAGTAAGCAGAGCTTTTAACCCAACCAAGTGTAGCTCTGACCCAGACGATGAAAGGTAGGCACTGATTAATTGCATCATTTTCTCCCTGGTCACAAGTGTTACTCTGCAGAACTACCCAGAAGTGCTTCAATAAAAAGCTGTTTGCATTCAAAAATAGCCTTTTTATGAGAAGCCTTAAAGATTTTCCAAAATAATAAATACAAAGATGTTTAAGCTTTTATAGCCTGTCTCAAAAACATTAATGATTTTCTGAAATTATTTTGGATGTCTCAAAGAATGGTATGACAATGATCTCCAGGCTTTAGCAACAGTGATTGCCTAGCAAGGTCCATTAAAAAAATTGCAGTTGTGGTTTCAACTTCATTCCCAAGGATTCAAAGTTAAAATTTACAGTTAAAAATTTGAAAAAAAATCACCTCCCAGCACGCAGAAATGACAAAGGAATTTGGGAAATGCTTTGAAACAAACCCCCTCAAAAAAGAAATACGTCAAGCTTTTATTTTAGGTTTCCTTTGTTTTCCAAAATTAGGTGTCATCTTTCAATCAGCACCACCTCAGAGTGTGAGATTTGTGTTCACTATACTTGCATGTGTAATGATGCCAGTATAATTCACAGCAGATGTACATTTGGGGAGAAATTATTTTCCTCAGAATCTATTTGTGTGGGAGGATGAAGTATGGTTATAATGAAGGTGCTGTGGGAGCTGAATGACTTTGCATCTCAAGTACAGGTGCACTTGGGTGTAACTTAAACATAGTTTGCAATCTCTCTAAATGGAGCATTTATAGCCAATTACACTTGTCATTCACCTTGCAAATACCTCTATCTAATTTAACAGCATATGCAGCAGGCAGAGAAATAAAGGATATTATATTAGGTGACAGCAGAATAGAGGTGTAGGTATCTGCATCTGTATCTGTTGCACATTTGGCAGATTTCTCAACCAAAATAGAATGAATTCAGAGAGTGGCCTCCAATGCCCTTATTCTCCCTGCCTCAGAAGCCTCCTGTCAAATGTAATTTCCTCCAGGAAGACATGTATCTAGCTGAGACTTTCCAAAACCTGTCCAAGTGATTCGGACACTCACTTCTCATTAGTACTAGCAGTGAGCGGGTGTGAGCATCTCCTAAATGCCTTTGGAAATCTCTGACACTTTTTTTTTTGTGGCTGTTAAATGACTCTTTGGGCAACCTGCACTAGAAATGACAAATTTCACATTTGTTTCCCTGTCCTCAGACATTCATAATCTCCACGTACCAAATGTCAAGATTTTCCCTCAAAAAGACAACTGAGATGTAGTAAGAGGGAGAGGAGAGACAGACTTTTGCTGTGTTTGGACTAAAGGACAAAGTTCACATTCCAAAACTGTCTCCTCTACAGAGGGCTGGATATAACAATTTTAGGATGATCCCACACTCATTGTCATCTTTTTGTCACAGCCCCAGGCAGGCCTGTCACTGCAATGGGAGCAGGGAGGAGAGGAGTTCCATGGCTGCAGTGTCACAGGCACTGAGTCACCCTGGAGAATGTCAGCATGGAGGGGAAGGGAAGGTGAACCTCCCTGGGAAAGGAACACCTGGGAGCAGCTGTTCCGAGATCCACGTTTTCAGTGTCACACCTTGGATCATACCCAGTCCCACTTAACTGGTCCAGGAAACATCCTTCCTGTCCTGAAGAGGAAAATGGGAACAGAACAGCAAATCTGTAAATTGACCATAGATTATATTCTCCCCTTTCCCCACCCAACTGAGAGCCAGAAAGAGGCTCGGAGGAGATTTCATTCCTGTTCTGTCCAGCTTCCACTTTTCACACCCTCAGAAGCCATTTCTCCAACCAAAGCACCACAAATTCCCTCCAGACTGAACCAAGGAGCTGGGAGTAGCTTTTCCTTTCAAAGCCCTCCCTAACAAAGTCAGTCTTACCAACAAACATAAATGCAAATAAGTGAGTAATACTGAGCTTTATAAATCCATTACGTGGCTTCTTGTTCTGTTATTTAACTGACATCTCTTCCCCTTTTTGCCAAATGTATTTCATGTATATGTGTCTGTTTTCTATAATCTTTTCCATTTCTCTTATCACTTGTATTTTAATAAACCCCATGTCCAGATTCAGTATCTTCTTCAGCAGCCGGAGAGGGAGATATATTTGTTCATTGGAGTTATTAAAATTCTAAATATCTCCCTCCTTTTATTTGATTTTAGTGAGATTCCAGACATTTTCTCAATACCAAGAAGATTGGATTCATTGGAATATAACGCTGACAGAAGTCCTGCACTGAAACTTTAATTTCAGTTCAAACTCCATTAATTTGAGACATCCCCAGCAGATCTGGGCAAGGTGAACTTTTTTTATGAACTATTTTCAACCCCAGTTGAAGATTAAACTAAAATTGAAGTTTTTGCTTCTTAACACTGAGGAAAAAACCACATAAACAAAACCTAAGGCCATTATTTCACTTTCATATGTATTTTAACTCCTGACAGAACTCCTGATGGCCACTTGGCTTAAGCAAGGACAGACTTAAACCACTAAATCTGACTTTTGGGGCATTATCTTCCCAGTATTAATCAAATAAACCACTTAAAACAGAGTTCTACTTTCCTGAGGGCCTCTCTACTTGTCTGTCATTGATGACTTTTCCACAAAGAGCACATTATGTTAAGAGGCTCAGCTCAGCAATTCCAGAATTAACTACCAAGAGAGAAACCAGCAGTGATTTCTCCCTGATCCTTTGAGAAACAGCAGTGATTTGTCCCCTCGTTTTCCCTGAGCTTGGTGTGAGCTCGGTGTCCTGTAATTTTGTGGAAATATTCACTGGATATATTGCTCTACTCACAGCTGTTTAAAGGTACATCTTGATCAAAGAGGGAGTTGGAGGAGTTTATTCAAATAAGACTGTAAAACCCATAGTGATTTTATTTCCTCCCCTTGCACACAAACCTTCCCACTCAGAATAAGAACAGTAGGTTCATGTTGCAACTGCAGGGGAAGAAAGTGCTCACATGGAAACCTCAAGAGCAGTGACCAAAATCAGAACCTGCCAGTCCCATGCCAGTTAAAACTTTCCTATCACTTCCTAATGTCATCTCAGAGCTATTTGCCACGAAAAGGTTCAGAAGATTAAACTGAAAGAGGGTAGGTTGACATTACATAGGGAAGAAATTCTTCCTTGTGAGGGCAGGAGGGCGCCCTGGCGCAGGTTGCCCAGAGAAGCTGTGGCTGCCCCACTCCTGGAAGTGTCCAAGGCCAGGATGGAGCAACCTGGGATAGTGGGAGGTGTCCCTGCCCATGGCAGGGGGTGGGAATGAGATGAGTTTGAAGACCCCTTCCAACCCAAACCATTCTGTGATTTTATAAGGAAACATGGTTTCAACTTTCCACCCATCCCCTTTGGGCCACAGTGAAAGAACAAAATTAATGCTGCAAGAACCTTCAGCTACATCGCCAAAGAGAAGCACAGCTGGAATGACGAATGCCCCAGCTTTGCTGCCGTTATTCCCAGGCCTTCCCAAAGCAAACAAACAAACAGCTGTGTGTGTTTCTAACGGAAGAAATTAATCTGAAACTCACAGTTTCTCGCGGTAGCGTTCTGCCCCCTGCCTGTGCATCCTGCATTTCACCGCGGCCGGGTCATCCATCTGCAGCCTCAGCACGACTCTCCGCAGGGGCAGCCTCCTACTCCACCTACCTGCCCAGGCTGCCATCCAGACGCCCTCCAGACTGAAAAGACCCTAAAGCAATTCTTCCCACCCTCCCCGAAGCCTCTGAAATGCCCTCTGCAGACACAGCTGGTTTAGAACATCTTGCTGTCTCTCAGCCAGTAAAAGTTAGGGAAGCACACCCTACCCCTGGCGGGGTGCTCAGCTGCCTTATTTAAACCTAATACCATTGTGTTGCAGTGAGTGTGAACCCTTGAGTCTGTCTTTCCATCTCTTTTACCAGGCTCAAACATACAATTAATGAGAGCTTTCACTGTGATGCTGCAAACACTGTGCTCCCAGCAAGCTTTCTCTGAACACTGTATCCACCACAGCTTTACCTGGGTTTATTGTTTTCTTCCCCCCTTAAGGTCCCAGTGTTCATACAAACTGTTGCACCCAGTCACTGCTGGTTCTGTAAACAATTTCTCAATGGTGCATCTTTTTCAAAGCGAGTTGAATGATTAAAAACTGAACCACGTTAAACTCACACACGTACCTTTTGTCTGAGTCTGCCAAGTGCACAGCCTTGGAGCTGGATGCACACAGCCTTTTGGCTCAGCCAAACATCTGCAGCATGGTGCTGGTCTGGGTGTCTTCTGTGGAAAGTCAATAGTAGTCCAAGAGTCCTTCATGAACTCCCTGAGCCCCTCTGCAATTCCTCTTCTCTGACTCAAAACCCCACTTGAGTTTGGTTGGGGGAGTTTGTTTCTTTCTTTTGTTTTGGGGTTCCCACCATTTCTGGGCCACGAGGGACAGGAAGGTCCATCCTGAGATCATGGATTGAAGGCACTGTCCAAGAGCAGAGTATTGCAAATGAATGCAGACTGTCTGCTTCACAGCCAGATCCCAGGGATCAGAAATGCTTCTGCCAGCCTTCAGTCCAATTTTGTTAGACTCATCCACAGCTCCCAGTAGTGTGGCTTTTGTAGCTGCAGTTTGATGAGCTGAGGAGAGGAAGATTACCAGTGGCTCACCTTGTAAGTAGCTGGAAGCCAGCAGAAAGAGAGATACGTGGCTGGTGAAGCAAGTTCTGTACCTTATGTCTCATCCTCTGCCTTTGAGGTACAGCAAAGCAGATCAGAGACCTGGACACGTCATCCTACACAGCATCCTTTCCCTCAGAGAAGGCAGGAATCCTGTGGTGGCATGTTCCATCCATTCCAGCTTGCTCAGCAGCCTCCTGGCACAGCACAGCAGCACTTTGACCAGGGAAACAGGGATAGCTGCCACCACCAGAAGCCAACAGCTGGACTGTGGATGTGTGCCCTCCTGGGCTGGGAGGAAGGGTCACACAGCAGCACCTCAGGCCTTGTGCAAGCCCAGTGGAAGGCTCTGGGAGGGACAATTTCGGCAGTGCAGCAGCACTTCAGGGCTGTTGGGGTACAGTGTGCACTGATGGAGGGGCTGAGCTCAAACCTGCACCAACACGGCCCAGCGCTCCTCAAAGACCAATTTCACAAGGCTGGAGGTCGGGCAGTGGCTCAGATCGGCACAAACACGGCGTTCAGCTCTCGGAGGGACCATTTCTATGCCAGGCGATACAACAGTGCCTCAGACCTGCATCGACATCGGGCTGGACACCCTTGGAGGACGGCATGGTGCAGCGTGGGCAGGGCATTCCCTCAGACCTGCCCCGACCTCACGATCTGCTGTCGGAAAGCAGAGTCTGGGAGGTCGGGAATAGAGAATCCCCTCAGGGCGGGACGCACAGGGCACAAGTGTTGCCGTGGAACCACACGGACCCTCCAGTGCCTCGGGGAGGGACCAGGGGTGGCCTCAGGGCTGAGCTGGTACCGCCTCAGGGCACGGCCCGTTCATCCCCTCAGGGAACAGCCCCTGCAGGGCCTGGGCTCCCCATCCCCTCAGGGCAGCGACCCTCCATCCCCTCGGGGCACACTCCCGGTGTCTCCTCAGACCACGCTCCCGGCGTCCCCTCAGTTCACATTCCCCGGATCCCCTTAGTTCTCAGTCCCTGTATTCCCCTTGTCCCGTCAGTTTAATGCCTATGTCCCCTCTGTCCCCTCAGCTCACATTCCCCGGATCCCCTCAGTTCTCAGTCCCTGTATCCCCTCAGCTCACATTCCCCGTGTCCCCTCCATCCAGCCCCTCTCCCCCCTCAGTTCCCGCTCCCAAGGCGGGAAATCGGTCCCGCCGCGCGCGCAGGGGGCGGGGCGATGGGCGGGGGGCGCGCGCCAGGCCCGGGCGGCCGTTCGGAAACGGAAGGGGCGGGGCCCTGCGCGGAGAGCGCGCGCGCTCGCGCGCCATCTCTACGGAAGCCCGGCGGGAGCCTTCGGTGTCCCGGCGGCGGCCCCGCTGTGAGGGGGCCCGGGGTCCGGACCGGGATGGCGGCACCGTGAGGGGCCCGGTGAGCGCCCGGGAGGGGGCGGGATGGCGGCACCGTGAGCCGCCCGGGACGTTCGGCCCGGGGCCCGCGGGAGGCGGTCGGTCCGGGGCCCGGCGGGGCGGGAAGGCGGCGGCGGGCGCGTGAGGGGAGAAGGGGGGGGCGGGCGGGGAAGGGCCGGGGGGAGCTCAGTGTCCGCTCTGTCCCGCAGCGCTCCCCGCTCGCACTGGATGCCCCCGGGCTGCAGGGCGCTGTCACTCGCCGCCCGACTGCTGTGCCCCCGAGCCGCGCGTCGCTGTGTCGGGCTCAGCCCCGGGTTCCGCTGCCCGCTGCCGCCACAGCTCCGGGCCACGGGCGGCGGCCGGCGGGGAGGAGGCGCCGGGGGTTTTCCCTCCCCGCTGTTGTTGAGCCCCGCCTGCACGGCGGCGGGGGACATGGCAGAGCAGAGGTACTGCGTGGACTATGCCAAGCGCGGCACCGCGGGCTGCAAGAAATGCAAGGAGAAGATCGTCAAGGGAATGTGTCGCATTGGGAAGATCGTTCCCAACCCTTTCACGGAGTCCGGGGGGGACATGAAGGAGTGGTACCATGTCAAGTGCATGTTTGAGAAGCTGGACAAGGCCAGGGCCACCACCAAGAAAATCGAAGACATCACGGACTTGGAGGGATGGGAGGAGCTGCAAGATGAGGAGAAAGAATTAATCAACAAGTACATCTCAGGTGAGACACAAGGCAGCACCTGGGTCACTTTTCTGCTTGCTCATAAGTTTGGGGTTTTTTTGACAGTCTCACAGATTGTCACCCAGCTGTGCCTTTGCCACAAAATCCTCAGGGATGTGTTTGTGTGGCTTGGGGACAAAGTGGGTAGTGCTGCTCTAATCCCTGTCTCAGCTTTTTCCATGCTGTTTAATGAATTAGGTATTCCTTTAACTTTTGTTCTCTGAAAAACATCCGTTCATTTTTCTTTCTCCTCCAATTCCCAGTTCTTCTAAGGCTTAGTTGCAGAGTACATAGCACACTGAATGATGTGTGAGATTATTTCTGACTGGCTGTTTGAACCTTGCTGGTTTGCAGAAGCCAATTCCAAGGCTGGAAGTACCCCAAAGAAAAAGGTGATAGTCCAGGCTAAACTCACTGCCACGGGACAACTGACAACAAAGGATCCATTAGGGCTTGTCAATCCATCACCCAAGAAGTTCTCTGGCTTCACAGGTAAAATTTAAGAATCTGATTCTGAGAAATCAGTTTCTCCTGATAACAGTTTAAACTTGGCTCAGATTGGTAGTTTATTATCTAAAGATGGTTTAGTCTGAGTTAGTTCCTTTGAATTCAGGTTTGCCAGGAGTTGTCAGTGCTTTCCTAGGCTGTCAGCCTTGAAAGAACCCCTAGGGAGATGTTGGAGTTTCCTGGTATTCCCAAGGAGACAAAGGTTCTGCAGTGCCCATGTTGTCTGGCTCATGTGCTGCTGCCTCCATACTGCCTTCATCCATTGGCCAATTCCAGTCACACTGAAGGGAGAGCCTCAAGTTATCCCAGGGGGAGCTCAGAATCTGTAAAAAAACTGGTTGTGAGGGGTTACCAGTTGTGTTTGTGGAAGGGGAAGCTGTGACCCCTGTGTGAGCACAGACCTGCAGCTCCAAACCACCCAGTGTGGCCACAGCACAGCCAGAGGTACCTTGTGTGGGATTGCTGCTGTTAGGAGAGAAAAGGAGGTGGTGGGTTCATTTCTCTCCCATTTTATAAATGATTTTATGAAAACACCTTGCCATGAAGAGCAAAGGCCTGCAAAGCAGGGATAAGACTGAGGCATGGGCCAGCAGGAATTGCTTTTCACCGTGGTTAAATCATGCTTGTCTGGGGAATTAAGACCCAGAAAACCCTGATGTAATGTGAGGAGTAAAACTAATGAAAAAAATAGTTTGAAATTTTTTTAAAGTCGCCAATTTTGGGGGAGCACCCCTCACTGCTGGGGTTGTTCTCAGCTTGCCCAGCTGAGGTACCTTCAGCTTCACAATCTGCACCGTGTTGTATTTGTTGAAAAAGCAGCTTGTTGTGTGTTTGATGCAGCCAAGCCAAAGAATTCAGAAGGTGTCTCTGCAAACTCTTCCCACAAGTCCAGCCTGTCTGCAGCCAAGTGTGACCCAAAGCACAAGGACTGTTTGCTGCGGGAATTCCGGAAGCTCTGTGCCATGGTGGCCGAAAAGCCAAGCTACAACGTGAAAACACAGATCATCCAGGACTTCCTGAAGAAGGGATCTGCAGGAGGTATGGCTCCTCCTTGGAATTCCCAGTGTATGAGAAGCTGAAATGAAAGGTGAAAGAAATTCTGATTGCTGGTCAGTCCCGGCACTGGGGAGGGTCTGAAAGGTGGAGTTGATGTTTGCAAACTGTTTAAATAACAAATTCAGACAATAATGTCTCGCTCTGGTGTTGTAGGGAACATTTCTAGGTGCCAAATTTAATGCTGGGATCGGATTTGGAGGAAAATTGTGGGTATTTCCCCTAAAAACCATCCTTTCATGTGAGGCAGAGCAGCATGGTCCAAAGCCAGCTGTGAGGTTTTTATCCCCAGGGTCGTGCAAATGGGCACAACCAACCACAGCCTGTATGTGAAAATCAAATGAGCACAGTTACAATGGTCTGTGTTTATTTTTTCCAGATGGTTTTCATGGAGATGTATACCTGACCATTAAACTGCTGCTACCAGGTGTCATCAAAATAGTTTACAACTTGAATGATAAGCAGATTGTGAAGCTGTTTAGTAGGATTTTTAACTGCAACCAAGATGAAATGGTCCGGGACCTGGAACAGGTGAGTATAGACAGCAGTTCTCTGAATTTCTGCTGTTCAGTCCTTTGGTTATGGAAATTCTGTAATGGTTTGGGGTTTAGCTTGACTGTTAGAATGGGAGATGGTGATTTATTTGCTTGCTTTCTTGGCTTTAGCAGTTTTCATGGCATTTTCTGCCATCTGGAACCTTTAGAAAATTATGTTTAAATAGAAGGAAAGATATAAACTCATTTATATTAAATTCAACTTTAGAAAGCAGGACTAAAATATCCAGGCAAGTTGAGCTACATCTGTCTAAACTGCTTTATCTGGTACCTTCCTACAAAATTGATTTAAATCATTCTTTTTGTAATATCACGTATCAAAAGTGGGATTCAATTAACAGATCTGTCCCTGTGAGCTGCAGTTGGATGATACAATTAAGCTACACTGCTACAATTACAAGTGTTCAGGTGTGCACTGGATTCCTTCCACAGGGGTTGGTGATTGTGAACACCCTGATTCATTGCAAGATGGAGAAAATGGGTGAATTCTTTCCTCTCTGTGTATATTGCCTTGGTACATGCTCCCTTCTGGTGACATCCCTTGCCTGTTTCAGATCTCTGGATTTGCAGGTGGATTCATCCTGAGGAGATACAGGGTCTATGAAAAACAGAGCCATGAGATGATGCTGGTACTTTAACTTCTTTAGCAAATGAAGCAGCTGAGCAGCTTTATGTGTCGTGACAGCTTCTCTGAATATTTGATTCCAATTTCTTCATGCAATCCCAGCACCATTCCTGTCTCTTACACTACTGCCTGGAGCCATGTTGAATCCCTGGTGGCATTCCCATTCTCTGCCCACAGCTCTGATCCACTCCCTCGTTTTGTTTTTGGAGACAGGGAGATGTTTCCGAGACCATCCGCATCTTCTTCGAACAGAGCAAGACTTGTCCTCCAGCAGCCAAAAGCCTCCTGACCATCCAGGAGGTGGATGAATTCCTAATCCAGCTATCAAAGCTCACTAAGGAGGATGACCAGCAAAGTGTTCTGCAACAGATCAGTCGCAGGTGAGGGAAGCAATGGGCCTCCGGAGGTTTGCCCTAAACCCAGGAGGGGTTTTCTAGGGATCACTGGCTGGAATAGATGAAAAATTAATTATGAACCACAGAGACTGAACTTAATTAACATCCATAAGCAACTGTTAGTGGTTGATTAAGACCCCTTGACTGCTGAACAGCAATGGAGAACATGTGTGGCTCCTGTTCCTGCCAGAGAACTTCATCCTTGCCTGTCAGGACATTCTTCAGTCACTACTAAATAAGTGGCTTGTAGAATTAATCTTAATGGTGTTTAGCTGTTAATTAAGTTGCTTTTTTTCAGGTATGTTGGGAAATGCAATTAAGAAGTGTTAAAGAGTCTTGGTCTGGCTCAGTTTGTGTTGATTTGAAGCTGAGGATATTGCCCTCACTTAGAATTGATGCATTAATTAAATGACTTTTGGATGGTACATCAACACTGAGGCAGAATTAATACTGGCATTCCAACATAAAGATGCTAAAAAGCCTTTTGGATGTTCTCTTGTGCCTCTAAGGTGTTATTAGTAATGTGTGTCCTCATTTAAGTCCTCCATAAGGGGAGGAGTTGTTTTTTAAAGAGAACTTGGCTCAATTTCTTTTCATCTGGAAAGTAATTCAGTTCAATGTCCACCATTGCTAAACCTTTTCCTCTGTACTTCAGGTGTACGGGCAACGACCTGAAATGCATCATCAGGCTAATTAAGCACGACTTGAAAATGAATGCTGGGGCAAAGCACGTGTAAGTCTTACCTCCACTGCAAGAGAAACCCAGAAACGCTCGTTTCATAAGCCAGGAGCAGCAGACCTGAGGCTGATCAATATTTCCCTCCTCTCCTGTTTGCCAAAGGCTGGATGCATTGGATCCCAACGCTTACGAGGCGTTCAAGGCGTCCAGGAACCTGCAGGACGTGGTGGAGCGAGTGCTGAGGAACCAGCAGGAGGCTGAGAAGGTGCCGGGGCTGAAGCGAACCCTCAGCGTCCAGGCCTCGCTCATGACCCCCGTGCAGCCCATGCTGGTATGTTAACCCCCCTTCCCAGCTGGCACAGACCCTCACCCTGAAGGATCAGTAGCCTGGGAAATGGCTGTGGGCAGTGTGAGCTCATGGGCTGGTTTTTGCTTCATGCTGTTTTATAAAGCATCTTCTACCAAGAGGCCAGTTTTCCACGTGCCACTCTCAAGCTAAAAATCTTGGCTTGCTTTCATCCAAAAGAGGCTTTTATGTTTGTTTGCTGTCCTTCCAGAAGTTGATCCCTTCTCTGGAAATAGTGTTAGCTTTCCATTGGATTAGAGATTCAAATAAGTTTGACTTTTTCTTTGAACAAGTCAGAGTTAAATATTTACTTTTGGGCTCAGCACACTCTTACAAAAGACCCAGTACTAACATCTCTAAGCATTTGGAGGAGATAAGCACTGAAAAGCTGTAATAATCAGGGCATATGCAGATGGTTATAAGTAAATGAGTAATTAAGGAAAGGAAAATTTGGGCTGCCTATCAGAGACCCTGGACAAATAGATTTACAAGGGAATTAGTAGTTCATTCATGAACTTAGGGAAAGGTAGCTTTATCTTCCAATGTATCAACTGATTTTGGATCTTCTCTCTCCCCCTGAAGGCTGAAGCCTGCAAGTCCATCGAGTATGCCATGAAGAAGTGCCCCAATGGAATGTATGCTGAGATCAAATACGATGGTGAGAGGGTGCAGGTCCACAAAAATGGGGATCACTTCAGCTACTTCAGCAGGAGCCTCAAACCTGTCCTCCCACACAAAGTAAGCACCTGCACACTGTCCCCTCTGTTGTGCCAGCTCCTCAACTGGATTCCACAGTGGTTTCTTTCCATAGGCAAGGATTCCTTCTCTTGTAGACTTATTTCTGAATTTTGGAGGGGTTTGGAATCTGGAAAAGCAACACTTATTAAAAGTGTAATCACTTAGTTTTGATGCACATTAAGAGCTTGAAACTGAAGCTGTCTGGTGTAGAGTCCTCTTCATGCACTGAATTTTAGGAGGCTTGATGTCAGCTGGGTGATTTGGTTATAATTACTAAAGCCTTATTTTTCAATTTGTAGGCTGGGCTGTCTCTGCCAGAGTAAAATTTACAGCTTAGTACAGATATGCCCACGTGCCCCTCAGATGCTTGTGAAGGAAACACCTGCGCTGGAGCAAGTCCTCCCCCTTCAGCCAATACACTTTTTTTTTCTTTCTACCCAAGGTAGCCCATTTTAAGGACTTCATCCCCCAGGCTTTCCCTGGTGGGCAAAGTATGATCCTGGATTCAGAAGTTCTTCTGATTGACAACAAAACTGGCAAGCCACTTCCTTTTGGGACCCTTGGCGTGCACAAGGTAAAAAAAGTTAAATTAAAAACCCCTTGGTTGTGTTTGGAGGCTGATTTTCTGCTGGTTTAACCACACCAGAATGTGATGCTGTGTTATCACAGGGTAATTTCAGAGCTGTGGTGCTGGAGAATAAAGATCCCTAAGAAGGTTGATATTAATGAAAAGCTACTGCTCTGATATCTCTAGAAAATTTGTTGGGTTTTGTTGCAGCAGCAGTGACAGATGTTACCTTGCCCCCAGTCATTAATATATGTAGCATTATTTCCCTGTCCCTAGGAAATTAATGTGTGTTATTTTCTTGACTCATGCTTTGACACTTTCAGTCTAAATCCTAATTCTCAGAATACTTCTGTATATTAGAAGAGGCCTAAACTTACCATAGCTAAAATATTAGGGAGATAAAAATCCATCCTTTTGTTTCTGTTACTCTTCCAAAACTCCACATTGCTGCTTGCTGTGACTGCAATTTCTTTTAATCGATCTGAATTGTCTTCCAGAAAGCTGCTTTCCAAGATGCCAACGTTTGCCTGTTTGTGTTTGACTGCATCTATTTCAATGACATCAGCCTGATGGACAGGTGTGTCTCTGGCAGGTGTCACAGTGGCCTCACTGGTTTCCCACCACCAGTGAAGTGGGACCAGTTCACTTTGGCTGCTGGACTGACCCTGTAAAATCCAGGCTGTATGGGAGGGTTCTCGCTCTGCCAAGGAGTTTCGCTGTGGAGCTCCATGTTGCTCTGCAGTTCCAAAATATCAGGGTTAGCTGCATTTCAAATGAATTGAGTGTGGTTCAGGGCCAGCTCATCTTATGTCCTCTGAAATTAAACACACCTTAATGCAGAATTTCTAGTTTATAAGTTCCTGGAGGAAAGTAAGAATTGATTGTCCTCTCTGAAACTCTGTAGGATAAATAATTTAATTATTATACTAGCTTTTTTCAATGTTCATGTGACTAGTTCTTCATGCTAAAACCAGTCCTTAATGACCCATTCCCTGCTTTAGGCCTCTGTGTGAACGTCGCAAGTTCCTCCACGACAACATGGTTGAAATTCCCAACCGGATCCTGTTCTCGGAGATGAAACACGTCACGGTGAGTTCAGTGCTCACCGTGGCTGCACTGGTCACTGCACTGCTCCTTTGCCACACAACCCTGACTAAAGCTGCAAATTCACCCTGTCATAATGGTTCTGCTTCTGCTCTCTGTGCGAGACTTCCTGAGCTGCTGCTTGATTTTGGTGGGGAATGCTTGGACATTCGGGGCAGAGAGAGCATTTTGGGAAGAAGAAAGTTCATGGGTCCCAAGGCAGGTGGATCGAGAAGGAAGCAGATGCTGTTGACTGAGAAAAATCTGATCTTCCACATGTGGGACATACTCAGGATACAGTCAGTGGGGCAGCTTCATGTGTGAGGGGTGTTTTTGGCTAAACAGCCCTTCTTGGCACATGTTCTCAGCTTAGTCACTGGATGTGCAGCAAAGGGACTCCCCTTAGAAACCTGTTATGGAGTTGCCCATTGTTCTCTCTGCGGTTGCTTTGGGTTTAGTCCACCACTGCCCTGACCAGAAAGCCCAAAGATCAGGGCCCTTTGACAGTTCTTTAACCTCAATTCATCTCCTTTCAGAAAGCTTCAGATCTGGCAGATATGATCACCCGAGTCATCCGTGAGGGGCTGGAAGGACTGGTGTTGAAAGATATAAAGGCAAGTTCACATTGACTCTTTACTGATGTGTGCTGGGAATTGGGAATAACAACAGGCAGAATCTGTGGATGAAGCACACAAAGCTGAGCATTCCTGAGACATCTCTGGGTTTTGTGGATGCTGACACTCAACCTAAGTTTCTCCTTACATACCAAGCACTGCTGTGCTCAGGAACTGCTGAGCTGGATAAAGACAAGGGCTTTTTCAGGAGCTGCTGCCCACTAGGTGACCTCTCTGAAGGGAGTTCTTGCTTTGTTTGCACAGGGAAATTATGAGCCAGGCAAACGACACTGGCTGAAAGTGAAGAAGGACTATCTCAATGAGGGGGCCATGGCTGACACAGCAGACCTGGTGGTGCTGGGAGCTTTCTATGGACAAGGCAGTAAAGGTAAGTCTGGAGTTGGCTTAAATCAGAAATCTGCCAGTTCAGGAAACTCCCAAAGTCTCCTACCAGAACAAGACTGGCTGAAACCAATTATCTGCTGCAGCCCATCACGTGCTGGGCTGAGTTTACTGAGGGTTATTTGTCACAGCAGAGCTGTAGGTGTTGGACTGAGCTCTTCACAGTGCAGGGGCTCTGTCCAGCTTTGTATGTGAGAGCCTTTGGCTCCCAAACATGGAAAAGGTGTTCAGCTGATTTTCTCACTTCTTGAAAAGCTGTGGCTTGTGCAGTAGATGTGACCCAGCCTGCTGTTCCCTCTGCAGGAGGGATGATGTCCATCTTCCTCATGGGCTGCTACGACCCCAAGAGTGAGAAGTGGTGCACTGTGACCAAGTGCTCCGGTGGCCACGACGATGCCACCCTGGCCCGTCTGCAGACAGAGCTGGACATGGTGAAGATCAGCAAGGTGAGAGGGGCTCTGGTGTGGAGGTGAGCAAAGGGATCTCAGCAAAGGCCTGAGTGACTGTTAGGGTACTGGTTAAATGCTGGTTGAAGTGCTCTGCCAGGAATGAGGAAGAGTTAAAGCAGATAAACCACTGACAGCGGTCAGATGTCAGTACAGCCAGCTCCTGAGGTGAGGCACTGCCTGGGATTTGTACTGGGATTCTAAGTGGGAAGCCAGGCACCATCTGTTTCCTGCTGGGACAAAGTTTTATTGGGAAGGTTACCGGTTTTTTGTACTTTTTTTGGGAATATTGTGATTGGCAGAGACAGTCACTAGATGGGGCTGTGGGAGAGAAGAGCTTGAGTCAGACTTTTGTCTTGTGGCTCCATGACCTGACAGACATTTGTGACTGACTTAATAAGGTGAGGAATCTTACTTTTCGAGATTTGACAAATGAAAGAGAATTAAAGAGAATTCTAGTATTTCCCTAACATCCTGAAGGCCTTTTGCATCAGGGTTATAGAATCTTTAAAAAATGGGTAGTTTTACATGAATTGCGGTTGGAGCAACAGTGTTCTTGTTTCACATACAGAATGACAGGAATTGAGAGCTATGTTACAGGAAATATTTGTGATTTTCTAGATAAGACAGATCTGCTGCAGATAATGCTGAAGTAAGTTTCATCCATGCAAAGGCAATGTAACACCTATGTGCTGATACACTTCTAGACTATGCAATTTGTAGAAGTAGGTGCGTATATAATAAGTGCTGTCGTTTTGCTTTTGTGCTTTTAATTAATAGGATCCTACTAAAATTCCAAGGTGGCTAAAAATTAACAAAATCTACTACCCAGACTTCATTGTCCCAGATCCAAAGGTAAGTGCTGTCATAGTCATTTAACTCCCATTTCCCAGCCCTGACATAACAATCTACAGTATGTCCTTTTAAGTGTCAAGTCGTCTCTGTTACAAAATTAGTTTTCATACTTGGAATGGGAAACTGAGAGATAAAAAGTTGTGCTTAATCTTGCAGGTGCATTTGAGGTTAAAAGCTTCATGAAGAAATCACACCTGCAGCACTTTTGGGAAATACTCTTGTGCATTAAATCCCTTCCAGAAGTGGATTTACTTTAAGATATGAAATATCTGACTTAAACAGCAGAAGCACAACTGTAAACCAAAAGTTGCTGCTGTTTTAGGAAACGTGTCAGTGTGCTTTGTGCCATGCCTGAAAGAGATGTTATTTAGAAACTGGCATCATATATTAGTGAAGGATCCCTGACTTAGTGAAAAAAGTATGTTTTTCTAATTAAGGTCACTGAGAAGGTCAGTTTGTGTAAATGGAACTCTGTGCTGAGGGTTATTAAACAGACACAGAGTTGGTTCATGAGAGAACACGTGACTGTGACCTGACTGTTCCCTTGGTGTGTGTAGAAAGCCCCAGTGTGGGAGATCACAGGGGCAGAGTTCTCCAAGGCCGAGGCCCACACTGCGGACGGGATCTCCATCCGCTTCCCACGCTGCACCCGCATCCGGGACGACAAGGACTGGCAGACAGCCACCAACCTCCAGCAGCTGAAGGTGAGGTAACACAGTGCCTCTGCACACGTTGGAGTGTGAGCCCTGGCAGCAATCTCTGGCCCAAAGACAGATTTGGGTAGCAGGGTGTGTAGTGAAGGGACCTCCTGCCTGGTACCTGTGATGGCACGTCCTGTTTTCCATTTATTCTGAGCTCAGGCTCTTCCCTGGATTGTTTTGATGTGAATCTCTCTCTCTGATGGGGCCTCTTGAGTCTCTTGAGCTGTTGTTCCAAGCAGTCTGTGTTGGTAGCTGGTTATGTCAGCTCCTGTAACAGCCCCACAGTGAGGGATTGCCTTCCTCAAGGAGGGGGACCTTTGTTCTCTTCATGATCGTTGTTTCCTGTCAGTTGCTGAGTTTGGGAGAGACATTTGGGAAGGGACCGTGGGTAGCCTGGCCCAGTCCTGGAGCACAGGGGCCAAGTGGGAGCCAGCCAGGACCCCTGGGCTGCACCCACCCTCCTCCTGCTCTGCTGACAGAACTGTCCCGCTGCCAGTTGCTGAGCTGGAGGTGAACTCTGAGCTCAGGGGAGTTCCTGCACTCTGAGCCGTCCTCACACATGCTGTGGGGTGCTGGCAGCAGCTGCCACTGCTGCTTGTGCCATGGAAAGCAGGAGTGATGCAGCTCCCCTGCTGTCCTGCAGCCTGTCGGGCTCCCTGTGCAGGGAGGGAAGAGGGAAGTGCAGTGCCCTCTGCAGATGGACTGTGCTGGAGTGAGCAGAGGGCACTGTTCATTTTTCAGGTTCTGATGAATTAATCTGCTTGCTCTGCAGCAGATGATGTGGATGTGGCTTTTGGTTCCTCCCTTAATGCCAAGCATGAGGGTGGAATGCAGAGAGCTTGGACAGACTTGATGGGGAAAATGGCTACAAAGAAGTGTGGGAAGAAAAATGATCTGAGCAAACACTTTGGGGGCGAACAAACAAGAGGAGCCTCTGCATTACAGCTCCTGTCCAGTGTCAGCCATTATTAATGCTCTGTTTCTGGGGGCAGGAGCTGTACCAGCTCTCCAAGGAGAAGGCTGATTTCAGTGTTGCTGCTGGGGAGGAAGATGAGTCCACAGCTGGCAGCAGTGGAGAGAATGAGGGAAATTCCAGGTCTTCCACACCTCACAGCAGTATTAAAACTCCCCCAAACAAGTCACCAGCAAAAGCCCAGAAGCCAGAAGGTAAGATGGTGCTTTCCAGCAAAGGAGCCGGTGTTTGGAGCAGGCTGACTCTGGATCTCTGCTTTGTCAGACCCACAGCACCACATCCCATGTGCATGTCAGGCACAATGAGCAAAGCTGTCTAGACCCTTGGTTTGGCCTGTGCTGTTCCCAGCACGGATTGAGTAACCACAGCTCTGAGGTGTGCTGGGATTGGGAAAAGATGGATGGAAACACCACTGATGGTGCTACTTAGGTTGATGTTCCCTGCTCCCATTCCTCCAGGTCACATGCCCTTTGGTTAGACATTTTTGGCTATGAACCAATATTTATTTGGATGGCGTCCATGCATATAATGGGAAACCTGGATGGAGGTGATTTCCAGGTAAATTGAGTTTTGTCACTGGGGAACAAGGGGAAGCAAATTGCTGGGCAGTTTCAAAAAGGACAGTCTGGTCTGGCAGGTGGCAGCAGCATCCCAGAAATGAGGGCAGGAGGATGCCCCACTATTTACAGTATAAAAGATACATCTTACTGGTTACACTCCAATCCATGAATTTTCCAGAAAGAGAGAAGGAAGCTTTTCCCTTTTACTCTCTTTACTGTCTCCCCTCATGTTAATACACAACCAGGATCTGGACAGAGCACAGAAATGAGACAAGTTTTTTGTTTTTAGAAAGCAAAGCACTCATTGGATCCCCTCAAAAATCTGAGGAGAAACGAGGGGAGAAGAGAAAAGCATCTGAGATGGAGGACAACGGAAAAAAGGTAAATGCTGGACAGCACCCACTGCGGGCTGGGAGGAGGCTCAGGGACTCCAGTTGTCTGTTCACTTCTGCCTTCCACGTGGAAACTGATGTTTTGCTTCTCATCCTTTTCTCCCTCAGCAGCCCCTGCTGGACATTTTCACAGGAGTGAAGCTGTTCCTGTCGCCCTCGGTGAAGGACTTTGCCAGACTGCGGCGCTACTTCATCGCCTACGACGGGGATCTGGTGCCAGAGTTTGACACGGGCTCAGCCACCCACGTCCTGGGGGACAGTGACGACCATCCTGGTGCTCAGCGTGTCTCTCCCAGGTGGATCTGGGAATGCATCCGGAAGCGCAGGCTCGTAGCCCCCTGCTAGCAGTGTGGGGCAGGGACAGCTGAGAGCGAGGAGGGGGGAAGGGATTCTCCCAGAGGTTCCTCTTGTGGAGACCATGGAGAGACACAAAATGCCATCAGAGCTTCTTACAAAGATCCATAGCAACCATATGGAATAAATTAAAATGGCTCCCTGAAGAAATGTCACTGCTGAATCCAGTTTTCCTGCCCATACTGTAGGCCACTGCCCTCATCCAGGTGCTGGTTTAGTCTCTGTGGGTTTTTAAAGTTTGGGTATTTTTATAGATAAATAAAACTGAAGCAGTTTCTCCTTTGCTGTCAGGACTTATTTCCCAAATGTTATTTTCTGCCTGGAGAGGAAAACAGACCCCCAAAAACATGACACTGGCTGTAGTACCAGGATAATTTTGCAAAAAAAGTCATGTGTCCTTCTGGTTTGTCTTTTCTCTCCTATCTGTGACACAACTCAGGGCTGCAGCAGCAGCATTTACACCTTGGTCTAGGTTTCATATTAAAACCAAATAAGCTTCTGCTGTAGTAACTCCTCTGGCATTATCCAAACATCCCTCCTGATGGATTTGTTTTCCACAATATGTTTTTGCTCCTGGGTTCTGTTATTCATGTTTCAACAAGTAAAAGCTGATACTAGAACACCACCTGCATCTTTTAGGGTAACAGACCTCCTTCTGGCAAGCTGTTCAAAACTATTGCAAGTACTTGAATGTTAATGAAATAAGGAAGGTGGGGTTTGGAAATAGTTCTTCATTTTAACTGACTGCAAATGTCCATGATGGAAGGAGGTGGGGGTTGGCCACTTCCCTGGTTCCTCCACTCTCAGGGGTACAGAGTGTGCTCTCCCCTTCCTCCTCCTCACACGTTACAACTGTGCTGGTGTTTGGTGTCAGGTAATTTTGTACTTGTACCCTCCACTAACAATATTCAAATACCTGGGATCCTAATTTTGGGCTGAGGTTCAGCAGGAGCTGTAGGAGCTCTGCTTTCTCCCTGCCTGTTGTAACAAAGTCAGAAACAAGGTTAACTAAATCACATTTCAACTTTATTATAAAATTATAAACCAAACTTCTGTACCAAAACTAGTTAAGTTTAACCACCGTAGTACCAAGAGGATTTCATAGAGAATAACATGCCCTTTCAAGTAGAAATATTAACTTTTTAAATCTTTGAATGCTGTACAGTGTACATAAAGCACATAAATATTTATTAGTTCAGAACATTATATTCCTTTGGATCATTAATCATTTCCTTCCAGGTTTTGATTTTCCTTTGAAAACAACTCACTCGTATCTGTAAGTAGAGAATCCATTTTTACAAGGGAGACAAGGAGTCCTCCCTTCAGAAAGCACATTCTGGAGTCACAGGGTGGGTGTATCTTCTCATCCCTGAAATTTCAGGCATTGATCTGCAACTTATCTGCTGTAGAAAAGAAGCCTACCCTCTACAAGGAAAAGTACATCTGTCCATAGGGGAATAATTTTCCTGCTAAATTCCCCCAGCCCTGAGTTTATTGAGAAATAGGACAACATGAATTTTCACAGTGAATTCACCAAATGAGGCTGTTCAGCACTTTGTGTGTTCCTGTTCCTCCTGGAGGTCCCAGTTACTGCTCACCTGCCTTTCTTTCTAACATGATGCACTGAAATGTCCCAGTTCCTTCTCATGCTGGAACCTGTTAAACCTTAAGCCCAAGATTAAAGAATAACCTGACCAGGCAAGGAGGTAAAACTGAGAATGTTTACTTCAGTAAACTGCAGCTGTTGCACTTCAGTGGAGTGCTGAGACCCTCAACAGTGCAGGGGTTCTGCTGCCTCCTGGGCCACAGATTCCTCATCTCAGGGGCTTCTTGGCTTTGGCAGAGCAGAGACCTTCCACTCCCTGCAGCTGAGCTGCTACTCCTGCAACCAGTCCCTGGTAAGGAATACACGGTTAAATTTTGGCATTATTACCACTTACTGCACAAAGAGCTTTGGTGCTATTCCTGTAACTGTACTTCCACTGCTCCAGGAGGGACACTGAGGTCGGTGCTGTTCCCTGCTGGCAGCTGGGCAGGGGCTCAGTTTGAACACAGAGTGATCACCTCTCCCTCAAGCCAGACAGGAAAAACCTGCAGTAGAAGCTTCCTGGCTGCACAAATGCAATCCCAGGCTGATGGAAACTTAAGGCATCAAGATTCTGAAGCTTGGCTGTGCAGCTGCCAAGAACACTGGATGTCACTGAGGGGAAAATGCCAGTTACCATCTCCTGTAGAAAGTTCTTGCACCTGAACATGCTGTCCAGGAGAGCTCTAAGGGCTTTAGGCTGTCAGGGATCAGATCACGGACCCTCCTTACCCACCCTCAGCAGCAGAAAGTACAAAATAAATTGTTTTAGATAAGCACTCTGAACATAACTGTAAAACTAAGCCCAGGGGGGATGAGGAGAAGCTGATCCACAGTGGTGACTGCTTATGGATTCAAGGGAGATAAAGGCTTTCTTCCATGAGAAAGTCACCTGTACTTAAATACGATTGTGTAGCAATGGAGTCCTCACTACTCTCCAGCTGAGTGGTTTCCTCACTAAACCCTCAGGAAGGCTCAAGTCTTGGATTTGTAGCTCCTTCAGCAAGTGAAGGCAGTTCAGTCTGAACCCAATATTTGTGCTGGGAAACCTGTGGAGTCAAAGGAGTCAACAACAATCAAACCAAAAACCTCCTTCCCACTGGCATGTAAACAGTAATCCACCACACAAGGGCAAGGCTGAATGCTCACAGCCCCCCTCCCAACAGTTTTCAATAATAAAGGCAACCTTCATATAAAATTATACATTTTTCCACAATTGCACTAGGCTGGAACTGGGGAAAGCGAAGGCAGTCTGCCTGTCCTGCAAGCACAACAATTTTACATTAAATTAAAATTAACAAGCACAGTGACATCTTAACCTTTGAAAATCAAGTTGTTGCTGGGTGTAGCCCGAGCAGCAAAACAAAGGACACTTTTTGAGACCCCAGTTCACTTTTATTATTCAGGAGAAAGTACAAAGCCTCTGGAGCTGATCTTTGTGTGGGAAGCGGAGCATCCATCTGTTCTCAGCACGGTGGATCAAGTTATCCTGGGATGTAGATGGTCAGTGATGGCTGGCAATGAGCTCCAAGGAGTGCAGGCACTGTGGTGTAAAGCACGATGGTGGGAAGAGCAGAGTTGGGTTGAGCAGAACAGTTTTCCCCAGGCTCCCTCCTTCCCAGCGGGGTCCATTTGCTATTCTCCAAGGTAACTATTTGTAACAATTTTGACCATTTCTCTACCAGCAGACGAGGCTTTGAGGCGTCCCCAGCCCTCACACACACACACAGTTACGTCCTGAAGACGTGGACGGCCCTGATCACGTACTGCCGGCAGATGGGGCACTCGCTCATCCGCTTCCCACACTTGGTGCACGTCACCATGTGCCCACATTCCAGCAGGACACAGTCGATGGGCGCATCCATGCAGATCCTGCAGAGGTTGTCCTCGGTGCCAGGCTGCCCAGCACCACCTGAGGGAACAGGAGACCACGGATGGATGAGACAAAGACAGGTGTGTCGGGTTTGTGCAGTCCCTGATGGCTCTGCTGAAGGGCTTCCCTAATGGACACATGGAAGGGCTGCAAAAGGATTCCCCTTGTGTCTCTATCTGTTCCATCAGCTGGCAAGGAGCAAGAAGTTTTAGCTTTCACACAGTAATTGTGTGATAAATATCACTGAGATTCTCAGCAATGAAGCAAATGGGTCTCTCTTCCAATAGGACAAGAGGAAATGGCCTCAAGTTGTGCCAGGGGAGGTTTAGATTGGATATTGGGAAAAAGGGTTGTCAGGCATTAGAACAGGCTGCTCAGGGCAGCAGTGGAACCACTAACCTTTGAGGGAGTTAACAGACATGTAGATGTGGCATTTGGGGACATGGTTAGTGGTGGCCTTGGCAGTGCTGGGGAAATGTTTGGACTTGATCTTGGACAGTTTTCCCCTCTAAACGACTCCGTGATTAAGGACATCACTTACCTGATTGATCGTCCGTGTCAAAAACTGCAATAGAAGAAGAAAAAGTGATTTGGTGAGAACCAGAGAACCTGGGACAGAAACGTTACCAGGCAGGGGCTGAAAGCCCTGAGGGAGTTGCTAAACCAAAACTGCTTTTTGCTGATCCCACAAGAGGCTCAGACTGGGCTCTGAGCAGGACAGGTTGAACAACTGGCAAGAAACTTTCTCCTGTACTGAGCTTACACAACAGCTCAGGCTTCCCAGAGATAAGCAGCACTCCAAAGGAATGGCTCAATTTTTAAGACAGCCTTGTACTATGTACAAGAGTTTGGCTTCCTAGTGCTGCATCTGCAGCAGCCCCTTGTGCCAGTTTCTTTAGTGTTACACAATCACTAAGATTGCTGGGCCACACACACAGGCAACTGTGATTAAGAGAGAAGAATAAATTCCATCAAAAGTGTGTGCCAAATCTTTTATCATTCATAGAGGACAAAACCTAGAGAGATGTGTTTAAGAAAATGTTACTTTGGACAGCACTGAGAAAGAAACCTATGAAATCAAAGTGTTAAAAGTAAGTTTCTCTTGTAAGTAGTTAACAAATATGTGTCTTTTTTAAGGAATCTAGAATTGCAAACTGGCATCTGAAAACTAAGCCAAGAAAGAACATTCTCTATGCACTTCTCACCTGGGCAGGCCCAGTGTGTGCAGCAGGGATGTTCTTGTGGTAAGACAGAGTCAAACCCCAGCTGTGCGGCCACATGAATTTCACAGCTGCTTTTTGGTGGCAGTTTCCTGCCTGGGCAGAGCATTTCCCTGCTCACTTTGCCTGTCACCATGACTCAAGAGATAAGAGCTCACCCCAGCACATCCAGGCACCAATCAGCTGTTCTGTGGGCGAGGCAGCACCTAGTGTGATCTATCAGGACCACACACAACCCTAAGGTGAAGGGTGTGCACATCCCTCCTGTTGCTGCTACAGGGAATTCACTCTCCAGTCTCCTCAACCAACCAACAAGTAGTGGCAAACACAGCTGAGCTACTTTCACTCTAACATGAATAAAACTCCCTCCTTCCTCCTCACTTGCACAAAATGTAAGTTCTATTTCCTACTACAACTGTCTAAAAAGGGAGAACCTGGAAAACACACAGTTGCTAAGTTTCTTACCCAGATGTTGAAGGTCTTTCTCCCTGTAGAGACGGGTCACCCTCTCCAGCAGCTCCCACTTTTCACAGCAGCCCTTGTAGTTGACAAAGTTTCGAGCCAGGATCTCCTTCAGCTGCCGCACGGAGAGCGCATTGATGTCCCCGATGCTCCTCAGGTCAGAGAGAGAAGCCTTCCTCCCCTGCACCAGGTTATCTTCGGAGTCAAGAGACTGGAAGGGAACAAAGATGGGATTGGGGTTCTTGCCCTCAATGCCAAAAACCACAATTTCAATCAACTTTCCACCTGAGCGTTAGCAGGAATTCGTGTTTGGATGTACATAAAACTGGCTATTCTGAATACCTCCCTCTGCTGTAAACACAATCATTTCTATTATAGTGTCCAAGTGACACCAGTTCCTTCTGAATGGGGAGGACAAGATAGTGTCACAGGAAGGGGTGGGTTGGGTCTGCCAGTGGTCAGTGTCCAGCCACCTGTCTCTGCATTAACGATTCCATGGTAGCAAATACAGCCTAGAAAACCTGTTATTCCTTGTGATCCAATTCCAAGACACACCAACCTGTGTCTCCTCCTCTCCTGGTGCTTCTTCTGCTGCATTCTCCACTGGTGTCTCACCAACTGGGCTCGGAGGCACATGACCATTTGCCTGGAAGAGGAAATAAAGCTTTCACCAATGGTGAGTCTGTGGATGTCTGGAGGGAAATCGGTTCCAGTGCAGTGTCACTGCAGTCCTGGGCCACTGGAAGGACAAGTGCAACACAAGGTACAAGCCAGGCACACTCACAGAGGGCATTTCCTGTGTACCACTTGCACAAACAAAAGTAAAATTTTTTGAAACTGAGGTGCAGCCTCTGAACCTTTAAAGCCCCAGTACAGAACTTGTGCAGTAAAATCCCACATGATGCTCTTGTGAGGCTGGATCAGGAGGAGACCAAATGTATACACACACACACAGCCAATCCTTCACTGAGTACTGCAGTGGGATGTGGGCAGTTGCTTTGAGCAATTAAAAAAATGAGAAGTGTAATTCTATCTGATTCACCCTCAGCAGCCATCACTCCCCTCTGGTGTCCTACTGACAAAGAGACTGTAACATTACCATCCTACTTACCCAGGTGGGGACTTGTTAATATTTACAGAGCACAAGAATAACAATAACCATCAAAGAGCCTGAACTTGTCGTGCAAGAAGAGACATGAACCTGAAATGTATCAAAGGGCAGTAAGGGAAGACAACAGAGCTGAATTTGCTGGTAATGAAAATGCCTTTTAATGACTTGTAAAAAATGTTCTCCCAGGAAAACTCTTCCTTTGTGCTAGATACATCTGCTGAGGAAGCAGAAGACACACACATTTTCAGGGAACTAAATACACCTATTAACTTTGTAATAGGACAAGGAGCAGATGTCAAACACTGAGTAAACTTCCTATACCAGAGAGTAGAAAGACAAACAAAGCAAGGTCAATAAAAAATAATTTAAGCTCAAATGCCCCTGTCAAGGCTTGTCAGAACTGCAGGTTCATCATAAACTGAAGAGCTGGCAACACACTCAGGGTTTCTTTTCTATTGATCCAAGTGCAGGAGACACAGAAACCCTACCCACCTCCACTCATCAGTTCCAAAATTGCTGTAGATTGTGCTTGCTGTCTGGCATGGGATTTAAAGAACAATATCGACCATTTCACTGCACCTACATACAGCTGTCAGGAGCTGTCAGCATCCAAGGATCAGGCACAGGAGCATCCTGTGGCAAAGCAAGTGTGGGCCAGAGCACCAGAGAAAACCCATCCCAAACCAGAGATGTTCTTCTGAGAGTAAATGCTCAATGTGTTCAGCACTGACCACAAATTAAAATCCATTAATGAACAGCACATCACAGTTAGTGACAGCCAAGTCACAGCTTTACACAGCAAAACCACATGCAACAGGTTAACAGTTAACTCAAAAATAAGAGATGAATGAGTTTGCAAAGGTTGGTTCTGGCCAGAGACTGTACCTGTTGGTGATCCTGAGCTACTGAACTTGAGATGGGATCTGTAGACCCTGAAGACTCATCTGGTGAGGTAGAAGAGGCCAGGCTGGCTGGGGTGTGACTCACAGAGTCTTGCTGTCCAGAGGCTCTAACGTTTAATGTGTTTGTTCTTATCTGATCCTCCTGGGTAACTACAGGCTGCTGGCCAAGGATCAGAAACACCAGGTCCTCCTTTTCCCGACAGAACTCCGTGGAGATCTCATGCAGAGCCAGGTAATCTCGCAGATCCTTCACCTTCATCTTTATCAGCTCTTCCCTCTGGAAAGCCGTGGCTCGGAAGCGCTGGCAGAGGTGGCAGAGCAGGGGCCCCCCCTCGGGCTGGTTTGAGCAGGACGTGCAAAAATTCTTCTTACAGTCCAAGCAGATGTGCTGGGAAGAAGGGAAAGGAATCAAACTGACCCCGTGCCAGGGGACACGGTGACCGCAGGCAGTGCTTCCCTCCCGCCCGGAAGCTGAAGGGAACAGCAGCCCCTGTTACAGCACAACCAAAACCCTGGAATTTATGGAAAGGTGCCAAGAGTGTTACCCGTGCTCCTATATGAGGAAAAGGATTGATCCAGGAGCAGATCTCTACATTCCTCATGGCTCTCAGAGAAGCCCCACTTACACTCCATGTACCCAGAAGGAAACATGATATTCTTAGTCAGCTCCCTCAAATGGCAGGAATTTTCTGCACCTGCTCACATAGTTTAAGCCAGAGGAAATCAGGAGATCTCCAAGATGCAGCAGGCTTGCAAGAGAATTCCAGTTTTGCATATTGCTCTGTGCATTCAGCATTAGAAGGAACTAAAATATTAAATATTAAAAATATTTCTCTATTTCACAAATTTAATACTTTCTATGAATGAGCTCCCTCCCCTTGCTTTTTTCCCCTCCAATTTGCTGCAACCACTAAATGAATCTTTGTTTCACCAAAAGAGGGAAAGGGAACAGCAAGACTTACAGTGTCTGACAGACACCAAAGAATGTGACATTTATTTATACAACAAAAATAGCTTATTTTGAAAATAATACACACACTGTGTGCCACTTAGGGCTAGACAGAAAGTGTTGGAAGTTATGGAAATACTAGGCCCCAGACATTTAAAAACTTTACAGATTAAATTCTGTTGTTTAATGTTTATATTTGGTACTGTTCTGATCTTGTCACTCAGGGCTCAATTTTCAGAAGTTCCAAGCACTCACAGTCCGTGTTGACTTCTGCAGAAACTTGACTGTTCAACACTTTGAAAAGGCAAATTCTACATTTTCCAATAGCAGCAGAACAGCCACATTATATGTATTTAAAAAATCCTGAGGGAAGAAAGAAGTGGTGTAAGTGCTGGTTAAAAAAGCTAATTTACAATCCCAGAGAAGCCAAGACCTCTCTGAAACCCTGACATTCTGATCCTTCCCAGCTGTGCAAGGAAAAATACACATGTGGAGTTAGAGAAGCAGTAAATACAAACTCAAAGACAAGAAATTGTTTTATGAATCGGTTCTAGTGATTAAACAACATCTCTAACTACACAATTCAAAGAAAGCAGATGTTTCTCATGTTTTACAGACTGTAAATTCGCCCCTTGCTTACAAAAGGTCTTTCTGATCCCCTTTGCAACCCTTGGCTCCCTGCCCCCTCCCTTACAATTAAAACCAACAGGCTTCTCATTAGAGTGACAGGAAAAAGAATCCCAGTTTCCTGCCCAAGCATTTTAAGACATGAAGATTTCTACCACAGAGAGAATCTCTGGTCATGCAAACTTGTAACCCCATCTCAAAATCCCTGTTTGGGGGCCTGCCAAGGAAAAGTGACTTGTCAATCACAAAGCAAGACAAGAAGAACATTTCCCACAGAACATCCAGTTTTGAGAAGTTTTCCTTAACTTGCTCTCCTCGCAGCACAGTGAGAGTTCATACACTTCTCACTCCATAGCAACAGCTCTGAAGAATTACCACAGCTTACAAACACATCAGTGTGTTACAAGTTTTGTTCGGTTTCCTCTGGAGACCAAGGTCTGAGGGATGAGCTCTGTCAGACCTTCCTGCAGCTGTTCCAGCATTCCCACCTGCAACCACTGAGCTCCAGTCAGCCCTAGAGATCCTGCTCAGGAGGAAGGTGGGAGGGAGGTTTAGGAGCCCCCTCTGGAACACAGAATATAAACCTCAAACTCATTTTCCCTGACACTCTGTGCTGAGCAGAATACAAGCACACAGGGACACGGACACCAATTCCCATAGGAAAACAGGGAGGCTGCTGGAGGCTCTTTGATTGCTTTAGCAGAACTCCTACAACTTGTGCTTTCCTTCACCCCGGTCAGTGCATTCCCCCCCCGGGGACAGGGATGGCTCTGTACAAGACACTGCAGCTCATTTCAAACATATTTTAGAAAACACTAAGGAAAACTGGACTCACCTTCCTGGCAGAGCTGTCGAACTGCAGCCCACAGGCTTTGCAGCTCTGCTCCGAGGCCGTGGGAGAGGGGAAGGAGCTGTACCCGGGGTTGGAATAGGCCTGTGCTCGGGCTGCCGGCGCAGGCTGCTGCTGCATCTCCTCCGAGGAGCCCTCCAGGCAGAACCAGTTACAGCAGCTCGCCCACATAGTACCTGCGAGGGGAAGCACGTGTCACAGATGGCCCGGGTCTGTCAGCTGAGGTGAGAACACGAAATGCAGCTCAATTGCCCACCATCATTCGTTTTTAACAGTGTAAGATTTGACCCTTCCTCTGATGCACAACCACATGCAAAACCCGCACGCCCAGTCCAGCACAATATTCCCTTGGTGAGAAGGGACAGAGACAGTTCAGGACAGTTATTAGTACAAATTTATCTTATCTTCACATGGAATTCACGTTCTACTTGGTTATATGAGATTCTAAGCTTGCTGCCACAGGCTGTCTCTATTTCACAGAAGCTGTAACACCTTGGGGTTTGTGCATCGGGAAAAGAAAACAGAACCCAAATTACGTGGCATTCAGCAGTTAAAATACAATCATAGATGGCAATTCTTCAGCTTTATCCTAAATCCCTCTACAGATTTACAGCCACAAATCTAAAAAAGATACAATAAAAGCAAGGGCAGTGCAGCACTGATTTCATATATGCCAGTTCTCAGCAGAATTTACAGCATTACAAGGCTAAAGCATCACAGAGTCAATGTCAGTAATGTAAGAAAAATCAAACACTGGCTTCCAGCAACTTGCTTGGGAAAAAATTCCATCTGAGACACACAATCACTTAGTTTATTTTTCTTCAAGTCAAATTATATATACATGCATACATATATATATATATACACACACACACTTACCTAAAATCCTAACAGTCCAGTGCAAAATGGTCAGTTTTGAAGTCTTCCAAGACCATCTATGCAGCAGCAGTATTCCAAAAATACCCTGCCATAAACGTGCTTTTGGAAGTTTACAAAGAAATCTGAATTCATCTGGGCATTCAGTTTCTGGAGCACACACCGTGTGTCATCACTTACAGAAGCAGAATACAAATTGCCTCCTCTGCATTTCTGCTCTCACACGGGAGTTCCTGAACTGTTCCTTTTTTTGTCTTAAAAATCAGGTCCATCACCAATAGTGTTCAGCAACTGCTCCATTTTATAAACTTTTGGAAATCAAACATCTCTCAGCTACACAGCCAATTCATTCCTTTCCCCTACGTAAGTATTGCCACAGTGAAACTCCAGATTCCCAAGGGAACAGAGCTGGTATTAGTCCTAAAGGTTATTTGGTATAATATACCAACACACTGTTCTGCTCTTTTTTCTTTTTTTAAGCTATGTTAAATCTTTTGGGCTGATGTACTTGAATTGAGAAGCTTTTGCAGCCTGGTGCTGCTCCAGTATCTGTAGCTTTAGTGGCATCTTTAATCCTTTCCAAATCTCAGTGAATTTGGCTTGTCAGAGTTCCCACTGTCCCAGACAGAGCCTTTCAAATCCCTCAGTGTGAACTCATCCATGAGCCCTCCCTGCAGGATCAGCACATTGCAGTGTTTAAGTGAAAATCTACACATTCATGACACGATGCATTCTTGGTTTAATTGATGGGCACATCCTGCACTGTAAATTGCACTTAGGCTGGCAACCAGATCTCAATAAATAGTGTAAATTGCACTTAAGACTGGCAACCAGATCCCAATAAATACCTGGAGAGAAGCATTCCATGAACAGAAATAATGTTTCACTCATTTGTATCAGCTCTGCATTGCAATCAAACACGTACTTTAGATGGTATAGATAAAAGAAACAATTACTCTTTTTCTCTCTGCACATTGATTTTCAAGCTCTCAGTCCCTCTCAGAAGTTAACACAGCCTTCCTATTGCAAAAATACAGAATTCCTATTTTAAATTATGCTCTTTGCAGGTTTAATTTGTTCCTAGGAATTGCAAATCTAAACAACACGAAAGCTGCACAGTCAAACAAGCCTTCACAACCTCCACAGCAGTGGAAAACTGTGTCCAGAGTTGAGCTCCCTTCCTGTTTTCAAGGACCCCTGCAAGCTGAAGGCCACCCACAACCACAGAATACACAAATACTACTGCCTGCCCCCGAAAACTCTGTTTTCCTAAAAGAAGACAGCCTACTAATTCACTCTGGAACATTGCAACATGTCAAACATTGGGAAGAAAAACACAAGGCAGTGCAGCAACGGGGATAAAGTAAGACAGAGCTCAGCATTCAGCTGGGGTTGTAGCTCTGGGACTGCCAGGAAATTAAAAGGCCGACAAAAGGCTCAGACATTGCTTAGAAGAACCTTAATCCTGCTCAACTACAAAAACAGGGAAGGGAAATGTCCATAAACAAACAATAAATAACAAGGACTGTCCTCTGATGGGCAACATTTTTCCAAAGCTCTCTCCCTTCTTGAAGGGAAAGGAGGGCACACCATCTCTGACACATCTCTGCACTCAGTAACCAGAAATGCAGGTAGGACCCAGCAGCTGCTTCAAGAGGGATTATTCCTTTACTCTGTGCAGGATCAGCTTTACATCTGAGGAAACAAGCACTGCCACTGGGAAAGCACTGGGCAAGCAGAATTTCACAGTGAAATTCCAGGATGACAATATCCTTGATAACTCTACAACGTTTGCTGCAGCCAAATTACCCCTTTATTTATTTAGTTACCTTTTCAGAGGGACGTGGTCAGCAGCAACCAGAACTGCTCATTTCCCTGGGTGGTTGTCACAGATGTGGCAGAACTAGAAGGCCCTGTCCTGTGAAATGCCCCTCAGTCCTCTGCAGATGAACATTGGCTCTGCACCCCAGGAGCTCCACAGCTACACTGAAGTGACAAACTAATGCCCAGACAACAATGTCCAGTGGCAATGGCTGAGCAAATCCTTACAGGAACCTCACTAATATCAGCGTGACAGCTTGGAAAAGTTAATGACATCACGGGTTTCAGGGATATCTTGAATAAAAGATGTTGACTTACTGGCAGGACTGACATTACAGGCATTTCTGATACCAGCACTATCCTTGGACATGATGCTCATACTGGCTAATGGGAGCCACAGAAACAACTGTTCCACCCACGGAGCCGAGCGTGGGTTCGGCAAACTGGAACTCACCCAACAGTGACTCCTGACAGCCAAACACTACCTGCCCTCAATCCTAACTGCATGTTGCACTTGGAGCATCTGCCAGAGCAAAGGGAGAAGGAGTTTCACCAAGGGTGGAGCCACAAGATCAAACGGTCTACCCAGGACTTGCAAACATCCACCCACATGGCAATCACCACGTTGGCAAGGGGGGTTGTTTTATCTTCTTTCTTCGAGTTGCTTTAAGGAAAGCCAAGAGAAATCCAATAAATATTGGCAGGCTTGTCACGGTCTGTGGGCAAAGCAATGCCAGCACTCCACCACAGTCTGCTGGACTGCTTTGATTTATTTATTTTTCCAGCGTGAAGCTGTGGATGCCGTGAGGATTCAAACAGAAGGATGAAATTCATTTCATCACCTGTTCATTAAAACATTCTACACAACATCATGAGATCTGTATAAATTTGCAGGCATTGACTGGATCCTGGAGGAAATACCAGTGATGTCAAAGTTTTCCTCCCATACACAGTTAAAGACAGGGCTCATAATGCAGGCCTGGATTTTTATGCTTTCCACCTTCAATAAAAAAAAATGTCTGAACTCAGGTTCTCCCTATAAATGCAATATACTGCCACAACCCTGCTCACTGGAGTACCAGAGGACACTGCCCACACACAGGAGTTATTACTCATGTTATTTGGATTTCATCAAAGGGTAGGCTGTGGTGGAGAGGGAAACTGTGGTTTATGCTTGAATATAAAACTTCCCTTTATTTCCTAAGAGTACAAACAATAAGGGACTAGAACAAGCAAAAGGAACATCTCAGAATCCAAGAGCTCTTGAGGACTGGGTCTGGTTTCTTTTCCTGACTACTCAGGAATTCAGCAGCTGGAATGCAGTAGCACCAAGGGACACTTAAGGGATCAAAAGGAACTGAGCTCCCAGAAGTAGATGATTTCACTCCCACATGAGGAGAAGCCACAGCAACAAGTACTTCTGCTCCTGAGAGGCCTTTAACCACTGGAACAGCAGGATGATGACCCTTGAGGCTACTGCAGAGGCAGCAGGGTGCCAGAAAGGGAGGGAGATGCAAGGCAGCAGCTTCCAATGGTGTTTGCTCATCAGCCCTAAGAGCTGCCTTTGCGCCTTCTCATTTAGAGAAGATTCTGCTCGTTAGAGAAGACTCTGCTCCCCACAATGAGCTGCTTTTCCATCAGCTCCCTGAACCATCAAGCTGCTCTTTCCACCTCATCCATCAAGAGACCTTGATACTTCAGAACCTCCTCACTGCCTCTAGAACCTGCTATAATCAACTACAAATGCTCTAAACAACACATGTCCAGCCTGGCATCCCTCATGTGTCTCCACAACAGCAAAGCTACACTCATTTGTGAGGCACAACTTTGAAGGCAACACCACCAAGACTGGGATCACACTGTTCACAAAAACAGTAGTTCCTGCCATTTCTAGTAGCTTGAAGATCAATCAAATATATTCAGAAGGCCAGAAAAAGGCAGAGTAGCTTTAAAACATTAATTTTAAAATTATTTTCTTTGTAATTAAACTATGCTGTAGCCCCTGCAAAATTAATCAAAATTAATCAGCTCTCACTTCCATGAATGCTGTTTTGAAATAGTTGAGGTATTTAATAAGTTAACCACCTTAGTGTCTCATTAATAGCATTAGGCAGTTGCTCATTGTCACAATTTACTACATTTTTTTTCCACTAAAACTGCACTGCTAAAATTAGTTTCACTAATAACCTACCACTTACAAACTGAAATCAGTTCAGCCAAAAATTAGCATTTACTGGATAATAGAGCTACAGAATAATCTGCCCAAAAGCCATTTGTGCATGAAACATTATTTTTATCAGCCTGTGTCCCATGCACACAGACCTGAATTATGATAAATGAGAGCAGCCATATGTTGGGACAGCTGGGAAAGTCAGCACATGAGGCACTTGCAGGAGGGACAAGAGAGGGAGGCGGGCTGCCAGTCTGAGCATGACGTGGTGTCTCAACCAGTTCAGAGCACAAGAAAAGGAAGAGATGGGACCAGTCCTGGTCATCTATCACATCTAATTTGCTGTATATAATAACTGGATTCAGCACACAAGGTTTTTGTGAAGGAATACAAAAAAAGATATGAGTAAAGGTTCACTTGTGCCCAAAGTGACAGCATGCACACCTTGAAAAAATGAGCAACTAAACACCAGCTCTGTATCATAGCTGGAAACAGCAGTGTTCAGGGGAGAGAGAGACAGAGATTTTGTTTTGGAGAGAAGAAACATTTTTCCATTTTGTTCTGTGCCTCTCAAACGTCTGGAGACATTTCCCACCTCTGACCATCTAAGTATGCAACAGCAACAACCCTTACAAAGACAAATACACGATTGCTCACCGGTCTGTTCCGTGTGAAACCTTCCAGGTGAGAACCTGCCCAGCTATGGAGGCAGAGTGTACAGGTCAATCCACACCCAGCACAGTCAGAACCAGGTGTCCAGGATTTCTGTGGCTCCTTGGTGAGGATTCTGTGCATCCAGGATTGTGCCTGGCAGCACAGACACATCAGGGACAGCAGAGCATCCACACACTCACGTCCACTGCCTGCTTGCAAAGGCCAGGGCGGGCTGACACTGGCACCCCATGGCCATACACTGGCTACACCTTCCCTGCTGGATGCAGACAGTGCATGGCTGGAAGTGCAGCTTGTGCCCTCTGGTAATAATCCATGTCCAAACCCTCTTCAACACAGCATGGCACAGCTGCACCCGCACTTCCACACCTTGGAGATGCCTCCAAAAGCTTCTACATGTGAGTGCCAGGATCCTCAGGAGACAGGAGAGCCAGCAGATCCCAGTGTGTGCATCCAGCAGCCAGTTCCAGGAGTGTGGCACACAGCTGGATTCGGCGGTGTGTGGCCTCACTGGGTGCGCTGCTGCTCCGAGCCCAAAGGAAGGGAATCTGGCTCTGCACCAGCATTTCAATGAAGGAAGTGACATCCATTTACCACAGAGCAGAAAGTAAACAGGGCAGCCTGCTGGGGCAGGGTGCAAAGCAGAGCAGGGAAGAGCTGGAAGGGGGCCAGGGCAGCTCAGCCCAGCCAGCCACACACAGCTCTGCTGAAACACTCCCGCCTGCAATTCTTGCTGAGCAGAGAGAAGCACCAATGCAACTTCCCAGGTGTGTGGTGCGGTGGAACCCATGGTGCAGACAAAGATCCTTTTGTGCTGCCATATCCTGGTTTACATTGAATAAACCATTTGCAAGGTAAGCCCTTGGAAAATTTGCTTAGATATGAGGAAAATTAAGAGTTCTTAAATACACGGAAAAAATACAGTGGGTATCCTAAGGTCATTCCGCAGCTGTATCACTGCTTATCAGCATGCTCTGGGTGATTTGCAAGCTCACTCCCAGCAACACTTGATGCTCTGTTTGGTAAAGGATTTACAGGCAGATCTCCAGGGGAAGCACCTGAAATCCCACTAGTACTGTTAGAAGCACAAAGGAGCTCAGCTTCAGGCACCTCTCTGAAACTAGAGAGCTGCAACTGCCATCTGAAAATTGAGAAAATGGCTTTAGAAGACTCTGTGATTTATAGAGCATTGCCCAGGAAGCTGATTCCAAAGACAGAAAGAAACTCTCTTGACTCCCAGCCTGGCACCTGAATTGCAAACTCAACACTCACCATCTTCCCTCTCCTCTGTAGCCCAAGTAATACCAAGTTTTCCCCATTTTAACACGAGAAGTTTGGAAATCCTTGTTTGTAAGTAACTGGGTACCTGGGGTGTGTATATTTCAATATAAACTGTTTATTTTGACCCAAAGTTGCACTTCATATATTGAAAAATATTTAGATAAAAAGCTCTTCTTGCTATTAACTGTCATTAGGTCTTTAGACATCTGCCAAGTCCACAACAGCCTTTTTCCTCAGTGACATTCTTCCAGCAAGTTAATACAAAACAACAAGATTAATGAAATCATGTGACTGGTTTTAGAAGATTATTTATCTTACCCAGTGTATCTCAACTCCTTAGTCCCATATCTCTTCCCAAGGAAAGTCTATCTGAGGTCACAGTACATATCTCAGCATAGCAGGAGAGTGGAGGGGAAAAACCAGGCAAAAAGCCTGTGTGCTCTTCCACACTAATTTGATATTAAGACTGCATTAGCTGTAATATACAGCATGAACCAAGTCAGAAAGAAAAGGAAGGGAACTCTGGAGAAGTAAGATTCCAGAGTACCCAGTTTTTTTACCATTCCCACCATCCTGTGTGGTTATTTATACAAGTGTCTCTATCCTTTGTCCCACACCCAGAAGTGAAAGTGGAAACTGTCCACAAAAACTTCAGCAAGGAGCAGTCCAGGAAGCCTATCACCTCCCAGCTCAACCAGTCCTTTTCATTATAGAGAAAAACATCCATGATGTATTTTTTTTTCTTCTGTTCATTCACATCCTCACAGGTTTTCTTGGATCCAGCTGCAGCAGGTCACTGCTAAGATTGTAATTGCAGCAAATGCAGCATGTAGCAATAAACTGCTCAATGAAAACCTGAACATTAAATAACTGTGTAGTTCCTTAACCAGCTCTATTCCAGGAAGGATGTCATTCCATATTCTCATGACTTTGTCTTAAAATCCACCTAGACCACTATTCCATGACAGCCATACAGCAACAGCTGGGGGAGGTTTGCTGGGTCTGTGCCCACCTGGAAGCCAAAAAAGGGCTCCAAAGGCACAGCAGAAGCTCTTCAAGGAATCCTCCTCTCAGTGCCACAAATTCCTCACTCTCTAAGCAAATTTTACAATGCCTAGAATAGAAAGTTGCTGAAAATAAGTTTCTGCTGTTCTGCAAAGACTGCTGTGGACAAGCGACTTCAGCATTTGGGTATTGCAAACAAACTAGAGCAGATCCACAGTTTAACCAGAGCTATCCTGGAACAGCTTTGACTTGACTCAGCTTCGACCATGGAAGAAGAAGGCAACCACTGCTGGCTCTAATGACACTCTTCTCCCAAATAGGGGAATGCAGGGAACTGGAGAAAAAAGGGGAGGAAGAAGGATGTCAATTGGTATTTTCATCACTGCACTAGAGCTCCCACTTCAGATAAAAAAAGATCAAGCTATTTCCATTGAGATCCTTGGGCCCAGAGGCCTATGATGACAATTACACATCTTGTCTCATTGTGACAGGAGGTCACAAACCTCCCCTCCAACTGCATAGATCACATACTCATCAACACTTCATCTTTGGAATGAAGCCCAAGAAGATGGGGGCAGTTGAAGGGAGGAAAAAACGAGTGAATTACCCCAGACACAGCTCCTCAAACCTAAACCAATCTGCAGAGGTGGGGACACAGAAAACTGCAGAGATGTGCATGGAAATCCCCTGTCCCACCTGGTGTACAAGGAATCCTCTACAGCAGCTGTTCCCAAACCAGAGACAGCTACAAGCACAACCTTAAGTCTTGCAGTGTTACTCATCCAACAGCTGAGCTTGGCTTGGAGGTGGGACAGGACCAGCCATTGGATTTCCCTGGAATTGGGGTTGCAGTTAGCACTAATGCTTTAAAGACTCTGGGCTGTTGCTGTTTCAGACACCCAGAATGGAGTGTTTGCTGACAAACTACACCACCAGTCGGAAATCCCCATAAACTACTTTTCATGCCAAGCTCTGGGTTTATTTTTAAACAGTAAACATCTAAATCTTCCCCCCCAAATATAGTCTAAAAATTCCTCACATGCAAAACCTGTTAGCAGGAAATCAACCTAAACCTCACCAAATTTATACAAGTGGAAAAGTGCATGTGCAGTAAGACTGCATGTACCAAAGCTCAGTGCAGACTGGCAGACAAGCTGTAACCTATTTAACGGGAGACTGAAAAAAGGTAGTTTTTATTTGGCTGGACTGAAACAGATCTAGATGTATATAACTGAGGTACACCAAAATAACTACAAACACTGCAGACTCATTTCATAGCTATGCCTATTTCAAATTAATCTGAATTCAAATCCAAACTAGGTGCTGAAATAGAATAAAATTCAACTGCAGACATGTACAAAGACCAGCACACATGTCACTTCTGAAATGGTGTGGGAAGCTCTGCTCTCCAAGACTGCAGAGACACTTAGGAATTAGTCAGCAGTTAAAAATGGTCCAGGATATTGAATGCAAACCTGAAGAGTAGTTTTGTTACTGAGACAATAAAAGATACCGGAATTAAAAACTGAGTTTATCTTTGGTTTAGTCACCTCATCTGTGGGTGAGTTCAAATACCCCACCCTCATCTGAAAGAAGCTAGCACAGGTAAAACTTTGAGAGGCCCTTTGAAGTTGCCTTGCTACAGCATTTCTGTAAATATTACTTTTGTGCCAATCTCCATTTAGCACTGAAGCATTTGAAATTAGAATTGCTTACATGCAGCCCTGGATAAGAGCTTGAAAACTGAGGGAAAGGTCAAGCCTTACTATCCTGTGTCTGCCAGCAGGAATAGCATGAGCTCCTTACAGCACTCACGGGACAGATGTTGTGAGAAGTCCACTTCCAAGCATCTACAGTGTTTGTTTCTTGGACTGAAAGATTCTTAAGTGCTTCCTTTACCACCACTCTTCACCATCACTGCTCTCCTTCCAGCTTCAATCTCTGCAGAACATTAAGGATTAGGAAGCCCAAAACAAAGCAGCCAGGTTTTATTCAAACTTAAACATGAACAAACCCAGCAGCCACATGGACCTGTGTTTTTGGTTACTGACTTGAGGGGTCACATCCCCAGGAAATTCTGCAAGAGCACACACAGAGCTCACCTTCATTAGCAGCACAAACCACTCAAGTAAATGTACATTTGTCTCTTGGAACTAAAGCCACAATCCCTCCCCTCCCCCCTCCAAAAAAAAAGGTAATTCTCCTTTATTGCCACATCTCCATCCATGTATTATGGCAGAACATTCCAACCCTTTGTCAAGCCTTTTAAGCACTTTTATGAAGTGCCAGCAGAGGCAGGATGGGCACCCTTTGAAGGCACAGCTCATCTAATCCCACTCAATCCATGGGATCAAACAAAGTGCTTGAACACGGAATCAGTGTGGGATCCAAACTGCAGAGAATATATTTTTACAGAAGACTGAGAGGATAGGAGGTAATGAAAGCTTCCAACAGGTCAGGGACTTGCATCTCCTGGGTTCCCCACCTTTGTCTGGGAGAGGAATTTCCCATATATGGCCCAGGCCAACAGGCAGCCCAGGGTCACACTGCAGTGCATGGTTTTGGCAGGCCCAGGCATTCAGACTTCATGAGTCAGTGCTCCAGAAATCACTGGGTTTATAAACCAATAAATCTACTTCATTTTGTTGGGTTTTCTTAATTCACCTTGGGTTTGTTGAGGTTTTTTTCCTCAGTCCACAAGCATCATCACATTTTCATTTCACTACTCTGTAACTGGGAGGAGCTTTTTTTTCCATTCTGGGCTTGTTTCCTTTGTAAAAGGGCAGAAAAGGTTTTCCTATTAGACTGAATCCTGGAGTTGGGGCATGAAGAATAAAACCAGACCAACTGTCATGGAGGTTGGGAGCAGACACTAAGCTGCCTTGTACTTTCATACAGCCTTTTAACAACAAAGAGCTCTTATTTTTTAAATAAAGCCTCAAAATGCCTTCACCTCTGTCCTCAGATCCCAAACAAACCCAAGTTATCTGGCATTTCAGCACAAGCAGATGACAAGAAGTTCCCCATGACACAGTCTTTTCCACCACTGACCTGATAAAATCAACATGAAATTTCTTCTATTTTGAGCTCTAACTTGTCTCAATTCAATAGTTCAGCTGAAACTGCCCCAATTTTGATTACACAAACACAATCAGATACCAGATATTCCTATTTAAAAAAAAAAACAAAACACCACCACCTGAACTTGAAGAAATCCCATTGGATAACTATTTTCAGATTAGCAACGGGATAAATAATATGGGACAATAGAGCATCAGGATTTTTTGTTTCAGTTTCTGTTATGGATGATCTGGGCCACTTCAGTTCGGCATAAGTAAAATACAGATAATGCACCATCAGGGAGTGGAATCAAGTTAATATTTCATTTCTTTAAAGCAGGACTGTAATCATAATGGGATTAAATACTTTCAGAGAACTACTACAGCCCACAAAAGTAAGGCACTTCTGGGAAGAAATGCTGAGAGTGCGACCTCCTGGCACTTCTGCAGAGCATCCCAACAATTTTACATTAGAGCAAAACAAAGAACACATAAAAAAAGGACAAGAAAACATGATTTCGAGGCCAACTTTATGTTTCACACAAATGCAAAAGACAATGCAAGTCCCAGTTTGGCTTCTGGTGAGGTTTTTTTTGGTTGGGGTTTGTTTGAATTTTGAACTTTCCCAGTTCACAGTGAAAATTATGGTTTACATGCAGAATAAAATAGTGCTCAGAAAGCTTGTTTTTACTTAAGACATTGCAATTTTTTAAAAAAAAAAGTGTTACTGACAAATGTGGCCTTGTTAAAAACCCCTACAAAACTAATAAACAAAAAAGACAAACATTCTTGGGATATGAGACAAGACAAGGTCTAAGGAAGGCAATATATTATCAAACTGCTGGTTAGGAAAACAGCTAAGATTTTACATGTCAAATATTTTGTGGATGTTGAAAAAGTCCCTTTTACTTAGAAGTTTTTAGACTTTTTCCTCCATAATCAAGGACCAAAGCCAATCAGTCAAGTGTACTGTAGACAGTAATAGTTGTTATCCTTTTCTTCACATTTGCTTTTATTAGGGGAATTTTTAGGAAATACTACCACACATTACAGATTTAATTTCAAGACTGCATCTGTTATTCCTGCCAGAGCAGTTAAAAGCTTTAGCTCGTGTTCTTTTGAGCCACATCCAGAACTGAAAAAGCAAACTTGGGCCTCCAGAACAATGTCAAGTTACTTTGGCTTCGGGCAGAGCAGCACTGACAGAGACAAGGCCTCATTCCAAGAATGATCATTTTACTTCCCTCAGACAAAGTGAAGCCTTTCATGAACCAGGCTGGGGTTTGGCCTACATTCTGTTGCATGAAAAGGCTTCATTATATGCAGTTGAACACATTGTCTGAAAACGTGACACAAACGGCCTTTAACACAGCAAGAGGTGAACAAACAAAATGGTCAAACTGCATTAAACGTGCTGTGTGTTGTCTCTAAAACACACACATTTTAAACTTTCAAACGGGGTTTCACCCGCAGAGTTCAGAGATGTTATCAGCACCGTTTAGGACAATCAGATAAAGCTATTTGCAGATTTAAGATGTCTCTGAGGACAGGCACTGGCAGATGAAAAGGAACACGCAACACTTTAAGTGTGTTATTTTGCCATACCCAAGGAGTCATTTACTGGCGCTTTGAATTCCAGCTCCACTCTGTCCACACCTTGTAGGCACTGCAAGTCACTCCTGAAGCCCAGCAGAGAGCTGAATGATGCACTTTAATTCTTTTCAGGAATTCCTTCCTTCACTCACAGCAATACTCTTGACTTAGGTACTTCCATTGCAAAAATCTGCCTGTGATTCATCTTCAAGTCAGAGAAGCAGGTAACAAGTATAAATAACAGCAGGAATAGAGAGTAGTTTGTCAAAAAGGAGGCTGATGCTTTGGGGTTTATTTTCATTAAATACCTGCTTCAACTCCCTTTGGATTCTCTTCAGCATAAGAGACAAGACCTTACTTCTCCTACCCCAGAGCCCTTTCCACAGCAACAGACTAGATTTGATTGAGATGACAAGGATCCCCTGCAACAACTGATAAGCCTTTCCAGCCAAGAAACGTAAGGGATGAATTATGCAAATGTCAGCCTCTGACTGGCAGAAACCTGTGCCCTGAGCTTTGAGAGCATGAATCAGCCCCTACATAAACACCCGATTCGATTTCTACTTTTTGATTATACAGTCAAAAGGGACTTTGAAATCTACACATTATTTGGAATCTGAAAAATAAACTGTTTCCAAACTACCCTGCAATGCTTGTGCAACAGCCTCAAGACAGGCAGGATTTGGGCAGCTGTGCCACCAGCCACAGAAGCTGCATTTTAGAACTGGCTTTTCTCTGGAACAATTGGAACTTTCTCCAGGCCGAAGTCCACACACAGAGTGCAGTGTTTCCCTGCAAGCACACAACAGCTTCATTATTGTTTAACTACCAAAAACCAGCTCCAACAATCTATCAGCCTGATATTTTATCTGTCTCTGCTGCTAGCCCAGAGTCCTGGTTCAAGGATTCAGCAAGAAAAGTTATTCTGTTAATCTAAACAGAGAATCATTTCCCTGCTTTTAACCATTAATAGCCATTTTCAAACCTGTTCAGGAACCCATGGGCCTGTTTGTCCTCCAGGTTATCAGATCCAAGTGTCTATAAAGAAATCTATTCCACCAGATGAATAAAAGCTCCTTTTTAAGATATGTATAATATAAATTCAAAGGAAATCCCATGGAGCAGGGATTCCTCTCTGCCTCACAGCATGGTTCCAACACCAAACTACAGCAGAGCATTAACCTGCTGCTCACACCCTCCCTACCCAGCAATGGCCCTGCTCAGCAGTATTACAAACAACCACAGCTCAGGCAAAGTTCTAAGGAACACCAACACGTTCAGGGGAAGAAACTCCTCAACACATGATGCAGCCTGGTGGACAGTGTCCTCAAACACAGAGCTGGAGAAATGACTCATCTGAGCTACCCCAAGTCCCTGGGTGAAGCACACGTTGAGCCATCCACAGTCATATCTCTCTGAGCAAGGTATTTTGACATCAGCAAAAAGCAGTGTCACATCAGTTTCAGTCTGGACTTCCGTGGGTTTCTGACTCATTTCAGGAACAAGCCAAACCAAGAAAAGCACATGCATATACCAAGTGTTGTGGCTTTAATGATGCCACTTGTGACACTGCAATTTGAAATCACTCCTGTGTAAATACAGAATATAATGCCCAAAGGAACTGTCTTTCTGCAACAGAGGTTACTGTGCAACAAGTTGCTCCCATAAGATTATTTTAAATTTGCCTGTTTAAAATCTCACTTAACACCAGTCTAAACTAAAAGATTCTAAGCATATGCTGTTTAAGTATATTCTTACAGGCACATCCCATAACCTTCTGAACATAAATAAAAAGGTGGCAGTATTAAAAAAGTTGATGATTAACATTCCAGTCTCCACTGAAATAAAATGTGGACTTTTCTATTCCAAAACTATTTGGCAGAGGAGCCAGAAGGCATTAGAGAAAGAAGCCTGATTAATATTTTGAGTAAAGTGAAAACCTTAAGAGCAATTAATGTGAAGAATTTGTAGATTTTACAGACACTGAGAAGAATAAACAGCATCTCAGAAAACAACAATTCTTTTTAAGAAGAGTCCCTTATGGGAACATAAATTTAACAAGCCAAAGGTTAGAATAAGCCATCTCAGTTCTGAGGAAACCAGCTAAGAAAGAAGAGAAAAACTAATACAAAATTTGAATTCTTGATCTGACAGTCATACTTTTGGTTTCTTAAGGAAAATGATAATTTTTCAACCTTGCAATGCTGTTTGAATAATCAGCTTTAGAGGCACATACCATCAGGGGGTCAGAAGCCTTGGCATGCAGACCAGTCCTGGTCCTGACATCAGTTCAGCAGTGATGGGATTCTCCTCACCTGTGAAAGAAAGATGAACTTATTCACCCCAGCAAAGCTTTCCCTGCTCCCTGAACACCAGCTGATGGAAGTTTACACTATTAATTTCTGGCTTCTTGTAATGACAGTTAAGGGGGAGGAAAACAGGCTCCATATGGGAGCCACAGACAGGTGCTGGGAAGGCTAATGACTGGAATTAGGGGAGCAGGAGCCAGGCTGGGGTGAGGGCAAGCAGGGAAGGGCTAGGGGAGCTTTGGCACCACAGGAGTACATCAAGTGCAGAGCACAAAGCACAGGCAGATGTTCTTTGGAGAAGAGTAGGGTGATCTTTAAGGTCCCTTCCAACCCATTCTGTGATTCTATCTATGAAAACACTCTCTAAGGGGTGAAAAAGTAAACTAAGCCTATTCAAAAACTGGTTTTCCTGCATGTATCACAGTGAAACCAACACACACTAGATGAGGAGAGCATTTTACCTGGCTAGACTTGAGGATGCAAAGGCACAGCCTGCCCAGCTCCACTGCCCCCTCCATGCCAGCCTGGGAGGGCCAGAGGCACATGGACACAGGATCAGCAGAGCAGGCCCTGCAAAGCTGTTTATATCCTTCCACCCAGCAAAAACTGGTTCAAAATCCAAACTCCAGGTTCAATAAACCTTCTATAGGCAGTACTGGCAGATCAGCTCAAATCATGCTCCAGCCTGATTGTAAACTCTTCAGTCTCAGTTGTAAACAAACCGTGGCACAAAGTTGCACAAGTGAAAATTACACGATTTAACAAACAAACAAAACAACACAGACCCATACTGAAGTCAACCACAATCAAAGACCTAAAGAAGACAGATTTCAGTCAAACTCGACTAGTGAGCACCAAACCCACAAAAAAAATCATATATTCTATTCCTTTCTACTCCCATTGCAGAGTATTGCATTCAGCTCTCACTATAGGAGCCCAGTCACACGTACCTGCCAATGAGAACTAAGCCTCACTGAAAGCCAGCCTACCTTTTCTACCCTACAATTAAACATAATACTTAAATGATGGCTTTAAAACTAATCCAATTCAGCAAAAATATGAGCAATTAAGCATTAACCCATGAACACCACTGTCAAGGCAATCAATCAGCTTTTAATGAACAGTTCAGCTGAGTGGCTCTGCAGACACAGAGTGCTGCAGCCAGGGAACCGCTCCAGGATTCCCAGCACTGCACAGAACTCCTCAGAATGGGAAATACAGCAGCCAGAGGTGATTGTTTTGTGTCATTAAACCCTGCTGTGCTACCAAAAGCAATTCTGTTTACAAAGAATAAATACAAGACCCTCTCCATCACCGTGGACACACACACACGTCAAGGAGATTCAGTATTTGATGAGAGGAGGGAGGGGAATCCAAGGATCTGGAATTTGTAAGAAACATTTAAAGCTCACAGCTTCCTGCTCCATTTCTCAGCCCTGGAAAAACGAGGCAACAGTGGGGAAAACAAAGGGTTAATGCTATTTTTGTTTGTGTAATCATGTACATGCCTTAATGACTGTTTATCTTAATAGCTTCAAAGCTTTGAAATACAACCCACTACAGTGTAAACACAATAAAATGCCAACATAGAATACACCTGTCATTCCCCCTCCTGATGACATGGAGAGCTAGAAAAGCTTTTTGCAGACCCACCAATTTCCTTACCAGTTCCATAACCAGGCCAGACAGAACAGAAAGCTGCCACAAGCCCCTCCAATGTTGCGAAACAGTTCTCCAAACCCAAGGCTACATCCTGTGCTCCCCACAGAAGACACAGTGGGTGTCAGACAAGAGGAAGTGAGCTCAAATGAAACAGAAATAAAACCTTTCTGCCTCAGCCAATTAAACATTACCCTGTGCACGATTTAATCAAAGAACCAACAAAACTAAACCACTCCTGTCTACCTTTAATGTTACACTTGGCTCTGCAGTGCCCATGTACCCCCAGCTGTCCCTGCAGTGTTTGAAATCACCTGACACTCTGGAGTGCAGCTGGTAATTTATCACACAGTCCATCATCAGCCTTTTTTTGTCAGGTCCCTGATCTGAGGAGGCTCAGAGAGGAAGGACCGAGTCCATGTTCTCACTGCAGAGCTGACATTTATCAACCTGCAGTCACTGAAACACTGGTAAGAAACAAATTGGAGGATGAGTCAATACTTTCCCCACAGGAAACACCTTGACCAGCTTACAGGAACAAACTGCTCTGAAGGACTCGGGTCCTTCTATTTTCTGAACTCCTTTTGCTTTCTGTGGCAAAGGAAGGACTTGCTCAGCTTTCACTTTGCTGTACACCCCTACGTTTGAGCAGAAGCTGAGCACAGAAAAAAAATCACTTGTGCCCTTGACACCAAATTACTCCTTAGACAAGCTATGATGCAAAGAGAGAACAATTTAAGCAAAGAGCTCTACAGAAGGCTGGTGCTTATCCAGAATTCCTCAGCTCTTAGAGATATTTGAGCAGAACAACCTACCAAACCCTAGAGTGCCTTTGGGAGCACAAGTCAGCAAAGGGAAGAGTCGCTCTATGCCGGTTTTTAAACAAGAAAAAAGAGACTACACCACTCGCCCTCATTAGAGAAGCCCAGCAAGCATTCCCCGGTACCCCATCTCCCCAAAACCAAACCCAGGCGCTGCAGCCCCTCTCCAGCCCGACCACCCCCATTCCCGCACCCTGTGTCCCCCCACACCCCAAACCCAGCGCCGTTCCCTCATCCCAGACCCCCGGATGACCCTCAGCGGCAACTCCGCCGCCTCCTGCCCCCCTCTTGCCCCATCCACTGGCAGCCCCACACCCCCAAACCCTGACAGAACCACAAACTCCCAAACCTCGACAACACCCTCAAAGCCTCACACAT
>VXBA01001494.1:2391190-2416153 GCA_013399895.1 Serilophus lunatus
GCGGGACGCGGCGGCTCCTCCGGGGGACGCGGGTTCGAGACCCGCTCCCGGCGGGTGGGAGAGGGAGGGGACACTGGGGGGTTCCCTGCGCTCGGGGGAGTCTCTGCGGGGCCTGGCCGCGTTGCACGGGAAGGGACTATACACCGACAGGTCACGGAATTAATCGGGTTGGAAAACACCTTTGAGATCACCGAGTCCAACCTATGAGTGATCCTCGCCTTGTCAACCCGACCAGGGCACCCAGTGCCATGTCCAGTCTCTCCTTAAATGCCTCCAGGCACGGTGACTCCACCAAGTCCCTGGGCAGCCCATTCCAATGTTTAATATGCAAAGAAATTCCTCCTAATGTCTGACCCAAACCTCCCCTGGCTCAGCTTGAGACTGACCTCTCTTCCTTACACCCACACACACCCCACACACAAATACACACACAACCCATACAAACGCACACTTAGATGTGTGTTTTATACATATCAAGGGCAAATAAGTCCTCAGTGCCAAAAGACATCCCTGCTGCGTGGGGCAAGGTGCCGTGTCTGCCCTGCAATGGGTTTCATTGCACAGCTCCAAGCCTGTCCAGCGGTTTTCCAGCTGTTTGGGGCAGGGAGAAGGGACTGGGAGAAGGGACAGCCTGAGCTCTGCCTTACAGGGCTGCAGAAGTGTCTGTCTGAGCACGGAGGAGAGAGGCTGAATCAGGATACTTAGATCAGAAACACTTTTTGTCCTAATTTTACAATGCAAATTTAGGGCAAATGAGTTGAGTAAGAAGTCAAGTTCTTCCAGATCAGGCAATAAACTCCCACAGCCTGAACCCCTCTGGCTGTCCCCACACTGAGCAATAACCAGCACCCACAGCAACACCTTCCCTGCAGCAATGCAGCAAGAAATTCAGGACATCAGTGTCACCTGGGACAGGAGGAGCTGCCACACCAAACTCAGCCAGGCCTCCTGTCATGCCATCCTCCCTGAATTATCCAGCTGTTTCCCAGGAAGGCATAAAACTCTTACAGCTAAGTAGAAGTAAATCTAATTACCTGATTGCCAAGAGGAGAAAATTCTCCCAGGTCATGACTATGTCCCTGAAAGCTGGGATGGGAAGCTTTGGAGGAGCCATCATCATCTTTCCTGACAGACTGTCATGTCCCTGTTGAATCACCACCCCATGACTCCCCAGTGACTGAGTGCAAGAGCAGAGTTTCTTCTGTCATTTCTCAGGGGTCACAGGAAAGATGCATTTGAGGTGAATGTGTGGTCTCATGCTGAGGCTGATGAGGGTTGTGGATTGCTCCTCTTTTCATCCTTCTGCTAGTTAGGGGAAGGAAATATCCAGAAAGCCCTCTTGGTTCAAATATAACCCAAGAGGTTTCTATTTGGATTCTCCCTGCTCCATACTCTGTCCCAAAGAGCTCTGCTTCCCCTAAATGACCACAGAGATAAAATAGTAGTGCACGGTTTTGGTTGAAATTTGTGTGCATTAGCTCTTTATTCACAGCTCCAAGAGATGTAACAACATGAAATTCTGCTTGGTAAGGACCAGCCACATCAGCACAGGCCTCCAGCAGACAGAAAAACCATCCTCCAGCCAGGTTGCAATCCCTGGGGCCAAACCTCCCCTCCTGAGCTTGGAAAGCTCAGAAACAATAATAAATACACAACTTCAAATACATTATTTTTACTAAAACTGCTTAATGGCTCAGCTTTGGTTGCTTTGGCATGTTCCCCTACTCAGCAGGACCTGCTGGGAGCGTGGCCTTTCCCACGGGCATGGAGCTGCAGTGGTTGGGTGGCCACGATGGAGGAGATGGGACCTGCCCCCTAAACCACAGCCCTGGGAGCACTGAGAGCTCAGCTTCACAGAAACACAGCTCTGACAGATGTATAAAACAAAAATCCACAGGCATTGCCTCCTGGGAAACCAAAAGGTGTGTTCACATACCCCTTTCAGCTGCCCCTTCCCCACAGCAGCTCTTTGCTCAGGAACACAGGGCTGTACAATGTAAATGTCTACTCTGGAGAAATTAACACCCAAATCCCAGCTCAGCCTTAGAAGGCTCCAGGAGCTGTGCTGCTGTGCTATTAGCTTAATGAGCATGCCCTGATTAGTGTCAGCCCCTAAATTCAACATCAGCAATTCAGGAGTGCAACTTCAGCTCAGCTCACCTGCCAAGGAGGTCTTTTATTAGGGAAAGGAAGAAGGTATCTGAGACATCTGGGATCACGAGGAAACACCACATCCCAGCCTCCTGTCTCCTGCCCGGCACCACACAAGCTCCCAGGAGATTGCCCAGAGCAGGAAAGAGCAGCTGGAAAACACTGGAGCAAGGAGAAATTACTTTAACCACCCTACATGGAAATGAATAGGTCCTTGAGCATCAGACAGGGCCAGGACTCATCCACCCCAAGCAATCCAGTCCAGAACTTCCCTCAGTTATCAGCAAGTATTTATGGAGCCCAGCAGCTCCCCACAGAGCCTGATGTTACTCTGGGGAGAAGGTCAGATCAAGCATCTGATTATGTTCCTGCTTGTCAGCAGTCTGTGCCACCCCAGCCTGTCCCACCCCAGTCCTGCTGGGCACTAAACCTCAACATTTTAATTAAGTTCTCAGCCATTGCCATTAATTGAATTCCAGCTCTGAACAACCCCAGTCTGCAACAGTTCTTTTATTTCTGACCCAAGACCACTGTGAGCTGCCCAAGGACGATGAGAGCTCCAGAGGGTAGAGGGCAGCAAGTCTTTGGGGGAACAAAACCACCACAGGGAGTCACGGGTTTGTGTAGGGACAAGCCAGCTGGTCCCCAGCCAACACCTGAGGACAGGGCTGGCTCTGTGGGGTGAAGACAAGCCTGCAGCAAAGGACAGGACCTGGCTCTTGTGCTGCCCACGCAGCCCAGCCTCTGCAGACAGCACCTGCCTCATGAGCACAGAGACCTCCAAGGAATCTCAAGCCCAGTCTCTCCCCCAGGCAGAAGAACAAGAGATTCTTCACGTTGGTCCTTCCCAGGGCCTTTAAAGTCAGCTTGTAACACCTTCAGCGTGCTTTCCTGCTTTTGTGCAGCTCTTCTGGAGCTTCCATCACATCAGAGCCCCTGTGTGGGTGTCATTGGGCTTGGCTCCAGCACATCACCATTTCCAATGTCCAGCTCCACCTGTATCCCTGTTGGCTACAAGAAAAAACAGAGAGAAGCCTGATGTCACACTGCTGGGACTCTACATCACTCCATCACCTGCCCCAGAGCCAGAAATCCCCGATTATATCCTCTTGAGGATTTCTTTCTGCTGTTGTCCTCATTTTAACTAGGTCTGCTGAACACAGAGATACAAATAGACAATGCAATTTAGCAAAGAGAGAACATCTTGCTCCAAGACATCCCCAGACACATCACTATTTAGCACATCCAGGATGCATTTAGCTGCCCAGCACACCATCACATCCAAACCCATTTGGATCAGGCAGCAGAAGAGGCTTGGAGCTGGGAGGCTCGGGCAGTGCTGCCTCTACATAGGCAGGACTCAAGCCAGTCACCTTTGCAGGTGTAGGAGCGATTTCCATGGGACCATCACTGCCCACATGCCATCAGGAGAGCTAGACTATCATGAGGAGCACAGTGACCTGGATTGGAAGTGGTGCCGCTCATTTAACCTGCCTACAAATACAAGCCCAGGTTGTTGGGAATAGATGCTTCTCTCTTCCATGGTGTACAGCCAGGAGCTCCTCTCCCATTGTCACAACTCCCAGAGTGAGACTGGATCCTGCCTGACCCTCTGCTCCAAAGCCAGGGCTGAGTCACTGCTGCTCCATTCCCAGAGGGACAGGCCCAGGGAGTCTCACCTGCCGGGGTGACTTTGCCAAGGAAGCGATGCGCTGTGTGGGGCCTTTCTCCCACGTGCCGTCTTTGCCCTCCAGCAACACCCTGGTGCTGGGCACAAAACTCCAGGAGCGGCCAAGGGCTGGCTTCAGTGGGCCAGTGCCACTCTCCCTTGTCACCTGGTTGGTCACCTGCAGCACAAACAGACTTATCAGTGCTTGGGAAAAGCAGTGCCATGTGGAGTAAAGGAACATTGGAGGTCACCAGGAGGTCATGGACAGCCTGCTACTTCTATGAAGGTTTTTTCTTCTCCATCCTGAGCCCTCCTTCTTGCCACATTTGTGCCATCCCCTCTAATTACAGGCAACTGGCCCAGATGGGTACTCAGGGAGGAGCTCGCTTGTATCTGCAAGCTGCATCACTCCTGGTGCTGAAGCCACCCATAAGGTTCAACTTGAAGCCTCCAAGTGTCCTTCCAGATACCTCCTTGTCACTTTATTAGAATGAAGGGCAGGACTTTCTTGGTGCATTCCAGTGTCAGGCTCAGCAGACCACCATTCTCTGTTATGACCTTCCCAGTTCAGACACACTAATTGTGGTCCCAGTAACCTGTCTGTTGTGAATTGGCAAATCCAATTGCTTGGCCAAGAGCTGGGGAAACTGCAGCAGGGCCCCTTCCACTCCCCAGTTCCCTCTGGATGATGCAATGCCCCGCAGTTCCTCCGAGGTAACTAAGAGGTTACTCAGTAAGCTGGCCAGCCCTTTAAATGAATGGTGTTATATCAAAAAGAAACACAGACAACCTTTCAATCTCCCTGTACTTAACTCTGCCTTGCTCAATGCAGAGAATGCCGTGTTGGCTGAGGACAGCAATAGCAGGAGGCAGCAAACCAGCCCTGTTCTTGCTCCACACTCACTGGAACAAGACATCTATGGGCTACAGAGAGGCAGAGCTACATCAGGGAGCAGGACACCGTGGGGTACAGGCCTCTTGGGAGCAGGGTCCCCTCTCCTAGGGGCTCTAAAGCCTCTCCATGGTTTCTCATCACAGCACGCACCAGCACATTAAGGACAAAGCACAGCAACACTCACCACAACAGCAAGGCTGAACTCCCTGGCCAGTGTCTTCAGCTCTCTGGATAACTGCATCATGATGGCCAAACCTGGAAGAGGACAAAGCACTTGGGTTTTCAGGGATAAACTCCCAAAGAGCATCTTGGAGGCAGGTGACATCTGTGTTTGCACTAGCACTGGATTTAGTGCCAGTGCTGACGTTCATGGACATCTTTACCACACCAATTCATGTCCTTTTCTATCTCAGAATCCCCAAGGCCAATAAAACCCTAAAAAAAGGACCAGGAGCTCCAGACAAAGCTGGACAGGTTGAGTTAACAGGTACAGGACACATCTCTCCAGCTCACAGCTTCATTTTCTACACTTGTGGTTGTGAGGGGACCCCCTATGATAGCACCAGTTGCTACCCATGTGTGCAAGACCCTCTGGAAGGTGTTTGAGGGGCCTCCTTGCCATCCTCACTTTTGATTTATGGTCCTTTCTGGCAGAAAGAGCCTCAGGGGAGCTCTGCAAACTCTGCCAGCAACTATGAACTATCTGTGACACTGCAAGCAAAGGTTTTAATATATGAACAAACATTTCAGTGCCTCCCCTGTCCCCAGACAGGTTTCAGGCCACTTCCACAATGCACAGCCACAACCGGCCTGAATGTTTGCTGATAACACTGCAAACTGAGTCCCTTTTTATCCAGTCCCAAAGGAGCAGTTACACATCTGTCTTGCCCCAGTTCCAGACATGGATGGAAGATGGACAAGCGGAGAGCTCTGCAGCCTCCAGGACACAGCTCACCCTCTGACTGCCTGCCACCCAGCAGTGGGTAAATCACAGCTGACACCGAGTCGATGACCACGATCTTGAGGGGTCCCGTGGAGCTCACGACCTGAAAGGAGGCACCATGTGCAATGTGGAGTTACAAATCCAGCAGTTTGGAGGTTGTGAGCTGCACAGAGCCTTGAATGTCCCCAGGACAGGGTGATTTGGTGTCACTCAGCAGGCACACGAGCCCTGCTACCCTCCCTGCAGCTCTGGGGAAGGCAGAGGAGCCCAAACCCTCCCTCCTACCTGCTGGGAGAGGCGATCCCGCAGCTCCTGCAAGGCACTCAGCATTTCATAGATGTCAAACACACGGACCACCTGGATCCGCTGCAGAGCCTCCAGCTGTGGCACAAAGTAGCATCACCAACAGCCCCACCCCCTCCAGGACTTGTCATATTCCTTCTGCCTCAACTGCCACCAGCCCTTCGCATTCACATCACACGAGGGACCTTTATTCCTCCACATTAGCCTTCACCCCATGAACACCATTGTCCCATTGCACTGATGGAAGATGCAACGTGGATTGAGGTCAGGGAGCAATAGCTTGAAAAGCAACAGCAAGTCCCTGCCTTCTCCCAAGAAAAACAACTAAGAGTGTGTCTGTCCTAAGCATGGCACCCATAGGGCCATGGGAGGAAAAGTTTGGACCCTAAAAACCCCATGGGGATAAAGACAGAGCTGGATAGACAAATCATCCCTGGGGGATGTCTGCAGGCAAGAGCAAAGGCAGTTCTAGAGCAAGCAAAGGGACCACCTCCAGGGGAACTTGCCTGCTCTTCCTCATCCTCTGTCTGGGCTCGGAGCATCTGGTAGAGACGGGAGGCAGTGAAACCCCCTGTGGAGTCGAGAAACAGGACGTGCTGCTTGAGGCTGAGAGACACACTGGCTGCGATGCCCAGGCACACCTGCAGGGACAGGGACTGGGTGTCAGCATCATCTTCACCCTACCTGCCCTCTCCCCTCTCCCCCATCCCACTCACCTGTGTCTTCCCACTGCCTGGTGCTCCCATGAGCTCTGTCACTTCCCCTGTGTACAGCCCAGAGTCCAGCAGCTGGTCCAGGCTACAGGTGAACACAAGGTGGGATTATCGACACCCCTTCAGCCAGAATGGCAGGGACATCAGGAAGCAGCAGTCCTCAGACATTTGTCCCTAGAGCTCCCTTCCCAAATGCAAACAATTGCCTGGGGATGGTTTGGAGACTACGAAGCCTGCTCAGGTCGTCACCACACTGAAATACAAATCTGTGCTGACAACCACGGCCTTGTAGAGCAAGCCCAGCCGTGGGCAGACCTGCTGCCTCGCTGGGTGATGTACCCACCTTGGGCTCCCAGTGGGCAGGATGGCCGTGGAGCTCTTGAGCTCCTCATACAGGTCTGCTCCATTGGCAGGGAAGGCAGAGAACTGGGCTAGGAGCACACGTCTCACTGCAACCAGTGCCTGGGGGACAGAGGGATGTCTGGAAACAGGACTGAGCAAGTCCAGGTACAACATCTGCTACAGAAGCTTCCCCTAGACAAGGCAATCCTTGTCCATGAGCCAAACTGCTCTGAGCTCCCCAGTTACTTTACCAGGACTCAGGACTCCCTTTTACCTTGTAAGACAGTGAACACTTCTGGGCAGTGTCCTCCAGGTCTGACGACACAAAGTCAACCACTACAAACAATATGAGGGACAAGAGGTTGGAAGCCAGACTTGGTCGGACCATGAACACCAGGAGAAAACCAGCACAGACAAAACCCGCATGAACAAGCAAAGTGTGCCCTGTGCCAACACTGTGAGTGGAGGAGCAGCACCCCATGAAATGGGAGTATTGGAGTCTTTCTTCTGAGATGGCTGTGTCGCCCATCACAAAACAAATTGTTTCTTGCAAAACAGGTCAGGGAGAGAAGCTGGTAAAAATTCTCCCTGTTTTGCTCAAGAGCTGCCCAGCACTACCTTTTCCTTCCCCTCTATGGGCAGGAGGTGTCCAAGGTGCAGTGTGCCAGGAACTTGGGCATTTTTCAGAGGGAAAACTGCACAAACCCCCTGAAATACCTTTGAAAAGTCATAACTGAGCAACCTGCAAAAAGCCTCTATAGAGATCTCAACCATATCCTTACACTTCTCCTACAGAGAAGTCCTGACTCATTGTATCCCCCCCCAGGGGGACCCAGAAGTCATCCAGCTAGGAGGACACAGAGGGATATTCCATCACTACCCTGCCAGGATGTGGGATGATGCAGGCACACCAAAAGCGCAAGGGATGATGTTCCCCAACCCCAGATCCTGATACCACCCCCACTACCTGTCCTGATGCCATTCGCTCTGAGAAGCTGGATCATCTCTTCAGTGAGGCCAGGGCAGAGCCCAGCCCGCAGGACCACCATATCCGCAGGCACGGGGGCGGGAAAGATGCAGAGACCTGCGGAGGAGAGAATTCATGGAATCATTAAGCTTGGAAAAAGATGTCCAAGACCACCAAGTCCAACCAGGCCCAACACTGAGCCACGTCCTGCCACGGATGGTGGGGGGAAGCCACGCAGGCTGTGCCTGAGACGGGTGGTTACGGTGGGTGTTTCGTGCACTTTTAGGGTCAAGCATCCCCAAATCCCGCACGCAGCATCGCCAGCGGGCGTGGGGGGGGGCATAGCGGGCAGGGGGAGCCCCATCCCCGGGCGGGGGGTATCCCCCCATCCCCAGCCACCTCCATGAGCCCACGGGATTAGTTCCCCATCTCACCGCCCTGCGCTCCCCCGGCCCGACCCGCTCCTTTCCTGCTTCCTGCCCCCAGCGGAAGGTCCGGGACGGCTCCTTTTCCCTCTCCCCTGTGTCCCAACCCGTCCAATTTTCCCTTCCTCCGCCTGGCGCTGCAGAGCCCGCGGCTCTACGGTCCCTTCCGACCCAAACATTCCGGGATTCTGTGATTATCCCAGGGCAGGGTTTGGCCAGGCTCATCCCACCCTGCAGGGTGGGAAATGAAGGTGCACGGGGGGACTGGGGCGCTGCGCTGCCCTGCAGGTGTGGGGAGCCAAGTGTCCCTCCCTGGCTGCCCGGGGATTGAATTTCTTCTGGAAAAGATTTTTTTAAATTATTATTGTTATTTTCTTTCCCAGCCGAGGCCTGAAGAGGGCTCCCGGCACTCACTCCTGAGCCTGCCCTGCTCTGCACTCTCAGCTCTGCCAGGAGAATAAAATAGGAGACCTGGCAGGGCAGCCAATTCTTGCTGTGTAAGATCCACAAGCCACAACATAAATCAGCGAATTAATGACATTTTTTCTCTTGGCAGTGTTCCTGTGGTCAGCCTCTGCTCTCCTCAGTCATTTCCCAATCCTTCTGCCGGTTCCCCCATTTGCTTTACAGGGATGCTGGTGGGTACACTGGGGAAGGCAAAGCCTGCGTTTTTGGGGCGATAAGTCACAAAGGATAATTCCTGATGGAGTGCGACCCCCGGAAAACAGGAGGTTGAAAGGCTCAGCTCTTGGAGCTCAGTGCTGCCCTGTCCTCTGGTGTCACTCAAATTGAGCCCCGAGTGACTCATCACAGCAGTGGGCCAGTATGTTCCAGTACAGACGTTTGTGTTAGTCTTTGTGAATGGGCTGCTGAATGTCGGGAGGTGATGAGATTTCCAGGGGGGATGGGCTCTCAAAGGCCCTGCGAGGAGGAGCAGGCAGCACTGACTGTCAGCCAGCTTTCCGTCCCAGGGAGTTCTGGAAGGTGCTGGGCGCTGCTGCAGCTGCTGGCGTGGGGCCGCTTGTCCCCGAGAATCAGCTGTCTCATGCTTCCCTAAATAGAAAGAGAAAAGGGTCTGAGCACTGTGACAGGGGTCAGCCATCCCCGCTGTGGGCTTTTTTATCATGAAACACCCCCCATTCCTGCTCCCCACACCCTGTGCATCTCTGCAGGCAGAGGAAGCTGGGATTTGCCCTGGAACGTAGGAGAGGATCCCCTCTTGCTGCAGAGCGGTGCTGCCCACGTCAGGCAGGTGTCCCCCCCCGAGCTGGCCCTGGGTCCCAGCCCTCCCCAAGCATATATAGCACAGGGGGACAAGGAGGGGACAGGCTGTGGTGACAGGTGACACTGACAGGCAGCAGGAGCTGCCAGGTCCTGCCCAAACTTGGAGTGGGAAGCGAGCTCTTTCCTGAGCCACACAGCCTCCTCGTAGTGCTGGCAGACTTCTTCAATTCCTTCTTTTGTTGTTGTTTTTCTTTCCTATACTAATTGACTCCTAAAGATCTACAGCGGTGGGAAAAGCTTCTGAGAAGTCACAGCCTTGAGCAGCAGTTTAAGTCTTAATTTTCAAAACTCCTCAGTCTGGTAAGCTGCTTTTATAATGTGCATGGTCTCACCGTGAAACTCAGGTTGGGGGAGAAGGCAGGAGACCCCGGGTAACAAAGGCAGTGGAAAATAGGGCACAATTTGATGTTTTTCCTTAAAGCTCTCCAGATGGAGGATCCCATCCAGCTGAAAGAGGAAGGCAATAAATATTTTCAGGCCAATAACTACGAGAAAGCCCTTCAAAGCTACACTCAAGCCATAAAGCTCAACAAGGACAAGGCACTGCAGGCGGTGCTGTACAGGAACAGGGCAGCCTGTTTCCTTAAAAAGGTGAGAAAAGCTCCTGGTTCTCCTGGGCAGGGCTCAAGGGGAGAAGAGCAGGGAGGCAGCCAAGGGCGTTTACTAGCTGTGGACTGTGTGGTTTGTCCATTTATTGAATAGTGTTTGTAAACTGATCTGAAATTATGTGTTCTGGGCTTGTTCTGGTGCTGTTAAGGTGCCTCTTTGCTCCCGTCCTGATGGATCTGAGCACACCAGTTCAGCTCAGAGGTGGTCCCACTTTAAGCACTTTGAAGCAAAAGCTTTTGGCAGCCAATCTGCTCCAGACTTACAGGAGCGGTCTGTAAGCCATGGCTTGGGATTGCTTTTGCTGTCTGCCCCAGTGAAAGAAAAGCAGGCGAAGACATTGAGCAAAACAAAAAGTTATTGGTCTCTGTGCCACAACTGTCTCAGCTTGTGATAACCTGCTGTGGGATTGTAGCAGATTGCTTGCATGTTCATGGACTTTCATTAATATAGAAGTGACACCAACCAAGAGCAAGGCTGTTGTGAGTATTCCCTCTTCCTTCACTGCCTGGTATCCTGCTGCACCCTCAGCAGCATGTGTTGTCCCACCTGCGCCACACATCTCCTCTTCCTTCAGAGATGCAAAGGTACCTTAGCCCCACCTTCCCTTCTGTAAGCTGCTGCTGGCTTCGCTGGGGTTAGGAAGTAGAAAGAGAAAGTCACAGTGTCCATCAGCAATGGGGATATGCCCTGCTATTCCATGGCTAATCTCTCCTTTCTGGTTTAACAGGAGGAATATGCCAAGGCAGCCTCGGATGCATCTAGAGGTGAGGAGGGGGCTGTTTGAGAAAGGAGAGCTCTGTTGCTGGGTACACTGACTCAGTCTACTCTCATATCTGCTTTTGGAGCACTGTGGCCTTATCCTTTGATGTCCACTAACATCCAACTGCTGAGGCCGCAAGGGAATGAACAGAAGTTCAGCAGATGACGTACCAATTATGTGTGATGATGCAATTGGTGCTAATCAGGCGCTGATTCACAGACAATGTTAATGACAAAGCAAATCACAGTTTACAAGGGCCATTTCCAAGCAGCAAACTCTGATGCCTAGTATTCTGTGTCCCTTTCCCAGCTATCGACATCAATTCTTCAGATATTAAAGCCCTGTACCGGCGCAGCCAAGCTCTGGAAAAACTGGGGAAATTGGACCAAGCTTTCAAAGATGCTCAGAAATGTGCCACCATCGAACCCCGCAACAAAAACTTCCAGGAGACCCTGAGGCGACTGGGGGCCAATATCCAGGAGAAGGTAAATGCCAGGGGAGCAGTCCTGGATTCACAGACCAGGTGTGGGAGGTCCTTGCTCTGGGTTACACCAATGGATTGCTAGTCATACTGGAAACTCTTAACAATGTAGGGGGATTAACTGGATTTAACTGGAAGTTCTTACTTGATGCCTGTAAATCTGAGGACTGGGTTGGATGGTTAAATTAAAAAGTGTGGCAGCTCCCTCTAAAGGCTGGTCTGCTCCTGAGTGTCTTGGCAAGGAATTTGGCCAGCTCTGGACTGGATCTGGCAGTTGCCTTGTTGACAGAGTTACCTTTACAGGAATGCTGTGAAGCAGCCTTTGCACCACTGGGTACTGTGAGGTCTCAGAAATGATGGTTTAGTGTTGGCTCTGCCCATTTGCATGAATCTGAGATGGGTAATCAATGCTGATCACTGAGAAGCCACATCTGTTTTGTTATTCAGCTTAAATTGTCTGTGCTTTGAGAGTCTGGGTGAAGAAAAAAAGGAAAATTGTCCCTCAGTTTTCTCCCTCTGATGCTCTATGCCCTCTCCCTTGGTACAGCTGCGCATTCAGTTCTCCACGGACGCAAGGGTGCAGAAGATGTTTGAAATCTTGCTGGATGAGAACAGTGAGAAAGAAAAGCGAGAAAAGGTGAGAACCGCCCTGGACTTGATAAGGGAGGGTGCCTGAGGGGAGGTGGACTAAACTCTAAAAATACAAAAGGTGGGATCACACTGGACTTCTACTCAGGTCCAACCTCTGCCACCCTCCAAATGTTCTCCTCCAAGCAGTGATCCCCTCTTTCTGGGCAGAGAGAAGTGATCCCTAAATGCACCTGGATAAACTGTCTGGTGGGGCCTGAGCTAGTCTGCTGCATCTGGCAGGAGATGGCCACTGCACAGCTCCCACCAGGACATCACAGAGCTGCATGGAATTATTCTGGAGGCCTGTCTGTGCCACTGACCCCTGGTTCCTGTGTCTCCCACCCAGGCTGCAAATAACCTCATAGTCCTGGGGCGGGAGGAAGCAGGTGCCGAGAGGATTTTCCAAAATAATGGGGTTAACTTGCTGCTGCAGCTGATAGAAACCAAAAATCCTGAGCTCATCCTGGCAGCCGTGAGGACACTTTCAGGAATGTGCACAGGACACAAGGCTCGGGTAAGAACAGGGTGCTTGGGACCTTCACTGCTATTGCCCTGTACCTGGGGAGGGAAATTGCAATAGTTCACAATTTTTGTGAGCAGTGGGGAAAAAAAATAAAACCCTGCCTTGAACTGACTTGGGATTCACCCAGGAAAGTAGTTTCTTTGTCCCAGCCGAACCTGACTTTTCTGAAGCACACAGGAAGGGAAGACCTTTGCTAACAATGTCCTGCTCTCTCCTTCCTGAGTCCAGGCCACTGCCATTCTTCATTACCTGGGCATCGACAGCATCTGTATGTGGATGTCAGTAGACAATGAGGAAATCTCCCTGGCTGTCTGCAACCTCCTGCAGACCATCACAGATTGCCTGCTGGGCCAGGGGAAAGAGGAGCACCACGGGAAGGATGAGGCTTTAGTGTTAGGTAACATCACCTGGTGGTCCTTCCATCTGGCTGGAGGAGAAGTGGGGCCAGCAGGGAGGGCTCTACTCCTGGGATGTCCACCTTATTCCTTGTTCTTTGGTGGAGTGGGGACTTTACCCTTCAGCTGTTCAGGATGACAACCTGCACACAGCTCTTATCTTCAGGAGTAACTTAAATACCTCTGTTTGAGCCACACGATGGCTTTGGATGGTTTTCACTGGATTCAGCTGCTTTCAGAGATGATTTCTTGTAACTTGCTGCTACTGTTTTGGTCCTCTGTAGATACCAAGAAAGATTTGAAGATGATCACAATGCGTTTGCTGGATATGCTGGTCAGTAAGAAAGTGTCTGGGCAAGGGCGAGACAGAGCTCTCAACCTCCTCAACAAGAATATACCAAGGAAGGACCTGAAAGACCATGACAACAGCAGGACCATTTTTGTCATCGACAATGGTGAGTCCTTCCCTGCCATCCTGTTCTGAGCTGGGAGCTGTGCTGCTTCTGGGACCTCACGCAGTTTTTCTTATCTCACTCTCAGAGCTGGAAAAAAGCCTGATGCTGCAAACTGTAATCTCACTGGCAGAAGCTCCTCCCCAGTGAATATCTGAGTGTCTTCTCTGTTTAAGACTTATGTGGATAGGCTGCAAAATAATGGAAAGTTGTCCAAGCTGGCTATTCCACAGCAAGAAACCAACAAATGGTATCTTGAGTTTTGCACAGACCTAAAAGCCCCTCTAAAAGCCATATCTCTGCATTGCTTACAGGCTTAAAAAAGATACTGAAGGTGGTGGGCCAGATTCCTGAGATGCCTGACTGCCTGCCGCTGACAGAGAACACCCAGCTGACTGCCTCTGTCCTCCTAAATAAGCTGTACGATGACCTGCGCTGTGACCCAGAGCGTGACAACTACCGGGTGATCTGTGAGGAGTACATCAAGTGAGTTGGGAATGGCTTCCTGGGGGTCTCCGGGATGAGATGAGGCACTTGAAGTCCATTTGTGTTCCAAGCTGAGGCTCTGGCAGATAATGATTTGCTTGAGATCCTGCTGGATCACAGCCTTTGCATGAATTTGAGCTCAGCTCTGTCTCAGATACCAAAATGTTACAGCAGTGGAGCTCACTTCACAGTTTGAGGGAGGACATTCCCTTCTGAAGGGAATGACAGGGTAAGCAACTCCTGTTCCACATCTACTCCCTCTGTTCCTTGCAGGAGCAAAATCGACCCACAAGACATGGATAAGACACTCCATGCCATCCAGATTGTGTCTGGAGTTCTGCAAGGGCCCTTTGACTTGGGCAACAAGCTGCTTAGCATGAAGGGAGTGATGGAGATGATGGTGGCCCTGTGTGGGTCTGAGAGGGAGATTGACCAGCTAGTGGCTGTGGAAGCCCTCATCCATGCCTCCACCAAGCTGAGCAGGGCCACCTTCATCATCTCCAACGGGGTGACGCTCCTGAAGGAGATCTACAAGAAGACCAAGAATGAGAAAATCAAAATCCGAGCCCTGGTGGTAAGGATGCAGCCTCTGCCTCTATCACCTGCCACACTCATCACTTAAACTCAGACTTAGGAGAGAAGGGAGCTCCTGGGAATGTGTTGGGTTCACTCACCTCAGACAGGTAATGGTATATGGTGTTTCTGCCTTCAAGGAAGGGGGAAATGACAAACCTGGAGAGCACATGGATTATTGATAACTTTGAAGGCAAAGCTGGTTAATCTTCCACTAAAGACATCCAATGGGAGCACAAAACATTACTTTGCTCTGCTACAAACTGAACAATCTACTGGCTGTTAGAATGCTTCCTCTTTGCTAGAACTGACTTCGCACTGTAGGTGTGGGGTTAGGCTCTTTTGGGCAGAAACATTAGAGGGTTAATGAGCCTTTCTCACTGGTATATCCTCTTCATCCTCCTCAGGGTCTGTGCAAGCTGGGCTCAGCAGGAGGTACAGATTATGGGCTGCGGCAGTTTGCTGAGGGCTCCACTGAGAAGCTGGCCAGGCAGTGCCGAAAGTGAGTGACTTCACCTATTTCTTCAGTTCTTCTATACTTTGCAAAACACAATATGTCCCTTTCCCACAAGCTCCTGCCCACACGTTGCCTTCATTTCCTGTTGCTGCCTGAGAGCTGACAGTGTCCCCAGAGTCACTGCACTGGGACCTAGAGCTCTTCTGTGCCTGAAGCAACCATGTGTTCCTCCTGCCTCAACATCCAGATGAGCCTTCTCCCTTGCTCACTGCCCATGAGAGACACCAGGCATGTTACCTCCCTCTTAGGCAGAGTGGTACAGCCTAATCAAGTAGCTCCCTTGAATAGACACAAGTCCCTTCTAAAGGTGGATTTATCAAGTGGACTAATCAAGAAGGTGGGATGAAGTTAGGAACTGACCGATTGGGAGGTTGTTGGTGCAGACACTGCACAGCAGGAAATACTGTGTTTTGAGAAGGCAGAGCAGTGCCAAGTAGATATCCTGGTCTGCCTTTCCCTGCAGCATTTACTTTCCTCACGTTGGACCATGGCAGGAAAGTCATGTCTCAAGTAGAAGCATCCACAGTCTGAGGAGCTGCAGCTGAACCTGAGGACATGTTTGAGCCTGAAACAGTCTCAATATCTGTTTTTAATTCCTCTTTTCCTAGAGAAATTAGTCCTGGCTCCTAAATAGAAATGTGGATGTTTTTCTCCTTTTCAGATGGTTGTGCAACACTGCCATTGATGCCCGCACCAGGAAATGGGCTGTGGAAGGGCTGTCGTATCTCACCCTTGATGCAGATGTGAAAGATGACTTTGTCGAAGATGAGCCGGCCCTGAAAGCTATGTTTGACTTAGCCAAGGTCTCTTTCCTTGTTCCCTCATTCCTGTGGTAGGATCAAGTTGTCCCAGCTCTTCAGCCCTACACTGTCTCCCCAGTCAGGAGAGGCTGTCACCCCAGTCCCTCACCTCTAGTTTAGCAGAACTGCAGTTTTGACTGTGCCCTAGGGCCCCATTTCCCTGCTGTCTCCTCCTTACCCTCACATAAGCTGTTACTTTTCTGTGCAGACGAGTGACAAGACCATCTTGTACTCTGTGGCTTCTGCACTGGTGAACTGTACCAACAGCTATGACACCAAGGAACTGGTCCCAGAGCTGGTGCAACTGGCAAAATTCTCCAAGCAGCACGTGCCTGAGGAGCATCCAAAGGTGGGTTGTAGCTGGAGGGCTTGGATGCTGCTTGGATCTGAAGACATTCTTTGGTGTATCCATTCTCACAGACTTCAGGTCTCCTGTCTCTGAAATTGCTTTGCTCTCCAACAAGGGTTGGCTGTAGTTGGCAGAATAGGAGCTGCTAAGGGCTGATCCTTTTCCAATATTTCTCCCTCAGGACAAGAAGGATTTTGTGGTGAAGCGGGTGAAGCGGCTGCTGAAGGCTGGGGTTGTGTCTGCCTTGGCCTGCATGGTGAAGGCAGACAGCGCCATCCTGACAGACCAGAGCAAGGAGCTCATTGCCAGGTGCCTCCTTCGCTGCTGTGGGAGCCAGGAGTGCCGGCCAGCCCATGTGCCACCTGTGCAGATGGACACCTGGGCTGGCCCCTTGTTCGTGGGGTGGGGCATTCTGCCTGGGGAGGAGGGGTGAAAGGGAGGTGGAGAAAAGATTTAAACCAATGTTTTTGTTAAGCAATGCCATAAAAATCCACGTTCTGGCCTTGAAGCTGGCTTACGGGGCTGCCTTGTTGGGATGCATTTTGAATTTCTAGTCCTCTCTACAGGTCTTTGACTGGAATAGAGTTCATCTTACAGGCTTCTTACTGTGCTATTTGTTGCTTCATCTTAGAGTGGCATGGGTTAAACACCTGGAATTTACCTGGTGGCTCTGGCACCCCTCCAAACCCTCAGCCCCCTTCCATGAGAGATGTTGGCTGTTGCTGTCCCACGTGGCTGTTTCTCTAAATATTGTTGTTGCTGTGGTTCTACAGGGTGTTTCTTGCCTTGTGTGAAGACCCCAAGGACCGTGGGACCATTGTCGCTCAAGGTGGTGGAAAGGTAATTACTATTTTATTATTTTCATGTCCACGGTTCCTAATGTGCAATTAATGTCTGCTGGGAGCCTGTGACATGTCTCCAGTGAGGGACAGTGACAAAAAATCACGGGCTGCCCTGGTTCCACACCACCCATCTCTGCAAGGCTTCAAAGGAATTACATTCTTGGAACAAGGCTCTGGTGTGGTGCCTATTTGAGAATAAAAGCAAGACGTCATTGTGGGCTACAGGATATTTTTAACTTAGTATATTAAGGCAGTCTTGGGAATCTTCTCAGAGCAATGAATGCTTTCCTGTGTGTCACCAGGCCCTGATACCTCTGGCTGTGGAAGGAACAGAAGTTGGCAAGATAAAGGCATCTCATGCTCTGGCAAAAATTGCTGCTATCTCCAATCCAGATATTGCATTCCCAGGGGAGAGGGTAATCTTAAAAATAAAAATAATAATAAAAACAAAAGCATTAATAATTCCTTTAGCAAATAAAAATCTCAGAGCTGGAAAAGCAGTGACATGCCTTCTCTTCTTAGGTTTATGAGGTGGTGAGACCCCTCGTCAGCCTGCTGAACACAGAGAGAGATGGCCTCCAGAACTACGAGGCCCTGATAGGTCTCACTAACTTTTCAGGAAGAAGTGATAAACTTAGGTGAGTTTAACTGCTTTGTGACTTTCTTTCTTCCCCAGGAGTGAATGTGAATTACACTTCAACGCTTTTCTTGTTAGACTGTGGAGACTGGTCAGTTTGAGGTAATTTTGGCAGACCTACAAAGGTCTCAGAGCTAAAAGATTAATAAAATAGGAAAAGGAGAGTGGCACATTTTCCTCTAGAAACAGGAAAAGCATGACCTAATCTGGATTAGACAGGGAATGAACCACATCATGAGCTCCAGTGCTGCAGACCCCAATTTGTTTCAAGGCCTTCCCTGCAGTTAATGTTTGATAAATTGGTTATTGCTTGACCCATAATGTACTTTATTTGACTGCTCTTTGACACAGATTGAAGATAATCAAAGAGAAGGCCCTGGCAGATATTGAAAACTATATGTTTGAGAATCATGACCAACTTCGACAGGCAGCCACAGAGTGCATGTGCAACCTGGTAGTGAACAAGGAGGTAACTCCCTGGGCGTCTCAGACCTGACTGTGTGCACCAGCCCCCATGATGAGCCATTCCTAAATGTGTTATCTCTGGATATCATGGGGGTTTTTTTTTAGGTTCAGGAGAGGTTTGTGGCTGATGGAAATGACCGGCTGAAGTTGGTGGTGTTACTGTGTGGGGAGGATGATGAGAAAGTCCAGGTTGCAGCAGCTGGAGCCCTGGCCATGCTTACAGCAGCACAAAAGAAACTCTGCTCTAAGATGACTCAAGTGGTAAGGCTGTAACTCTGATTGTTGGCAGTGTAGATGTACCCTGGAAGGGGCCTGGCTCAGACATAAAAATGTCTCTGCCAAACTCATATTTTTGGTTGAGATATTCTTCAGATCAATACTAATGATCTCTCTCTCTCTCTCCCTTGCAGACCACCCAGTGGCTTGAAATCCTGCAGAGACTCTGCTTGCATGACAACATGGAGGTCCAGCACCGAGGGTTGGTCATTGCTTTCAACCTGATCAGTGCCGACAAAGAGCTGGCAAAGAAGTTGGTGGAGTCAGAGCTCCTGGAGATCCTGACGTACATTGGGAAGCAAGAGGACAACCCCAAAAAGCAGCACATCATTAATGTAGCACGTGATTGCCTCACGAGGTGCATGGATTATGAGCTGATCAAACCTTTCTCTCAGGCATGAGGAGATGAAAAGCAACAAGAAAGGTTGAATGTGTGGGGAAAAAAAAGCTATGGAAAAATAAGGAAAAGCGAGAGCCATGAGGGGAATCTAGTGTCATTATCAAGGCACGGGATAGTTTGGGGACAACTTTAGAGGATCAGAAGGTGTAAGAGGAAAATGAGGGCATTTGCCTGGGAAATTTGGAAAGTGTCCATCTGAGTAATTCCCAAATGGTGTAAATCCTTTCTTTGCCCCCATTCAGCTGATAATGATGAAAGCTTCAAGGCCCAGCTGTAAAAAGAGTCAGTTATGTTGGACATGTTGGAAGGAGACTCAGCTGAGCTGAAATCTGTTGAGTCCACCTCCAGCTCCTGGTACTCCTGGAATTCCCAGCAATGGTGGAACAGAGAGGGTTAAGCACCTTCTATTCTGTAGTCAGAAAATAGGTTGGGGTTTAGCTGTGTGCTTTTTTGTTCATTTATGGTAAGTTGTATGCCAAAGTGTGAGGCTGGTGGATGAACTCTTAATAAATTCACTACTTTGTTCCACATGGAATTCCTGTTCCCCTTTTATTAGTCAAAAGGAGAATCTAAGGCAACTGGATACAGTAGCACAGGCTGAATGTTCACCCCTCGAAGAAACTATCCAGAGGTGCTCAAAGGCGGAGTCACCACAAAAGGCTGTAAGAGGAGGTAGCACCAAGGGGTTTATCCGAGGTACACACGAACTGACTGTTGCTGAAATTAAATGGGGAAATAGCTTCTGTAAAAGCCGTTTATTGGCATCTTTTAGCTAAAACACGGACACAACGCCCATTTTACACCGAGGGTCCCCCTCCGCTCCCTCAGGCTCCCTCAGGGCGGGAAGCGCGGGCACCGCCCCCAGCTCCTCTAACGCGCCTTCCTATTGGTTCCTGCCCGGCCTGCCGGCAGAGCCGCGCACTGCCATTGGCTGTTGCTCAGCGGGGGTGGGACAAAATGGGGGCGGCTCCGCCCCGATCCGTCGGGGCCTGCGGGGTTGGCGTGAGGGGGCGCGTGGAGCGGGACACGGGGAGCGGGGAATGGAATACGGGGAACGGGCGTGCAGGGACCAGGGGGCCGTGGTAATGCGGCTGAGGGCTGGGAGGGTGTGAGGATGAGGCCTGGGAGGCTCAGGGGACGCGGGAGCGGCGGGGGGATGGGGTGAGGTTATGTGGGGGCTGAGCGGGGCTGGGGCAGCGCGGACACGGGGAGAGGTACTGGGGGCTGGAATGCGGCGGGAGCCTGGGAAAAACACCGGGAAGGAGATGGGAAAGAGTGCAGAAGGGTGGCAGGAGGGCAGGGTGGGATCAAAACGGGCCTCTGGACCCCTTGGAGCGGCACTGGCTGTGGCGGCACGTGGAGGTATGACACGGTTTTTTTGCCTGGTACCGGCTTTCCTGACCTTGGAACCCCAACGCGTGACCTGTTTCCCCAGCTCCAGCGGGGTTCTAGCAGGGAGGTCTCCTCCTCTCCTGTGCCTCACCTTCCTGGGGAGGAGGAGACCCACTCCTGACTTGGGAGCAGGCTCGTTTTGGGATGGGAATGGATTTACCCAAAGCAATGATGAGCGAAGTATAGTCTGAACTGGTATTGCTGAGACTCCGCGTCTCTGCTCTGACCAGGGAATGATCACCTAATCTTCTCTCTGAGCTTCTTTAGGCTAAGCTCGTCTGGAGAAAACAGCTGTGCTACTTCTTGTAACATCTTGATGCACCCTAAAAAATGCTGAAAAAATTAAGAATTTTTAACAACTTCTTTTAATGGTAGAAAAACAAAACCTTGATTTGAGAAATTAATAGTGCAATTATTTGTTTGGGTTTGTGCATCTTGCTGTAGCGCTGGGTTTAGGATTGAGCTTCAAGTGAAGGGGGTTTCTTGTTTTGTCTCCTATGTGTGACACTGCTCCTGAAATTCCAGATAATCTGCCTCTGTATCTTCTCTGTAAGGTGGAGCCTGAGCTGCCTGTCCTTTGGGGTTGGGGGAAAGGCTGGATTAATCAAGCAAGTACAAGAAAAGAGATGGAGCTCTTCTCTAATCTAGTTTTTTTATTCTCTTCCAGGTCCTGCTGACATCTTTACATTCATTTCTCTCCTCCTATGGAGAAGGAAGCCTCTATGGGAATATATCCCCTAGGAGTATGTTATGGTGGTTCTCCCTTAACAGGAGAAGCCACGTGTTTTCTGTTAAGGAAATGGAAAAAGCAGCTGACTTGCTAATGCACTAATTTTTAAGCACTGTCTAGATGAGCTGTGAATGTGACTTAGGATCGAGAAGTATTTGTTAACTGATTTGCAAAGTCCTGGCAGTGAGGGATTGAGCAACTCCAGTGCTGCTGTTCAAGTTGATGAAATTGTATTAACAACAAAACATCTTGAAGGCATGTATATCATTATATAGAACTCACAAATTGGTATGTTAAGTCTTGGTTTAATAAAGTTGGTGTTACCTGAAAAAAACTTCTCTTGTCTATCTTTAGCCCATTATAGCTTTAAGAACAATATTACAATTAAAAAGGAAATAAATGGGAATTTTTCTCTAACCCTGATTGGTTTGGTAGTTTTGTTTTAGAACAAAGCCAGTTCTGTGAAAAGGGATTTGAGATCTCAGATAATCTCACACCTCAGTGTGATCTCTCTTCCAGCAAGATGAGCGTGCCCTTACTGGCTCTCTGAAGGAAGAGAGGTGTCTTCATGGAGCCTGTAAATACTGCAGAATGGAGAAATTAGACAGGTTTTATTGTTATTCCATGGTAGAAGGGTCTAGAAGTTATACAGAGATAAGAAAAGTGTCAGGGACAAACTTCATTTGTTACAGTAGGTGTTTTAGAGTATTTTGGGAGGATGCAAATTATTGTATTTTCTCACATTATTCAATAACCTTGCTCTCTTATGAGGGAGGATATTGGAAAATTTTTATCTTCTGAACCAAAGCTAAAGGGCAGGAAAATGAGATGCCTGTTGAAGATACCTCTTAATCTGGAAAGACCTTGTACTTTGTGCAGCAAACTTTTCCTCTTGTATTCTATAAGCACTGTCACTGATGTCTGGAGCAATGGTGCTCCCTAGAGTCAGGAAAAAAACCCTTCCATCCTGAAAAATCAGGTGTCGGGCAGGAGCCAGCCATGTCACACAGGTGTTGTTTCCTGCTGTGTCAGTGAAAGGGTGTTTTGTTATTACATGAATGTGCTACGTGGCTGGACTGCAATAAATGCAATGTAAATCTTTTAAGATTCTCAGTTCACAAAATGCTAATCTTACATCCATTATGATCACATGGTAAGATGAAAGTAGCTGTAGTCTGGTCTCTTTCATGTAAATAGAGCCCTCAGAGGACCAAACTTTGTTTGTCCAATAGCCAGAAAATCATTGTTAGGTTCTCAATCAAGAATGAATTTTGCTTTGTGCAAGTGCAAAGACTTATTTAACAAAACACAACTCTCATAATTTGGCAGTTTCTGTTTTAATCAGGTTTGTCATTTTCCTCCTTTGTGCAGAAAATGTCACATCCTTGTATCCTTGTTTGTATGCAGGACCTTGTTCCTTTAAGGCTCAAAAGTCTTAATTCAGAACCGTTGATGGCAATTAGGGATGTGATGTTCTCATTTCAGAGGTGAGTAGCCTGAAAATGCAGGGGGCTGAAGAGCAGCATAACCAGAGCAGAGGTTTCAGCCTTTCTCCTCTCGCCTCTTTGACAAGCACAGGCCTGGGAAGCTGCTCAGGGAGAATTTCCCTACTTCTTTAATTTGCTGCCTCATGCCCTCCAGCAGGACTTTCACCAGTGCTGGCCTTTGATCCTCACATCTGCATTCTTCTTTCCCAAATCAATGTTTCTTCCCTTCCAGCTGGTCTTTGAAGGCATTTCTGTGCCAGCTGACAGGCCATGGCTGTCTGATCCCTCTGGCACTGCCACAGGACATTGGAACAGCTGAACAACCAAGGGCAGAGCCTTCCCAGAACTGAACTACCACCGAACTCAGGAGCTGTAGCAACCGGAATCGCTCCAGGGGATGCAGGAAGGGGGGATGGAGACTCCAGGCAGCCTTTCAGCTCTCAGGAGAGTACAGCTTGACGAGGTGCTGCAGCTCTGTGGCATAACCTGTGACAGGGCAGCGCTGGTGAGTCTTCACATAAGTGTAGACGCAGCGGTAGCAGAACACGAAGCCGGACGTGGACAGGGCCGTGGAGTTCACACGGACCCGGCGGCACAGGGGGCACACGGTCTTCAGTTTGGGCAGCAGAGCTGAGCTGGGCTCGTGGTCCAGGTGCACAGGGGGTGGAGGAGTTGGGAGAGCTGTCAGAGACTTGATGGCCTCCTGGTTTTCTGAGGAGTACCACCAGTCCAGGAACTGGAGGAAGAAGACGCTGACGGACAGCCCGGTGGAGAGGGAGAAGGCAACGGCACTCAGGGCTTTCCTCACTGCTGACTGCACTCGTGAGGTAAAGCTGCAGCAGAGAAAAGTATGGAGAGAGGGTTATTACTGCACATTTATCCATCCAGACACTGGGGAAAAATTTGGGGAGGCACTGAGTAAGTGTGTCCCATGTTTTGTAATGAAGCATATTGGGGTGGTTCAGATTCTTTGTATTTTAAGAAAGATCCACACCCTGTTTTGTTCAAAAGTCTAAATTAGGAGAGTTTGGATTGAGGGGGCCTGGATCACAAAGGATTTTGCTCATGGGTGATCATTTTACAGGATAGTGAGTGTGGTCATGCCTAGCTGCTGCTCAGGAACATCAAAGAGCTCAGTTTCAGCCCTTAGCAACATTGATGCAGTTTATTTCCCTTGTTGGAAAAGTACAGGTGAGGACTGAAAGGATGAAGGCTGATGTGCTCAAAAGGACCCTCAAACACTGCAGTTTTATTACCATAAAATCTTTTGAAGCTAATCCCTGCTGCTTGTTTCCTTATTTTCACTAACAACAAATCCTTTTGGAGCACATTTGGCCAGAGGGAAACTTCATCTTGAAGAATTTCTGGAGAACATGCCAGTTTTCCTTGCAGCATCGCCTCTAAATTTACACACCCACAGAACCCCCTTGGAGAGGAGCAGCTGAGCCATGCTCTGACATACCTGTGTGTCTGGCTTGAGGTGGCTCCAGAAAATTTCTTCTCCAGGGCCTGGAGATCCTCAGCAGTCAGCCTGACCAGGCGAACACCAGCCAGCCTCAGCATAGGGGAATGATGCTGAGCTTTCCCGAGGATGTAGCACAGTTGCTGGATAAGAAACCAGCCCTCCCAGGTCATGTTTACAAAGGGGTAGGCAGCCAGAAAGGCCTTGTAAAAACGCTTCCAGGATGACGATGGAGGGTGGATGGAATACTCGTCCTCTTCCCTCAGGCTGGACACCAGTTTCTCCAGCTTTCCTTTCAGGTAAGGAACAAGAACCAGCAGGAGCAGAGATTTCCAGTGCTGCCTCTTTGGCAGGCCAGCTGTGGCCAGAGGCAGCTGTGTGCCCTCTGCCATCGGGATCCTCTTCAGGCTGTAGAAGTTCTCAGAGAAGGAGGCGCTGCACGTGGCCAGGTAGTGCTGCTGGAGCAGCAAATCCAGGAGGACATAGATCTCATCAAACCAGCGCCAGAGGAACCCGTACCGGGCAGGATTGGACTCTGCAAGCAGCTATTGCGAAAGGGACATAGAACAGAAGGGTTTGTGTTGGAAGGGGCATTAAAGACCATCTCGTTCCACCTCCTCCCAGGGGCAGGGACATCTCTCACTATCCCAGGCTGCTCCAACCTGGCCTTGGACACTTCCAGGAATGGGGCAGCCACAGCTTCTCTGGGCACCCTGTGCCAGGGCCTCACCAGACTCCCAGGGAAGGAACTGGAAGCAGATTAATGTCCTAAATTATAAACTACAGCAGCTCTGAATGACAGCTCTGGTTCACAACACAAGTCAGGCGGGTCACAACTTGTCCCGCTGCTTCCGAGCGCGACACCCCGGCCGCCTCCTCCCCCGCGGCCCGGCTCGCCTCACCTTGACCAGGTGCTGCAGGGCGGGTTTCACGGCGGCCATCAGACTGTCCTGGGCCACCGCCTCGAACACGGACGGCCGGTCCCCGCCGGCCGGGGCGGCCGTG